>JAOXJQ010000107.1:38894678-38909176 GCA_025762765.1 Quercus bicolor | reverse complement strand
AAAAAAAAAAAAAAAGAAAGAGAGAGAGAGAGCTTGCTAGGTTGAAAACCCGAAAGGGTGGTCTAGGCAAAAATTAAGGCAAAAAGAAAAAAAAAATCTTTCACAAAAAAAATGGGAGTGAGTGATTTGACCACAAGATAGGATGCTAAGAATACCAAAAAGAGGAAGTCATCAAGCTAAAAAAATCAAGACCAAATGAAAGGCATCAATGACGACCAATGAGAAGGTGATGAACATGACAAGGGTCAATGATGGAAGTTGTGGAAAAATCTTCCAATGCTTGAATTTAAAGTATTGCATACTTGGCGAAACATCCTAGGTTTTTGAGACTTTTATATCATTCCTTTCAATAACGTAAACCCAGCCTACATTACAACCTTTAAATAAAGCCCTCCTTAAAGTCCTGTTGATTGAAAGCATGCATTTAGTTCTATTAATATTTTCTCTTGGATTAAGAAGGAAACTGCTCAGGATTATCAAGCACCACTAGCTGATATCTTTAAAAGACAAATTTCACAAATTCTCAAGTGACCAAATTTTTTTTCTAAGCCAACTGCTCAAGATTATCAAGCCCCACTGGCTAATATCTTTAAAAGACAAATTTCACAAATTCTCAAGTGACCAAAATTTTTTTTTCTAAGCCCCAAACACTCACTTTGTTTTCTCCCAATAGAAAATAACTCTCAAGAGAACAAATTTCCAAATTCTTAAAAATTTTCAAATCTTCAAACTTAAGATTTTTCCTTTACTTGCTTATTCCCAACATGTCTGATTCCCAAGCATTTCATTTCTTTGATTGTCTTTGGAGACTTAATCTAAAATTTTTTAGAATGAAGAACCAAATTTGATTACAAATCCTTTCTAGCCAATGAGATGGAGTTAACAATTGAGCATTATGATTGGTCAAAGAGGTTGTTAAAAGGATCACCTTTTGTTCATTTGAAAAAGATAAAATTTCAAAAAAAATCTTATTCTAAGCAAATTGCTTTCAAAGAAAAAAAGAGACTCATTTCTGAAAATTCATTTTTCAAAACTTTGTTTCAAACTACGTCTGGACCTGATCCTCGATGAAAGAGGTACGTAGGCAATCTTTTCAAAGGGCCCGGTCAAAATCACTCAAAAAAAAAAAAAAAAAACTGATAGGCCAAAAACGTATTGACCCCTTATGATGAATTAATTGATTAATTAGCCAAGTTATTTAACTAATCAAATTAACATGCAAAGCTTGTGGTAGCACAAACAAATCACCAATTAAATTAAGTGTAGTGGAAAATAAATTGACACGGTGATTTGTTCACGAATGGGGAAAAGCAACACAGCAAAAACCCCACCGGGTGATTTTAAGGTCACCACTCCCAGAATTCCACTATTATCAAAACAAGTGGTTACAAGTAAAGGAATCTCAGTATCTTCTACCAACCTACAGTTGAACCCTTACCCCAATACCCAATTGGACTTGCTCTGTAGTGACAATCTCTCATTGTAATGCATAGCTCCCAATACGTGACAAACCAATTGCGTGAATCCCAGTACGCGACTTCAATCACCAACTAGAGAAAGTTGTTGGCTGCAAAGTTATTTAGTTCATCCATATGATGAAGATCAAGAGGATGCTTGGTTACAAAACCCTACGGTGCACAAACACGGCAACTTCTTCACAAGAGAGATGAACTAGGGCAAAGCTTTGTCTCCGATCACAATTTGCTTGAATAGACTTTGCTTAATGCTTGTGCAACTTGTGTCCACTTTGACGGCCCTTAAAATAATCCTTTTATATGTCTAGGGTTATGAGAAAAGAAAGCGTAAAGACATATTCACGGATTGGAAGAAAACAGATCGGAAATTCTGTTTTTCCTAAACCTCGACAGATAGCATTTGTCGAGCAGCTGTCGAGCCACGAGGCTGGAATTCTTAAGCTTGATAGATGTTAGCTATCAAGATTTAATGACAGGCACTTCTTCAGCTTGTTTCTTGGACAGACTTACATGACTTTAACACTTGATCTTGAAACCTTATTTCTTGAAGTATTAAAAACATCTTAGATCTAACCAATTACAAGTAAAGTGTGTTTTGTCAAAGGATTAGCCAATTACATAAAATAATGACATATGTTCCTAACAAGTGAATCACATATGTCCTAACAATCTCCCCCTTTAGATTGAGATAGGAATATACCTGAATCTTGTAGACAAATTTACAATCCAAGGAAGTGAGTCAACTCTCCAATCATGCTTATCTCGAACTTAGCCTATATGAGTTTTGAGAAGCCATGAGCAAGTTCATCCTTAGTCGATTCAAAGATGATGTCATCAATATAGACTTGAGCAACTATCAGCTTGCCATCTTCCTTCTTGATGAAGAGAGTTTGATCAGCCTTTCCTCTTATGAACCCATGTGACACCAAGTTTTGTGTGAGCCAATCATACCAAGCTCTAGGTGCTTGTTTCAACCCATAAAGTGCCTTCTTGAGGTACAACACATGATCTGGAAAGTGTGGATCAATGAATCCTTTTGGTTAATCCATATAGACATCTTCTTTAAGTAGCTTATTCAAGAAAGCAGTCTTTACATCTATCTGGTAAAGCTTGAACTTTAAGTGGCAAGCTAAGGCAAGGAGAATTCTGATGGACTCCATACGGGCAACTGGGGCAAATGTTTCATCATAGTCTACTCATTCCATTTGTAAGTATCCTTGAGCTACAAGTAGAGACTTGTTATGGATCACATTGCCCTCCTCATCGGTTTTATTGCGGAATATCCACTTTGTGCCGATGATGTGCTTACCTTCTGGTCTAGGTACTAAAGTCCAGACATCATTCCTCTGAAACTGAAGTAGTTCATCATGCATTGCTTCAACCCAAATTTCATCCTAAAGAGCTTCCTCAACTTTACTGGGTTCAACCTGTGACAAATAACAAGAATAAGACATAAAGTTAGCAACACATGTATCAACTGTACGTTTCCTTAATGTGAGTTCTTTCATGTTTCCCACAATAACTTCGGGAGGATAACTTAGCTTAATCCTGGAGGAAGGTCCTTTCTTTTCATAGGATTCAGAATCTGGTGAAGTGGATATATCTGCAGAATCTTCCACACCACTGGGAGTACCTGGAGTACTTGGAGATGCAGGTTCTTATTCAACAATTTCTTGAACTTCCTTAGGCTCAGGAGGAAAAATTTCTTTGGGGAATTCCTCAATACCTTTCTCAAGACTCATCAATAACAACATTCATTGTCTCCATTACCTTCATAGTTCTTTTGTTGTATACCCAATAAGACTTGCTTGTAGAGGAGTAGCCCATAAATATTCCTTCATCGTTTCAGGAGTCAAACTTTCCCTACATTCTCTCTATCCTTAAGAATGAAACAAGTTCTTCCAAATATTTTGAAATACTTCATATTTGGCTTCCATCCTTTCCATAACTTATATGGAGTTTTCTTGGTACTAAGTCTAAAATACACCCTATTAACCGTATGACACACAGTGTTAACGGTTTCTCTCCACAAGTTTTTAGCCACATCCTTATTGTGCAACATGGCTTTGGCCATCTCTTAAATAACCTTGTTCTTTATTTTTACTGCACCATTCTGTTGAAGGGTAATAGGAGCAGAGAATTCTTGAGATATACCTAATCTTGTGCAAAAGGACTCCATATACGAGTTCTCGAATTCTTTAATGTAAAGTTATAATTTACAACTATGTGTTTTGTTGGCTTTAATTCCGTGCCAAATTTGATTGTAATTTCATTCAATCTTTTGTACCCTATATTTATTGTGGGATTTAACTGTAAGGGTTGTGTGTGTGTGTGTGTGAAGAATCAAGCAAATTGAAGATTGAAGAGTTTTCATGGGTAGCTCATGACTAAGCAACCCGCAAAATGATACATGTGCCCTGCATATGACTGGAATGCGAAGAGTCAGGATAGGATGGAGACAGTTGTGTTTCATGAGCAGCTCGTGGGTAAGGCCTTCTCGCGAGACACTCGCAAAACATTCTATTTTGTCAGATTTTCCTATCTGATACACACTTTCTGTATCCACACTATATATACCCACATTACCCACAAATGTTGAGGAGTGCTTCTGAGAGAAAACCTTAGCTATAAACCTTGAGAGTTAGAGATTGTTATACCCACAATTCTCTATACATTTGCTTGTGGAATTTCCTCAACTCCTACCTCTCCATTTCCATACCATTGAGAGGTTGATAGCCCAAACACTTACCACACCTTTTCAGAGTGTCAAGTGAGGATTTAGAGCTGCTGGGTTAAGCATTGGATGAAGCTAGGCTTTGACAAATGCAATCAGGTGTATTACGGGATCTGTAGAGCTAGACATGACATGGTTCCAAGAAGGCTTGTTGGAGTAGAAGCTTGGAGGGCTTAGGTACATTAGGTAGATTAGGCTTGGAGGGTTTCTTACTAACTCATGTATCCCACTGATTGTCTAGTGGATCGATTACCGCTTGGAGGGCGGCAGAGAGGTTTTTCGTCGAGTTCTTTGGTTTTCTCTTTGATAACACATTGGTGTGTTATCTTGTATTTGGATTCTTCTTCTCTACTCTTTTTCATTTAATTTTATTGCTCTGTTATTTTGAATATGAGTTAGAGTAGCTTGTTTGTTTATCCGCTCACATTTACTTTTTTCCGCACTTAGTATAAGTTAGAGTAAAATCTATCGAGCCGTAATTTTAGCTTGGGGGTCTAAATAGCTCTTGTTTTTTTACACTTTTTAGAGCATTCAATTGGTATCATAGTAGGTACACTTGTTTTGGTTTTAATACCTAAGTGTGATCCTTGACCCCATTTAAGATGGACCAGTCTCAATCTTTAAATGCTCCACCATATTTTGATGGTAGCAATTATACCTATTGGAATGTCCGGATAAGGGCATTCTTGTGTTCAATAGATGAAATTGTTTGGGCTATCGTTGATGTTGGATGGACTGGGCTGGAGGTTGCCAAATCTAAGTGGGATAAGGTAGCCCTCGCGGTGGCTAACGCAAATAGCAAAGCACTAAATGCTATTTTTTGTGGTGTGTCTCCAGATGAGTTCCACAGAATTTCTCACATCACTATTGCCAAGGAGGCGTGCAAATATTGGAGACCACGTATAAAGGAACAAAGAAAGTGAAGGATACAAAGTTGTAGATGCCAACCACCAGATTTGAGGAGCTGAAAATGAGTGAGGACGAGTCATTTGACTCATTCTATAGCAAGCTGAATGCGGTGGTTAATGGCAAGTTCAACTTGGGTGAGAAAATGGAGGACTCAAAGATAGTGAGGAAAATCCTTCGATCATTACCGGAGAGCTTCCGTGCAAAGGTTACGGCAATTGAAGAGAGTAAGGACCTTGATGATATCAAGGTTTAAGAACTAATTGGCTCACTTCAAACTTATGAGTTGTTGTTGCCATCACCAAGGAAGAGAAAATCCCTTGCTTTTAAGATGATTAATGAGAGGGTAGAAGCTCACGACCCATTGGATGAGGATGTTGTTGAGAAAGAAGTTTTATATCTTGCGAAGAATTTTTGAAAATTCTTGAAGTTCAAGAACAATGGAAAATTTGCTAAGAAATGGAAATTCCCAAGTTTCAGAAAGGATAAAAATGACTTCAAAAGGAAAGATGGGAAAGAGTCTCAATCTACTTAAGGAATCACTTGCTTCGAGTGCAACAGACATGGACATTTCAAGAAAGAATGTCCCAATTATTTGAGGATGAAGGGCAAGGCGTATGCCACAACTCTTAGTGATTCGGACTCCTCAAATTCAGATTCAGAAGAGAGCTATGATGGGGAAGGGAATTACTCCGCTTTTATGACTATTGCTCAAGTAGAGTCTTCGGAGGACTTGAGTTTGCTAGTGGAAGAGCTTGGGGAGCATAGTGAGGTGGAGTCAGTAGGAGTAGTAGAAGAATCCGATGTTGAGGAAGATGAAAGTCCAGTGGGACTTCAAGAGAACTACAATTCCCTTCTTGAGAAATCAGGAGGCAGCCATTAAAAAGATGAAGAAGGCGGAGGAGGACTATAGAAGTCTTCTAGTGTGATGTAAGAAGGCCAAATGTGAAATAGAGACGCTAAATGGTGAGCTAACTAAATCTTACACAAAGGTCAAATTCCTTGAGCTTGAAGTGGTTCAAGCGAATGCCAAAGTAGAGCGAGTCTCCTCCAAGAAGCTTGATGAAGTCCTTTCTCATCAAAAACCTTTCTTCGACAGAACCGGATTGGGATATACTCGAGAAAGTAGTTCGGCTGTCAATGTATCCAAGGAAGTGAAGTTTATGAAAGCCAAGGAGCCAATAGTAGTTACCCCTACTGCTGAGAAAGTAAGGGTGGAGAAGACTAAGAATGTGGTTGACCAACGAGTGTTGATAAAACCTCTTAATCAATCAATGGCCAGACCTGAAGCTAAAGGGAAATCACTTCCAAAATCACAAAGAGGTCCTAGAACAAAACATTTCTACCATCATTGTGGACTTCAAGGACACACCAGACCAAATTTTCATAAGCTTAGAGCATTGAAGAATGCAAGGGATAAAAGATCAAGAGGGCCAAGAGATGATAAAAGGAATTGGGCTGTTGAACAATCAAGAGGTCGAGATGGTGATTCCAAAGTGATGGATGTGATGAAGATAATTGATGCATTCACCACATGTTTGGCAAGCTTTAGCAAAAGGTTTGAAAGTCACAATACTCATACCCAATCCTATAGGAATATCACCCCAAACGCACGTGACGTGTTGGTGAAAAGGGGTACTCATGCATAAGCATTACAATATGACCATGCATTAATACTTCCAATGTTTAGGATCATAGGCTCATGCATCATGTTATGCATTGCTTTCGGTTTTTAGCATGTTTCTTTTTCAAGTTATGTTTTGTACTTGTTTTAATTGATCTTACTTTACTTGTCCTATTTTTGAGTGTGTTCAAAAATTCAAAAACCCATAAAAATTGAAAAATCTTCAAAAAGTTTGATCGCTTGTTTTGTGTATATCACATGTGAGTTTGGCCTAGTACCTTCGTACTAATAGCATAGTACATTTATGAGCTTAGCTTGTTATGTATGCACATATATCTTTGTGGGAGAAATCTTGAAATCTATGTGTGATTGTTGTAAATAGATCTTCAATCTTGTCATGAATGATTGATCAATAGTCTTGTTGGTCTTGATACTTGCATAGACTTGTGCCTATATATCTTCTCACCTTTATTTTTTGATGTTTTGCTATAGAGCTCACCAAATGCAAATCTCAAAATGAAAAAGAGATTATGAGCTGCAAAAGTCTGTCACACATACTAGTATTTGACTAGGAAAAAGGGAAAGTGACATTTTAAATAGAAATGTATGGTGCTGAAAAAGCCAAAGGCTAAATTTAAATATTGAAATATCAAAAATTTCAAGCATCGATCTCAAAAAGAGATGTATTATCCAAAAAGGATCAAATGTCATGATTTATGCAGAAGCGAAATAAAAAGCTTCTAAGATTTGTAATCATTCTCTTGTGGGAGGTCATATATGTTCATTTCTATAATTGAGATAGACCATTTGACTTAGTACCAGTTGTGCATGACTTGATTGAATTGATTATTGAAGCTTCACTCTGACCTAAGGACTATTCCACATTTGATACTCACACACAACACACAATACTTTGTTCAAATAAGGCTTATCTCATTTGTGTGACTGTACGTATTCAAATGTGATGTGTATGCTCAAGTACTTGCTAATACTTTCATGTTTTTAGTTTTTGTTCAAAATGCATTTTTGTGTTTTTCTTCAAAAACTGGTTCAAAGGCTGTTTCGCAAGAAGCTTACGACTTAGAGCTTCCTGTGAAAAATGTTTAAGGGAAATTGAAAAGTCACATTTTCATACAGAGAGTATCGCGACTGCCTCATGAGTATTTCGCGACCAAACCCTTCTCACAAAATGGTTTTTAGGCAAAAGTAGGAAATTTTCAATTTCATACAAAGGCTATCGTGACTGTCTTGCGACTAAAGGCTTCTTGCAAAAGCTTTTGTGCTTCAATGGTGTTTTTTGAGATTAATCTTGTGACTACCTAACTTGCGAAAAATGCGTGTTTTCAATTTTATATAACAGATGTGATAGTTTTTCAAACACTTAGTTTTTCTCTCGCACTACCTCTCTAAAACCCCTCTCAACCCAAAATCATTTTTCACTCAAACCCCAACATTTTCAAGCTTGTTTTTTGCATCTTCAACTTCAAGGTATGTTTTCTAAAACATTTTCTTCTTGTTTGTCTAGGATTATGCAGAAATTAAGTTAGGGTTTTAAAAATTTGGGGATTTTTTGAAAAAGGTTTGGGTTTCTTAATTTTGTGAATTTGTTTTTTCAAATATTTGATTGGGCTGAGTCCCATTTGGTTTATTTGTATCTATGTTGGCCCCATGTGGCAGTTTAAACTTTTATTGAGGCAGTTTCACATGTGTTCATGCATTGTTCATAGTTGTTATTCACTGTTGCATGCTAGGTGTTTGATAGAATGTCCTAGTGACACTTTTATGTTGTTCTGGACTCAACTGAGTTCCTTTGCTTGGGTTTACTCTTGATTGACCATGTTTGACATGTTTTGATCAATAAGTGTGTGGTTTACACACTTTCCCATTTTGTGCCATGCCATGCACCTTCTAGGCACACACTAGGCACCCCTTAGGCACACCCTATGCATCACCTGCTGCACAGCACATGCACACACATGCACAGTCACTTATTTCTTGCATTATGCTTTTGATTACATGCTTTAACTCTTATAGCATGTTGTTTTGAGTTTGTTATGCTCTGTTTTAAGTGTTCTTACTTATGGTTTGGAACTAACTTGAATCTAATCAATGTTTGTGTTCTGTTTTGTGTTTTTGCACCTGTTCCCTTTCTTTGGTTTCTGTTTTTGTGTGCAGATGTCTTCGTTTAAAATTTTAGCTATGAAAGGAGGTAGCAAAGGGAAAGAGCCGGTGATTGATGTTGATGACCTTTCACCTAGGTCAAAGAGGACTCGTTCTTCAACTGAAGTGTATGACCCTAACTTGTTTAGGTCTTATGCTGCGTTTCAGACCTATGAAAACTACTTTCGAGATGCTCCATTGTTGGTTGAAAGGGTTGTTGATCAACCATCTCTCCTTGACACCAATATTCCCATATGGTTTGCCACCAAGGACTGGAACTTTCTTCTCTCAAATCTTGATGATGCATACGAGAACTTGGTGAAAGAGTTTTATGCCAATGCCATTGTTGAAGGAGAGGAGATCAAGTGTTAGGTTAGAGGAAAGAGGTTCTCAGTTATACCCGTCTATTTGGCAGAAATCCTTTACATCAACCGGCCAATATTCTCTAAACCACTGGTTTATGATGAACTAAATCCTGATGAGGAGGTCCTTCGAGAAGCTTTAGGAGATAAGTTAGAGTTCTCATCCAATGGGAAGTCAATAAGTATGGCATCTCTATCTCCCGAATTAAGGCTACTCACAATGATCATGTTTAGCAATCTCTGTCCTTTGTCAAGCACTGGTTACATGAATCTCGGTCGAGCATTATTCTTGCATTATCTGATCACTAACGAGGAAATTGATATGTGTTCTCATATTTTCCACATTTTGGCAAAAACGGTTGAACTGACTGCTTCAAAGAATTGTATTCCTTTCTGTCGCCTTATCTCAAGGATTTTGAAGCTTAAAGGTGTGCATCCCTCGAATGATGAGCGCCCATACCCAAGGCCAAGCAATCAACATTCGCACTCTCCATGCAAGGGGGAGATGGTGTTGTTGATAGGGGAAGTGTAGTGATTGGGGGAGTGTAGTGAGAAGGGGAGGAGAAGCAAGTATCTGCTGTTTGATTTATCTTTTGGTTTATGTTTTATTGCTTTTATTTAAAGCTTTAGTACTTTGTTTTTATCTTTCAATGTTATATTTAGTACTTGTGTTTACCTTACTGCTTTGTAGCAATTTTTTTCAGTACTTTTAGATGTTGATATTATGTCTTAAGTACCTCACACTTGTACCTTAGTAGGATCTTGTATCCTAGATGCATATACTTTGTGTATTATGCATCGGTTGTGTTAGACATGCAATTGATCATTGTGATTGGTCTTCATTGCTTTGCATGTCTGGATGAGCATTTACTGGATAAATGTTCATTGTAGTCATTTTTTAATGACTGACCTTGTTTGATCAAGATTTGCTTACATGATATTTGATGTTTACAAACTTGATCGCACTTTACTTGCTCATGTACGTACCTTGTATTCAACTTGTCATAAGCTTCATGAAAGTTTTGTTTGTGTGCGAGTGTTTTAGATTATAGGTATTTACGTGCAAGTACTTCATAGCTTCTAGATTAGGTGTGAGTGAGTTTTACCACTGTTCCCAAACTCACGTTTAAGTCTAGAGTCTGTTTTAGGGGTTTTGTCGTGGAATAGTCAAAGGGGGAGATTGTAAAGTTGTAATTTACAACTATGTGTTTTGTTGGCTTTAATTCCGTGCCAAATTTGATTGTATATGTGTTTTCTTGACTTTAATTCCATGCCAAATTTGATTATAATTTTGTTCAATCTTTTGTACCCTATATTTACTGTGGGATTTAATTGTAAGGGTTGTGTGAGAGATATAGAGTATGAAGACTTAAGCAAATTAAAGACTGAAGAGTTTTCGCGGGTAGCTCGCGACTAAGCATCCCGCGAAATGATGCATGCGCTCTACACATGATTGGAACGCGAAGAGTCAGGGCAGGATGGAGACAGCTATGTTTCACGAGTAGCTTGAGGGTAAGGCCTTCCCGCAAGACACTCATGAAACATTTTGTTTTGCTAGATTGTCCTATCTGATACACACTTTCTATACCCACACTATATATATCCACATTACCCACAAATATTGAGGAGTGCTTCTGAGAGAAAACCCTAGCTACAAACCTTGTGAGTTAAAGATTTTTATACCCATAATCCTTTACACATTTGCTTGTGGAATTTCCTTAACTCCTACCTCTCCATTTCCATACCATTGAGAGGGTGATAGCCCACACATTTACCACACCCTTTTCAAAGTGTCAAGTGAGGATTTGGAATGGCTAAGAAGCCAGGTTTTGACGGATACAATCGGGCATATTGCAGGATCTGGAGATCTAGAAAAGACACGGTTTCGTGAAGTCTTATTGGAGTAGAAGCTTGGAGGGCTTAGGTACATCTGGTAGATTAGGCTTGGAGGGTCTCTTGCTAACCCATGTATCCCAAATGATTGTCTAGTGGATCGATTACCAATTGGAGGGCGGTGGAGAGGTTTTTCGCCGAGTTCTTTGGTTTCCTCTTCGATAACACATCGGCGTGTTATCTTGTGTTTGCATTCTTCTCCCCTACTCTTTTTCATTTCATTTTACTGCTGTGTTATTTTGAATATGAGTTAGAGTATCTTGTTTGTTTATCTGCTCGCATTTACTCTTTTCCGCACTTAGTATAAGTTAGAGTAAAATCTATCTAGCTGTAATTTTAACTTGGGGCTCTAAATAGCTCTTATGTTTTTACACTTTTTAGAGCATTCATTTACCATGGTCACTTTGAATTCTATCAATTTTTAGGCTTTTTTCATTTTGCAGTCTTATGCACAAAGCTTCAATGTGCTCAGGAGCATCAGACTTGGATCATAGGAGAATGACCCAAGTGTACCTAGTGAAGTCATCTACCACAACCATGATGTATCTCTTACCACCAAGAGACTCGGTTCTAGTTGGACCCATAAGATCTAGGTTTAGAAGCTCTAATGGTCTAGATGTGGCTGATGTTTAAGTGCCCAGATGCTTAGCTTTCATCTGTTTCCTAAGCTGACATGGTCCACACACCACATTGCTTATTCTACTAAGTTTTGGTATCCCTAAAACAAATTCATGTTGAGATACAATAGAAAGATGTTTGTAACTAGCATGTTCATCTGTTGATGCCATAGATCTTCATTTGGCAAACAAATGCTATTGCACACAATATCAAAATCAGAAACCAATCCATAACAATTGTCTAGAATGCGAACACCACTTATGAGTTTCTTTCCAGACTCATCCATGACAAGACACTTTCCCTTGGAGAATAGCACTGTGAAGTCTTGATCACAATCTGACTTATACTTAACAGGTTCACCCTCAGACCTTGTACATATAGAACATGTGCAATGTCTAGCAGTCTAGGTAGAGAGATAATTCTCTTCCCTTTAATCTGTGATTTGCTCCCATCACCCAAAGTGACATTGCCACCTTTCTTAGACTCGAAAACGTTGAAAAGAGATCAGTCCAATCATGTGTCTCGAGCAACCGTTGTCAAGGTACCATAAACACGTGTCCATAAGTTTAAATGCAGACTTCATCATAAAACACACTTTGTGCTTTCGTGACAGATCAGTGGGAATGATGCTTTCTCTCATCTTCCTTTTACGAGCTAAGCTTTTAATTTTCACTCTTCTCAGACAAACTACTTTGCACATTTTCATTCTAAGACAGTCTAGTTTTTTCTTGGTCAAACTGAGATCTTTTACAATAGTTATCATAAGAGAATTCAAATAACTTTTAGAAGTGTATTTTCTGAGACACTCAAACAAATTGAGATTAGAAAAACAAGATGTATTTGAAAACAAAGATCTCTTCAAGCCGGTTACAGCCATGACAACAAGGGTCAATGGATCAATACAACAAAGATTAAACCTAATTAGAGTGTGCCTACTCTGATACTACTTGATAGGCCAAAAACATATTGACCCCTTGTGATGAATTAATTGATTAATTAGCCAAATTATTTAATTAATCAAATTAACATGCAAAGCGCGTGATAGCACAAACAAATCACCAATTAAATTAAGTGCATCAGAAAATAAATTGACACAGTGATTTGTTTACGAATGGGCAAAACCAACACGGCAAAAACTCCACTGGGTGATTTTAAGGTCACCACTCCCGAAATTCCACTATTATCAAAACAAGCAGTTACAAGTAAAGAAATCCCAGTACCTTCTACCAACCTATAGTTGAACCCTTACCCCAATACCCAATTGGACTTGTTCTATAGTGACAATCTCTCCTTGTAATGCATAGCTCCCAGTACATGACTAACCAATTGCACGGATTCCCGTACGCGACTTTAATCACCAACTAGAGAAGGTTGTTGGCTGCAAAGTTCTTCAGTTCATCCACACGATGAAGATCAAGAAGATGCTTGGTTACAAAACCCTACAGTGCATAAACACAGCAACTTCTTCACAAGAGAGATAAACTAGGGCAAAACTTTGTCTCCAATCACAATTTGCTTGAACAGACTTTACTTAATGCTTATGCAACTTATGTCCACTTTGACGGGCCTTAAAATAATCCTTTTATATGTCTAGGGTTATGAGAAAAGAAGGTCTAAAGACATATTCTCAAATTGGAAGAAAACAGATCAAAAATTCTGTTTTTCTTAAACCTCGAGCAGTTATTGAGCCACAGGGCTGGAACAGCTTCTTAAGCTCGATAGATGCTAGCTGTCAAGCTTTAATGACAAGCACTTCTTCAGCTTGTTTCTTGGAAAGACTTGCATGGCTTTAACACTTGATCTTGAAACCTTGTTTCTTGAAGTATTAAAAACATCTAAGATCTACCCAATTACAAGTAAAGTACGTTTTATCAAAGAATTAGCCAAATATATAAAATAATGACATATGTTCCTAACAAGTGAACCACATATGTCCTAACAAAAACATGTTTCTCTAAGGCTCAAAATCAAAAGATTTCTTTTTGTAAATTTAGGCTAGGAGCATTTGTTTTGCATTAAGCATATCATCAATTTTCTATGCAAGCATGACTAAATTAGGGGCATTAGCCCAAAACATTTTGATAATAACTGAGTACTAACAACTTCTTGAGAAGAATCTTTTGCAGGAAGTGGACATGGATCTTTCATCTACTTAACAATCACCATCAATCTTCAGTTTAGATGTGCCAATTAGCACTCTGACAGAGCCCATTGGCCCATCATGCCAACAATCTTTGTTTTGCCTAGTTTTGTGATTTTGATCTTGGTTTACTCAAATTTTTCTCTATGGAGGTCCCTACACAATAAGATTTTTCAAAATTCACATTGATTTCTGAACTAGGGGCATTCGGCCATGCCTTATCCATTTCAACAAAAAAAAAAATATATCATCATCATCTTTTCATAAAAAATCAAGATTTCCAAAAAATCATGCATCCATTTCTAAACTAGGGGCATTCAGCCATGCTTCATCCATTTTCAAAAAAGAGAATTAATCTTTTCCTCAAATGTCAATGTTTTCAAAAGTTATGCATCCATTTACAAACTAGGGGCATTCGGCCATGCCTCATTCATTTTTTTCAAAAAAAAAAAAAGGACCACCACTATCATCTTTTTATAAAAAACCAAGATTTCAAGATTTCAAAAAAAAAAAAAAAAATTCATGCATTCTTTTCTAAACTAGGGGCATTCGGCTCCACCTCATTCAGGCAAGTGCAGATTCCAAT
>JAOXJQ010000107.1:38783639-38797996 GCA_025762765.1 Quercus bicolor | reverse complement strand
GTTTTGAGTCGCTTAAATTGCTAGGGACTAGCAATGAGCTGATTGGATAGTGTGATAATAGCTTAAATTTGCATAGTTATATCATTATTAGAAAGCACTATCATACTTATTTTGAGTTAATTCATGCATTTTATATTTGGTTTTGGAATAATTTTGAGTAATTAATTTTGTGCTTAATTGAAATTTAATTCATGAATATGTCATTTGTAGGAGAATGAACTTAAATGAGTGGATTTGACGAATAAGAAGGCTAATGGACTTTAATTTTAGAAAGGTCATAATGAATTTAAAGAATGCCAACCCAATTAACTTTGAATCCAATTGCAGTAAGGAATCAAAAGAAATTTGCTCTAAATCCAAGTCCAATTTATAGGATTCCAGTCTGTGCACCAGTTAGTATTTTGAGCACAACTTTCGGCTTAGATGTCCAATTGAGATGATTCAAGTTGGGATCGAAAGCTAACTTAAAGGGCTATTGTGACACAACGAGTTTTGGAGTCGCCAACTAGTTTTTGCAATGGCTTAGGAACTATATAAATAGCGTCCTCTTGAGGAAGGACCTTTTGATCTTACTACCAGAAATATGGGTTCGGAGTTAACGTACAATCTTGGAAAGCTGTTAGGTACCCAACACTAAGGTTGGCTTCCCATCATTGTATTATATGTCTTAACCCTATTAAAGGCATACTTAATACTTGCATCTAACTCACACACACACTAGCATACATCTAACAATCAACATGGCATCAATCATCCCTAACCATACATCTATCATGGCAATCAAACAAGGCCTATCATAAATCTAATCATGGCATACCCTATCATACATCTAGCATACATGTCATGGTATCAAGGCATTCATCACACCACAAACCCTAATCATACATCTAATCATGATTCATCACATTACATCATCTAGGGCAGTAACAAAACAGGGCATAAAGATAGGCATGGCAAACAAACATGGATCATCGCATGCATTCCAAACTTTTAGACATGAAATCAAACATCAAACAAACATATTACATCATTAAAATGCATGTTCATACCAATGCATGACTTACCTCACTTACCTTGCGGCAACTCAGCAACTATGGCATTATGCATGAACATGTGAATGTGTGTTCATAGCATTGTAGCAAGGAAAACACAAAATAAACCCTAATTCTAACATGTAAAAGACAAACAATCAATAAAACATGTGAAACAAAAGCTTAAAAGCATGAAAGCATGGAAAAGAACCTAAGCAGAAGTATACACATGAAAACAGAAGCAAAACAGAAGAAACAAAAATTAGGGTTTCTAGGCTGGTTCATGTGTATGCATGAACAACCTCACATGCAGATAATCAAGCCTGCGTATGCAGCCTTGATGATGTGCACATTGGTTTCTGCCCAGAAACCCTAAAAACACAGCAAACAGGGCAACACTTAAAACATAAATTCTAACTACCTAACATGCTTAAAAAATAAAAGAAAATATAAACCTAGTCTAAGCAGACATGCTATAAGGCATAAAACAAACAAAGAAACAATGAAAATACATAATTACATGGAGAAAATAAAAGAAGAGATTGAAAAGGATACCTCAAAGCAAAAGCTCCTAGGCTTAATTTTTTACTATTCTCCTCAGTCAAATCTATCACAAATTAATAAGAATGCAATTAGTAATATTAAAATTCAAAGATCAAGGCCAGAAAATGCCCTAATAAAAAAAAAAATGACTTAAGGATGTTTTGTGAAAAACTCCCTCTTTGATTCATTATTTCTAATTAATCTTAGTGTCTTCCTGTGGCATTTTTGTGTGTTTTTGAAAGGAACCATGTAAGGCTATTTATATTGTGAAAATAAAAGTTTGGAACAGCTCCCAAACGATGTAGGATTCATTCCAAGCCTCAATTTTTAATATAGAAAACTTGCCTTTGGTGCTTCTAAAACCCTACCTGGGTGCACAGGCTTTGTGCCTACATACGCAGGCTTCTAGGCCACGTACACAAGCTTAGGAATTCTTTTGGCCTTTATTTTCCAAAAATAGATTTATTGCTCATTAAAAAGTTATATTTTCCATTTTCACATCTCTCAAGTCAATTTGTAATATGATTGGGCTCTAAACCAACCTTGGGTTTTAGAATTTTAGCATTATTGGGGAATAGGGGCCCGAGTCATAAAGGGTACAAAATACGATGTCTATAGCTACAATGTTTTAGTTTATCAAAAGGTCCTATTGTGATGTAGGACACAATTTACTATTTAATTATTATAATTTATTAATTTTGGTATTTAATTTTTAATTTTTGTTATTTTATGTTTAAGGCATTTATTTTCTTGTTTTTAGGTAATTTTAATGCTTTTTAGGTCAAATTTGGTTCCTATTATGGTTAGGTATTTGTAGGGACACAATTTGTAGCAACCCAAAAAAGATATTCGGTTCGTACATTTAAGGGCCCGAACAATATCATTTGTAGAGCGTGGGCTTGAAAGGCTAGGCCTGGATCACCGAACAGCGGTTAGCCATGGTTTCTATGGAAATTTGCATGAAGGTGAACCTGACGTGTTTAACGAGACCTTCTTCTGATGGCGACATGAGGGGTTCCGGTCTTTAGACCTCGTCCGAGGAGTTTAGTGTTATTATTCTCCTTTTCTAAGACTTCATGGTCCTGGAGCCCCCCCTTTTCCATTGGTTCTTTTTCCTTTTTATATTAACATTTACCCTCCCTCTAGTGTCCACGTGTAAGCTCCACTTTCTGGGGTTGAGACTTGTCCTATCAGCCCATACCTAGAGTAGTTGGGGGTGCTTGTAAAGGTTGAATAGCATGGTGAAAAGCATGGACTTGTCAGACGCAGAGTTCTTTATTGCAGTATTGGCAACTTTTTCATTTGGCCTGTTCCTGCACTGAGCTCGTCCTTTCCTTTAGGGGCTCTATGGAGTGCTGAGCATAAGATTGTCCTCGGCCATATCCTTGGCCCCTTTTTTAGACTTTCATTATGCGTCCTCGGCAATAGTTCTCCTCGGCTCAGGCTTTGGGCTTTAATGTAAAGTGGGCTGGGGTCACAAATTCTCTGGCCCTACAATAGCCCCTCAAAATCCTGCTGCCTGACCTCTTGGTTGGGGAGGAGGGTTTTGGTGATGTCAGGCCCACATCATGGCTTGCCCAGATCTGCCCTTCATTAATGTCGGTGTCTCTTCGTTTGCCTGGGAGGTGCGCCGGATTATGAGACATTCCTTTAGATTTACTCACGCGGCGTCCGTGCTGTTTCAGTACTCGAGGCGCGTCTTTAATATGTCCCCTTCACGAGGCCACCTAAATCCTATGGTTGTAGACGGCGTGGGGAGTTGAGTAGAAACTGTCTCGTCCGTAGCACTTCTTGGAAATCTGCGTAGATTAAATGTCGCCCACTTGCCCTCCATATAAGAAACAGGGTAGGGAGTCATTCCCTTTACGTGCAGATCCTTCAGTCCCTTCAAATTCCTAATCCTTCAGCTGTGCTCCAAGTCTTCATCTCCAATGCCATCAAACCTTAGAGTTTGAGGCACGAGTGGGGGTAAAGAAACCACACCCGCTCCAGAGGCACTAGGTCCTTCCGAGACTCAAGATGGCGCGGTCAGGACAGGGAAGACACAGACTCAAGACAGTTCTCCGCTTTCACAAGGTGGGAGCGATGCCTCCATCTCTTTCAGTCAAAATCCGAAGCAGGTGCTGGTCGCGTCAGATTTTTGGTGCGACAGCAGTGGGGTTTCTCGTCATCAGTACCATCCGCTCTTTCTCGAGCACTGCCAATATGACACCTGCGTGTTAGGAGTCAGAGCTGATGCGGAGATAAAGCATCCCTGCTTCTTCCTCTCTTCCTTCACTGGTGCCTCTTTTCACCTCCACTTCTTCTTCTTTCTCATCACCGGGGCTACCCTGGTGTTTCTACTTCTTCTTCCTCTGTTTCTTCTTCTCTTCCGTCAGCGGGGCCATCTTGTCATGCATAATCTCTACCAGAGCAAAGTTTTGAAGGATTTATCTCTTCCTTGTATCTTTTCCTTTTTGCTTCTGTAGTTAGCTTTTGGTATAGGCTTACTTAAGCCCCTCATTGTACGCTGTACTGTTTCTTTGTGTTTAATAAAAGATGATTCTGTTTTATTCTACATATTCTTTCTTTTCTGCAGTAATTACTTTGTGAATGGATATATTTCATATGGGTATTTTTTATTATTATTATTATTTTTGAACGATACTCAGGGCAAAAACCCTTGTAACAAAAAATTGTTATTTTGAACTTATTGAGACTATCAAGCATAATAATACCAACCTACAGTAGATTAAACATACAAGACTAACCGTGATAACAGCTGAATGCCCTGTATTGCGCGCGAGGCAGTCATCCGAGAAGGAGTAACCTAAAATAAACCATCCAAGAGGGTTGCCAAGTACTAGGGGGCTTGGCTGCGTTCTTGGTAACATATGAACTTAATCGTTTTTGGCATCTGATTCGAGGACCGA
The DNA here is from genome assembly GCA_025762765.1 of Quercus bicolor. NCBI lineage: Eukaryota > Viridiplantae > Streptophyta > Magnoliopsida > Fagales > Fagaceae > Quercus > Quercus bicolor. Next base: position 38,793,510 of record JAOXJQ010000107.1, on the reverse strand, counting down.
GGTATGGCTATACCGGGCCTAAACACTCATTTGCGTTAGTTCCCTCAGAATTGAGGATCCGAGGATAGATCAGGACTTCCATTCAGTCCAGGACTTAACCCAATTTTTAATGGGCAATCTCTCCATGGGTCAGAGTCCGAGGACCATACAATGCCCTGATTCTGTCTAGAAGTTATAATAACAATTAATTAAGTAGTTAATAACAAAACTCATAATCTTTTTTTTTTAAGTAGTTGGTTTCCCCATAGGCTCGGGTCCAAGGACCATATAGTGCCTCGGTTCTGTTCAAAACTCATAATCTTTCTTTTAAGTAGTTGGTTTCCCCATAGGCTCGGGTCCGAGGACCATACAGTGCCTTGGTTCTGTCCCAAACTCATAATCTTTCTTTTAAGTAGTTGGTTTCCTCATAGGCTCGGGTCCGAGGACCATACAGTGCCTTGGTTCTGTCCAAAACCTAAATTTTTAATTAGTTTCGAGGATTAGCCCCTCGACCAAGGTGTGGGGCGTTAACTTGATGTTGGAAGCCTCTAGAACTGCCCGTGCCATTGACACTGCGAGGTGTAGCCCCTAGCGGAAATTTATGTCAGGACAACAACAGCGTGTTGCTGGAAACAGAGGAGTTTTTGCAGATCCTTGTTTGACAGAGGCTTGATTTCGCCACCACCTGTACCAACGCACAAGCCCTCACCACAGACGGCGCCAATTGTAGGGACACAATTTGTAGCGACCCAAAAAAGATATTGGGTTCGTACATTTAAGGGCCCGAACAATATCATTTGTAAAGCGTGGGCTTGAAAGGCTAGGTCTGGGTCACCGAACAGCGATTAGCTATGGTTTCTATGGAAATTTGCATGAAAGTGAACCTGACGTGTTTAACGAGACCTTCTTCTGATGGCAACATGAGCGGTTCCAGTCTTTAGACCTCGTCCGAGGAGCTTAGTGTTATTGTTCTCCTTTTCTAAGACTTCATGGTCCCGGAGCCCCCCCCCCTTTCCATTGGTTCTTTTTCCTTTTTATACTAACATTTACCCTCCCTCCAGTGTCCACGTGTAAACTCCATTTTCTGGGGTTGAGACTTGTTCTATCAACCCATACTTAGAGTAGTTGGGGGTGGTTGTAAAGGTTGAATAGCATGGTGAAGAGCATGGACCTGTCAGACACAGAGTTCTTTATTGCAGTATTGGCAGCTTTTTCATTTGGCTTGTTCCTGCACTAAGCTCGTCCTTTCCTTTAGAGGCTCTATGGGGTGCCGAGCATAAGATTGTCCTCAGCCATATCCTTGGCCCCTTTTTTGGACTTTCATTATGCGTCCTCGGCAATAGTTTTCCTCGGCTCAGGTTTTGGGCCCTAATGTAAAGTGGGCTGGGGCCACAAATTCTCTGGCCCCACAGTATTAATTAGGACTTATTTTAAAATATGTTTTCTTGTCTATCAAGTTTTATCTAAGAACATTTTTCAGATTATTGATATTAGTAAAAATTCAGTCTTTTGTCTATTGTTTCTCTGGTGGATTCCAGAACCCTTTCTTCTTATGGATTCAAGGTTATTTTTAGAAACAAGCGTGTTTTGTTTCTTGTTTTTCTAAAAGTAGACGTGTTCTGCTTCTTGACACTTCCGCAACTTGCATCATAATGCTAACTTTAAATGGGCTAAAAACGTTGGTTAAGTGATGTTTGAAAACCTAGGATTTTCCCCAAACAGGAGTTCAGCTTGTAATAGGATTACTTGACCTATAAAAAAGCTCTTTAGGGCAAAATTCAAGGGACAACTGCCATAGAACGAAATTTAGGCTTTCTTAAAGTTTTTTTTTACAATTTTTAGAGTTTTATATGGTATTATGGCTTGCTAGAAGCCTTGCTAAAATAAGAGATTAACCCAACCGTTTAGTGGTATGTTCTTAACAATTATTTAATGACTTTAGTTCTTATGTTCTTGTATTTTTGATTGATTTACTAATCTAGAAAAGTGTTTAGTTTTGTATAATTCTTTGATTTATCATAGACACCGGACATGTTAAATGTTTAGTATTCCTTGTGAACTAATTCACAAGTTTTGTTCTGCCTAAAATAAATCAATTTCATGAAACTACCTTAGACAATTAAATATTGATTTCTTATTATTAAATCATCCGACTAAGATAATCATTTGTATGAATTTTAGTTGAGTTATAAAATAAATATTGTTAAAACTACTAATAGATGTGTTATGTGTGGATCCCCAAACCTTAGTGTCTTAATATATCGTTATTTTCCCTTAATATAAATTACCTTTACCAAATAATCAAAATCTCTTCAATTAAACTTTATTGTTTTAGTTTTATTCTTTTGTGGTTTGCTAATTAATTCTATTTTTCCCGTGGATTCGATCTCGAATTCATCAAGTTATTACTTCACGACAATCCTAATAACAATAAAAGAAAACGCATAAGCCAGATAAAAAACCAAACACCAAATAATAATAATAATAATAATAATAATAATACTAAACCCATATAAAAGAACACGCATAAGGCAAAATAAAAGTATAAAATAAATAAATAAATACTAAACCCATACATAAAAAACAACATGCATAAGGCAAATAAGTCAAAAAAAAAAAAAAAAAAAAAAAAAAACTAAGAAAGAAAGCGTCTAAAGACCAAGAGAGAGAGAACCCGGAACTTGAAGGAAAGAGAAACGGCAGAGTAAGAGAGAGGAAGCTTCTGGGTCGCCGGAGGGGGTTTGGTTGTCACTGATCTATGGTAGAGTTCTCATAAAACATATCATATTAGAAATGCTTAGAGGAAGAGAGGCGTTGGTCTTAGAGAACTCAGAAGAACTGAGAGATCATATTAGAAATGCTGAGAGGAAGAGAGGCGTTGGTCTTAGAGAACTCAGAAGAACTGAGAGACACAAGTCAAATTTTTAGGGCTTTTAGTCGATTGTTATGCTCAAAATAAGATTCCATTGCTAAACACATAAAAGAAAACACGTAAGGCAGATAATACCAAACACCAAATAATAATAATATATTAAAAAAAAAAACCCATATAAAACAACACGCATAAGGCAAATAAGACAAACCAAAAAAAATTGAGAAATAAAGCGTCAAAAGACCAAGAGAGAGAGAGCCTAAAATTTGAAGTAGAGAGAAACAGTAGAGTAAGAAAGAGGAAGCTTCTGGGTTGCCGAAGGCCAGAGGGGGGGTCTGGTTGTCACCGATTTATAGCGAAGGTCTCATAGCGCAAATCAGATCAGAAATAACGAGAGGAAGAGAGGTGGTGGTCTCAGAGAACTCAAAAGAACTGAGACACAATTCAGATTTTTAGGGCTTCAATTTAGTTGATTGTTATGCTCAAAACAAGATCAACGGTGAGTGGTTTTCCAGATGTCAAAATTCTGCTCTTTCTTTTTCTTTTTCTTTTTTCTTTTTCTTTTTTCTTTTTTTTTAAAGATTTGCCGTGTCTGGAATGTACCGACATGTCACAATCTTGTTGCAACAATGACCGGACCATACCCAAATAAATTTTTTTTTTTTTTAAATTGTTTAAATTGATATAAAAAATTAAAAAAAGAAAGAAAAAGATGGTACTCCTTGTGTACGAATTTTAAGTTTCTTAACTAGAACCCGTGTCAAACATGGGTAGTTGGCCAAAATTGCGTTGCCCATACAACATAATTTGATGATCAATGCGCAGAGACAACATCACAAAAAGGCAATTGGAACATCATTCTATTTCATTCTTGGCCAGAATGAGTTCGCTTATATTTTAGAAAGAAGGGAAAATTATTGTGTACTTCGGAAGTACTATAAATGCGTATTCTTTTCTCTCACATGATTGATGGGTTCTACTAATTAAATTCATAGTGGGACCCACCATTTATATGAGAGGGGAGAGTATGCATTTATGATACTCTAGGAGTATCTAATAATTTTCCTTTTAAAAGTAACACCCTAATATCGAATTAACTACCATATTTTTATCATAGAAATTTTTTGTGAAGTCATTTTCTGAGTAATTGTGGTAAGAATTAGTTTCTATATCAATAATAGGCAGCTAACTGGAATCAGTTGCGTTGTGCCTTTGAAGTCATTTGTAATATAATTTAGGACAGATTGCAACAGTTTCTATATCAATAATAGGCGGCTCAGGGATTACTTTTTAGGAGGGTCAATAAGAAATATAAATTATACAAAATTTAAAATAAAAGAGAACTTGAATATATCAACATCACTCTAAAAAAAAAAAAAACTGAAATTCATAAAGTTTTACAATTGCTTTCTATGATGTTTCATATTTTGAAATCGTTACATAATTTCTTCATTATCAATTCTACAAACTACATCATAAAAAGCAAGATCAAGGTATTCAAAATTTTATTTTAGGAGGTGAAAACAAAAAAATTAAATTAAATTAAAAAAATATTATATACAGTCGTTTTTTAGCCCAGCAGGGGGTTCATACCCCCGGGGCTCCAAGTGGTGCCGCCCATGCGGTATATATGAAAACACTTTTAAGTAAATTCCACTGACAGCAATTTAGGCGTGCAAGTTGGAATATTGAGTCAGCCCATTTATAAGGTCCAAGTAAACGAAGGAAGAAAATCGGAAGGTGCTGAAAGATATCTTGTCTAGCTATACTTTTCTTGTAAGGCCATGTATGTATGTGTGTATATATATTGCTTGGTTGAACCGTAAAAGACACCCAGAAATTAAATGGCTGTGAAATTTGTAATGAGAATTACTTTCTTACTTCTGCTGGCAGTAGCATATGGATTAGCAGAAGGAGCACCACCTATGGCAAAACCCAATTGTCGTGATAGTTGTGGAAAGGTTTCGATTCCATATCCGTTTGGAATCGGAAAAGATTGCTTCATGCACCAGTCGTTTGAAATTGTTTGCAATAAAAGTGGCGTCCCTGCTGCTGCTGCTGCTATAGCCTTCTTACCCAGCATTGGCGTGGAGGTGCTGGAAATCAATATTAGTGATCCTTTTAATACTAATGGTTCTTTTTTTGAGCACGGACTTCGAGTCAAGATGCCTATTATTTCTTCGAACTGCATAAATAAGAGTTCAGTGGCGGGAAGTGGTGGTGTTGTGGACATCTCCGGAACTCCTTTTTTCTTCTCGTCATATCGGAATAAATTCGTTTCAGTTGGTTGCAACAACAAGGCCACAATGGCTGGTCTTGATTCTATGGTGTTTGTTGGTTGCAAGACGGATTGCAATAATCAAACGCTGAGAGGTAAATGCACAGGGTTCGACTGCTGCCAGACCACAGTCCCTTCTGATGGGATTCAACGACTTAATGTTACTTTCGATAGTACAACAAACAACATGGATACTACTTGCAAACATGCCTTCCTAGCAGAGACACGGTGGTTGGAATCAAATGAAACAGATCCCTCTAACGATGTGCAGTATTTGGAATACGTTCCTGTGGTGCTGGAGTGGATAACACCTAACTCTACTGCCATCATAAATTTAAATAGCACCGAGGCACGTAGAAGGAATATGTATCTGTATAATACAAGTTACGGGACCATGTATCATAATTCGCTTTATTGCCGTCGTGGATACGAAGGAAATCCTTATCTTAACATAAGATGTGAAGGTAATCTTCTATTACCAACACCTTCGATTTTCCCCAACTTTTTACATTACATGCCTAATTTTGACTTATATATAAATTATTCTAACTTAATCTAAATGTATATTTGTGAAAAATTCTCTCCTAAAGATTTAAACCTCTGTCATTACCTCCCACATCCCACAAACAATTATACTTGTAAATCACTCTTGACTCTTGAGTTTTGTGTTCATATGTATACATTTTTTAAGACTAATGTTTTCCTCAACAAAAAATAATAATAATCATAAATTAATAATAAGACTATTGCAAATAAATTTTAAATTCTAGTAGATTGGATTTTAACAGAAATATTACTATTGGAAAAATTTATTCTTTTGAGCATTGTAAGTATAGTACACATACCATATATTACACGGATGTACATATTTCTTAATAAAACTCTCGTTTACTCTACAAAATACATGTTTTTTATAATTAAAAATAAACATATTAAATATGTATTAAACGTTTTTCGTATTACACTTGTATGAATTTTTTTGTTCAAATTCATAATAAATGAAACACATACATATTTCATACCATACATATTCTGCCTAGTACATTACTAATTATGGTTTTGAGAAATAATGCTTGGTATTTTGTTGGAATCGTTTCTAAAGAGTAATTATATTAGATGAAGTTGCATTTTGTTACATTGAGGAGAACAAAAGATAATCAACTAGAGTGTACGTCAAAAGATAGGGCCAAAAAACTGTGGCATATTTGTGATCCATCTTTTAAATAGAGACTATCATTTTATAGAGAAAAATTCTTTTAAAGAATTTAAAAGTATGTATAATACCACGTTATTTTAAATTATATTCAAGAATAATATATGATTTTAAATAACTTATCCTCATATACTATATTTATACTAAAATAAATTATCAATGGGCTAAAACTTTCTCTTTATTTTTTATTATTGCACTAGATGCATATATATATATATATATATATCTCAAATAATTATAATATTGTGGATTTCCATTAGCTCAATTGGTAAAATTTTATTCTCAAAAAAAAAAAAAAAATTGGTAAAATTTTTATCATCAAATAAAATATTTGGGATTAGAATATCGTCTACACTAAAAACTGATTGTCTTGACATGATAATAAAGAGCAATTATTACAAAGTGGACATCATAATTTTAGTTGCAATGTTTACATATATAATTAAAATATTGTGGATTTCCATTCCTCATTCAGCATGCTAATCCTCATTCAGCATACAAATTTTTGTTGCAATGTTTACTATATATTAGAGAAGATTGATCTAATTTTGTTGTTCATGAACATGCTTAAATTTGTTCAACTAGAAAATGAACTAAACTTAAATATGTTATCTAATTTGATGATAACCTTGACCACAACTCCTATTCAAAAAATAATTAAATAAATAATCCTAAACATTACTCGGTTCATCTCAACTTGACTTTTTTACAAACACTAATTACTAACAACACAATCTTAAAATATAAAAGATGTTAAATTATATCTTTAAAAATTTGTACTGTATTTCTAATGTTCCACACTTTCATTTTAAGTTAATGATTAGGTTTTAGTCTGAAATATTTATCAAAATAACATATATTCTAAATTTCTAACTTAAATTTATCCTAAACTAAACTATGTATTTCCCATTATATAATGATCTAATATATAATATAATAAGTATTATGTGTTTTTATTTATATCTTGTACACCATTTCTCTTTTTCTTTTTCTTTTTTGGATAAATTACACCAACTTTCTTCACAATTTTACAAAATGACACTCACAAAAACGTTATATGAAATAACACACCATCTAAAGATTTTATGAGAGGGGGGTTGGACTCAATTTATCCTAGTATAACTTTAAACAATGTTAAACCATTTAATATTTTTTATTGAAAGTAAATTTTGACAAATCCACCGTTGGATTACATTATCTTCATATACTCTTCACGATTGCAAAATTTTCAAAAAGGTCAATTAGGATGAATAACCATGTCATCAATCAAATGTTTAAAGTTCAATTTTTTGTAATTTAAAATTATACATCAAATATGAGTTTATGGATGAAAAAGTAAATAACTTCCTATTTTGTCTTGAAATTCAACATATATGTTAAGAACATAAAGAATATGTAATCAAATAGTGTAAATTTTAAATTATTATTCCAATAATAAGAAATTAAATAGTGTAATATTACTTAAAATTACACACGATGTAGCTTGAACCCTATATGTGTGTGTGTGTGTGTCATCTCATGATCAAACTCATGAGAAGGAATGTCATCTCATCTTTTGGGTAAGAATTATTAGTGAAATCACACTTTTTGAAGGGCATGAATTAATCTTCACATTTATACAAACCCCAAGTGGGGGGTTTTACTTCCTAAATTCTCAAGGATAATTGTTGTAATTTATCCCTTTTTTATTTCTATATTTAAACCTGTCGATGTCTTAAGCTTTTGCTAAAATAACATTTGCGTTTTGCCTCAAAGCCTGAAAAAGCTAAAGCGATTCACTTGCAATTGGCTCCGACCACCTTTTGGTTTTCTACTTTCAGCTTTTGATTGAGCCATAACATTTTTTTGGTGTTTTCTGTTTATGTTTAGAGTCTGCTTCTATTTTCCCAAATGCTTAAGAACCAAGGCAATCCTTGTAATAAGGTGTTTGAGCTTGATTAGCCTCCTTGGATTTAACCCAAATCAATTTTGAAGAACGACTTGTGCTTAGTACTTTTGAAACCTCTGTTGTCAATATGAGTGAGCAACAAATTTTGCCCAAACCTCTGTTGCCTATATAAGTGAGCAAAGATATGTACGTAAAATGTAAACACCAAAATGCACAAAAAATTTGTTAATTTTCGTGTTATCTTATTCCTATTAGATATAAATGAATGCGAAGTCGGAAAGCAAAAGGATCCCACATATCAATGTCTCCCCGATTTAGAGTGTGAGAATACAAAAGGCAGTTATAATTGCAACAAGCGAAAGTCTCCATTGAAGATAGCAATACTAGGTATGTCCTATTGCTCATTAAATTTGGAAATTTGGAAAATGAATATAGTTTTTTTTTTTTTTTTTTTTTTTTTTTTTTTGAGAAGGAAAGTAAACAGACAACAATACACACAGGAAATGGGGACAAAGGTATAATATCACACAACTTACCCTTTACGTGACTAGGATATGCTATGGCATAAGGTTCATGACATTAAGAGGGACGCTACAACTGACATCTAGTGTAACTCTACGATGTTTATAATTCTAATTTCCATTTAATTCTCTTAAATTTTTTTTAGTTAATTCTTTTTAATGGATTTTATAGATTCTACTTTCCAAGCTAGATCACGGATAAGAACAAGTTATTTAAAAAAAATACTATATTTCATACACGTTTAGTTTACTAAATTAAATGCAAATTTAGAAAATGAAGCACATAAAAAGTCAATTAGCTTTTAATTTCTGTTCTCTTGACAATCTATCACTAAAAGATATAATTGTACCTCCTATAACTTGATAGTTTCAGACTATTAGCTGAATTGCATTACTCATCACTCTTCTATATTTTTCCACAAAGATTACAGATCTATCTAGAAATAAATTCTCTATAAAGTTGTACAATTCTTCATTTCAATTTAGATCTTTGAAATTAAAAATTTTGTAAGAATTTATCAATTAGGTGTTAATTAAGCTCATTTAAGGCAGGACAGCCCAGGGACACGTTGAAAAGTTAGATAAGTGACAAAATATCCCAGTCATGTAAGACTGAAAATTAACTAGAAATGAGTGGAAGGACAAAAAGTCTGATTCTTTTACTAGTTTAAGGGCAAAAAGAACTTTTTGATAGTTTAGAGGCAAAAACCAAAATTTATGCATATTTCAAGGAAAAAAAAAGTTCTTAATATTATTATGAATGTAGATTTATCATGTCCCAAAGGAAAATATAAAAAAATACTTGTCAATTGGAATTGATCTCCCTAATCCCATGTAAAAATCATCTCCTCCGTCTGCACTATCGATCTTACATGTTGTGACTTGTGAGTCCTACTCAGTACTCACCTAAGGGGCACACAGAATGTGTAGGCTCGTACCTACACCCATGTGTAGTCCTACTCAGTCAAAAAAAAAAAAAAATGCTATATCAATTAATAATAATCTTTTATTTCTTTCAAATGTAAGGGTGGGCACTTGGTATGGGCTTTAATCATTGTGCATGTCAAATTGTCAATAACTATTAGATGTTCTTGAAAGTTATGCAAAGAAAGCTAATAAT
>JAOXJQ010000107.1:38704492-38719130 GCA_025762765.1 Quercus bicolor | reverse complement strand
GGGACACACCACAGAATATAGCATTAATGGCCTTACTATTTGCATTAGCTAATGCAAGAGCTGCCTTGTCCCATTCAGACTTGGCAGTTGTGGGTTTAACATATCCATTCTCAACAAAATCCCATATGGACTCATCTATAGCATACAAGAAAGCCCTCATTCAAACCTTCCAAAAAACATAGTTGCCTCCATCAAAGAATGGTGGGGCATTAAGAGATTGTAATCGGTCCATCACAAAGGGTTGCTCGATAGATTTTACACTAACTTAATTCTAAGTGCAGAATAGTGTAAATGTGAGCAGATAAACAAACAAGCTACTCTAACACATATTCAAATAATCACAACAGTAAAATGAAATGTAAAAAAGTAGGGAAGAAGAATGCAAACACAAATAACACGCCGATGTGTTATTGAAGAGAAAACCGAAGACCTCGGTGAAAAACCTCTCCACCGCCCTCCAAGCAATAGTCGATCCACTAGAAAATCAGTTGGGATACATGGGTTAGCAAGAGACCCTCCAAGCCTAATCTACCCACTATACCTAAGCCCTCCAAGCTCCTACTCCAACAAGGCTTCTTGGAACTGTGTCTTATCTAGCTCTCCGGATCACGCAACAAGCTCTATGTTGCATCTGCCATCCTTGGCTTCTTCCAATTCTTCCCAGCAACACCAAAACCTCACTTGACACTCTGAAAGGCTTTGGTAAGTGTTTGGGCTATCAACCTCTTAATGGTATGGAAATGGAAAGGTAGGAATTGAGGAAATCCACAAGCTTATGTGTAGATATAAGGGTATGATAATCTGTAACTCTCAAGGTATTTGGCTAGGATTTTCTCTCAGAAGAACTTTTTAACATTTATGGGTAATGAGGGTATATATAGTGTGGGTACAGAAAGTGTATCAGATAGTAGAGTCTGGCAGAACAAAATGTTTCGCGGGTGTCTCGTGAGAAGGCCTTACCCACGAGATACTCACGAAACACAGTTGTCTCCATCTATACTGACTCTTCACATTCTAGTCATGTGCAAAGCATATGCTTCACTTCACGGGATGCTTAGTCGCGAGATACCCACGAGAAATCTTCTGGCTTCAATTGCTTGAATCTTCACACACTCTCTCTCTATCACATAACCCTTACAATCAAATCTCACAATAAATACAAAGTACAAAAGATTGAATATAATTACAATCAAATTTGGTACGAAATAAAAGCCAACTAAATATATAGTTGTAAATCACAACTTTACAAAAAGGATAGCCTACTCTTTAAGCAAAGAGTTGAAGCTCAATCTATTTTAAGGTTAATTCTATCTTTTGAATTTTCATTTGCTTTACACTTGATGAAAAATATTTTGGGGATCACAAATGAGTTGTCAATAGCATTACAAAAGAAAATTCAAGATATTATAAATGTTATGACACTTATCAGAGTGTCTAAGCAGCAATTGCAGATGATGAGAGATGTGAATAGGAAGGTCTATTGACTGAAGTATCCCCATTTTGTAGCAAGCATAATATTCCTATCTTAAACATGTATGAAATATTTGTAATTGGTATGAGGTCATGGCGCAATGCCCCACAAATTACAAATTTACATCACTATTGTGTTGATTTATTCTTTGAAGTCATAGTTTTGCAACTTCAAGAGCTTAATAATCATTTTTTAGAGGCCACTACTGAGTTGCTACTTTTTATGGCTTACTTGAATCCAAGCAATTCGTTTTTGGCTTTTGATATAAAAAATTGACCCATTTTGCAAAGAACCCATCTGATTTTTCTAAGACAAATGTATTGGCACTTGATAATCAGCTTTAAACTTACATTGTTGATATGAGCTCCAATGACAAGTTTTTAGAGCTTTAAGGAATTGGGGACCTTTGCTAGAAAGATGGTGGGGACAAATAAGGATGTTATATATCCATTAGTATATTTGCTTGTAAAGTTAGTTTTGACCCTTCCTGTTGCGACTATAATAGTGGAAAGAAGTTTTTCAGTAATGAAATATATCAAGAATTGTAAAGTTGTGATTTACAACTATTTTGTATTGGCTTTAATTCCGTGTCAAATTTGATTGTAATTATGTTCAATCTTATATACCCTGTATTTTATGTGAGATTTCTTTGTAAGGGTTATGTGTGAGAGAGAGTGTGAAGACTCAAGGCAAAGTGAAAAGCAAAGAAGTTTTCGTGGGTAGCTCACGAAAAGCCTTCCCGCAAAGTGAAGCATGTGCTCAGCACATGACTGGAATGCAAAGAGTCATAACAAATGGTAACAACTGATTTTCGCAAGTGTCTCGCAAGTAAGGCCTTCTCACGTAATACCCGTGAAATATTCTATTTTGCCAATTTGTCATATCTGATATACCAGGTCTCTACACACACTAAATATACCTACATTACCCATATATTGAGAGGAGTGCTTTTCAGAGAGAAAACCCTAGCCACTACCTTTAAGAGTTAGATATTATTATACCCACAATCCTCTACAAAATCCATTATGGTTTTACTCAACTCCTGCCTCTCCATTTCCAAATCGTCGAGAAGTTGATAGCCCAAACACTTACCACACCAATTATGAGTGTAAAGTGAGGTTTTGGTGTTGCTAGGAAGTATTGGAAGAAGCCATTTGCTTGGTGGATGCAATCGGGCTGAATTACATGATCTGGAGAGCTAAAGAAAACAAGGCTTGGGGAGCTTGGAGGGCTCGAGTACATGGGTTAGACTAGGATTAGAGGGTCTTTTATTTGTGTACTCCAACTTATTCTTTAGTGGATCGATTTACCGCTTGGAGGGCGGCGGAGAGGTTTTCGCCGAGTTCTTCAGTTTCCTCTTCAATAACACATCGGCGTGTTATCTTGTGTTTGCATTCTTTTTCCCTACTCTTTTAGCTTTCATTTTACTGTTGTGATTTGATGAATATGGCTTAGAGTAGTTATTTTGTTTATTTGCTCGCATTTACTCTATTCCGCACTTAGATTAAGTTAGAGTAAAATCAACTGAGCTGCAATTCTAATTTGGGGGTCTAAATAGCTCTTGTGTTTTCACACAAATTCGAGCTTTCAAGAATGAACTGTGTAATCGAATGGGGAATTAGTGGATGAATGATTGTTTGACTATGTACATTAAAAAAAGATATAACGCGTAGGATTGATAATGAATCTATCATGCACCAGTTTCAAAATATGAAACCTCGTAGAAGACAATTGTAAAATTTCAATTTTTTTTGTTTTTTTGGTGACATTGATATATTATAGTCTCTTTTGTTTTAGAATTTATATAATTTATGTTTTTATCGATTCCCCTGGACAAAAATCCTGGAGCCGCCCCTATCTATGTTCAGCTTCTTCTTCAGTCACTGCTTCTTCTTCGACAGTATTCTTTTTGTTCCCTTTATGAATCTGATACAACTTGAATAAATAAATAAATGATTTTAAAATAAATAAATAAATAAATCAATAAATGATTGGTAGTTGGAATAGTGCAGTAGTGTAAATGAACAACGACAAGAGCCACACCAAAACTTTTAAGGTATTAGTATTATCATTCTTACAATTTTCCTTTTCAATTCATAGGTGATTTCTTGACGAAAAGAATCATATTGGTAAAAATTCTGCAAGTCCTGAATAGCCCTAATTAATAACCATCAATTTAACGCTTCAGATTAAGTTACAATTAGCCAAATAACTAATACATTTTCCGTTTCACTCAGCTGGCACTATATCTTTTGTTTTTGATGCAGGGACCAATTAGATACACAAATTTTTAATACATTTCAGTCACTCGGCTTGTATTTTGCTCATCTTCATTTTTGTTTAATTTTTTTGAAAATAAGGGACATTAATTCATCCAACATTAGAAACGGAAAAGGATCCAAATTCTTCAAGTCAGTCCTGAAAATCAAATGCCCAGAAAGGGGGCCAAAAAATTATCAATGCCTAGATGATAAAAACTCAAGAACAAAATAACCATGAATCAAAATTGACATCAGCTAGAGGAGTTGTGGCTGAGAAAAGGAGGGAGCTACATTGAATGAGAGAGTAAAAGAAGAAGAAGGAGATGGGAGTGAGTTTGAAATAAAGAGAGTTTGATCGAGGGTTTTGTTAGGGCTGAGTTTGTGTTTGAGAGATAGTGCTGAGAGAGTAGGAAGAAAAAATTAATTGCGTATGGGTAGGGTTTTTTGTTTGCTGCTGATTTCTACGTTTAGGCTCCTCTTGTAGTTGGGTTTTAATAAAAATCAAGTTTGTAATTTGTATTTGATGGAAAAAAAAAAGATTTATTATTATTATTTATATAAGTATTCCTGACGTGGAAAATTATGAAAATTATGACAGTTTCAAAGATTTTGGTTATATATATATATATATATATATATATAATAATGTGTCTCTTCATCCCCAAAAAAGTGAGAGCAGGGTAGGATTTTTTTTTTTTTTTTTTTTTTTGGGAGAAAAAACGGGGTAGGACTAGACTTAGCATATGGGCCAAGTCCATAGGAAATAATTAACATTATAAGCATATTACGAAAATATTATACAAAGTTCACAAAATTACCTTAATGGACGCATACCCTGATAGGCTTTGGATCTCTTTTTTCTTGTCACTATTACTCAATTTATCATACAACTCATTTAGTGGAAAATTACATGTTGAAGTAGGTAAATTGAAGAATATTAATTATTTGTCATTGAAAATTATTTGTATTGTGAAATTCTAGCAAAAATTGGACATCGATTGAAATTAAGGTCCCTATACTTGCGAGGAAATTACATTAAAGGGATCATGCCTTCGTCCATGGCTGCCTTGAAAAGTCTTGACTATTTACATGTTTCGTGAAACAGCTTCACTAGATTGATTCTTAAGCGTCTAGAAAAAATTAATTTAAAAATTAATTAAACCTTTCGTTCAATGATACTGAGGGTGAGCTACCAATAGGAGTTTTCATAAATGTTGGTGCAATATTAATGGTTGGAAACAATAATATTGATCAATACCTCATCTTAATGTTGGGTTTTGCCAACAAGGTAAATGGGTTTGGGCATAATGTATTTGTTGGGCTCTTTGGGTTTTGCCAACAAGAGAAAAGAGTTTCTTGCCAAATTTGCTGAAATCATTGGTCACACCGATTATAATCATTGGAGATTATAATCTATGTGACCCACTAATTCTTCAGTGATGTAAATCTTTCGAATTAATGAAATACTACTATCTATCTTAAATTAAAAAAGAAAAAAAAAATCTAAAACTCATCATATTAAAATTGGGTTGTCCTAGTCAAGGATTTTTCCTTTTTCATGTCTATATATATATATTAAGATATTATCCGCGCATATATTTCTACGTTTAATAGATAGATATATATATATATTTGGAGAAGATTTAATAGGT
This sequence comes from Quercus bicolor, assembly GCA_025762765.1. Classification (NCBI taxonomy): domain Eukaryota; kingdom Viridiplantae; phylum Streptophyta; class Magnoliopsida; order Fagales; family Fagaceae; genus Quercus; species Quercus bicolor. The sequence continues at coordinate 38,713,746 of JAOXJQ010000107.1, read as the reverse complement.
AAAAACTAAAGCTTTGAGGAATTTTAACTTAACATTTTTTTTTTTTGAGAAATAATTACAATATGCTGCTAACCACAGTTCAAACCCTTTTTCCCCTAAACGCCCAAGCACTTTGTACATGAAGAGGTGTCAATTCAGGTACAAGGCCTTTGGCAAGTTTAAGTTAACATTAAAAACTCTAGAATGATCTCAAGTCTACCACACAACTAGGTTAGAAGGTCTAGAATTCTGCCACGTGTCATTTTTCTTTTATTTATTTTTATAAAAATCCCCCAATAAATATTTGAGTACCTATATATCTATTTGAATTATGATTCATATTAAATGTTATATTTTTAATTTATAAATTTGATTAAAGTAGTTATAAACATATTTATATTTGAAAAAAAAAAGATTATTTTCTCTACATTGGTATCTTAAATTAATTTGGATATTATATATTTTTCACACGTACTTAATTATTCTTTACTATTTATAATTTTTTTTTTGAAAAACATTATATTATTACATCTTTATTTTTTTTTTTTAAACTAAAATCATATATACTTACAGTTAAATTTAAAATTTCGATATAAATTAAAGTCTCTTGTATCACATGGGACAGTTACAAGCTAGTCATATATATATATTAATAGACAAAGCTGAGAGAAAATCTAATTATAATTTAATTGGATTCTAAATTTTGCACCATGTATCCTATTTAATTTTAATTTTTTTGTTAAGTGAATTATTGAATGTAAAAATCAAAAAGTCCAAATTCAATTAAATTATAAATTAGATTTTAATAGGAATCCAATTTTTCGCTACGGGTCCTTCTAAGTTTTTTTTTTTTTTGGCAATTAAATTATTGAGTGCAAAAACCAAAGAGTCTAAAACCAATTAAATTCTAAATCATATATATATATATATATAATGAGAAACCATTACATATTTTAGAAATATATTATTTTTAAAAAAAAGTGTAAGTTATTACCATGTAAATTTGAATCCCTTTCTAAAAAAAATGTATAATTTGAATTATATAATTGTGAATTTTTTTTTTAATTACACCTATGCATATGCACGGACTACATACTAGTTAAGAATAAGAATACGTGGTTCATAACATGGCTTATATGGTAGCACAGAAGTCAAAGAAATAAGAAGAGAAAGGCACCTAATTCAATTACCCAAGGAAAGGGTCAAAGAGACTCTTGAACTTTGGGTCGTAAAAATATATTCCTAATTCGATTTCTAAACTACCCTGGGTGGGCTAGATTGCGCCAGTTATTCTTATTATATTAGCAATGTTAACGTGTTATGATTCCAAATGGAATATAAATTCAGTGCCTTAGAGCCCTTTGGCACTTAAAGGTCTCTTGCATCACATGGGAGGATTACAGGCTAGTCAAATCAAAAAAGAAACCCAACAAAAACAAAAAAAAAAACAAAAACACCGTTGATAACACGATTTACATGATAGTTGATGAGTCCAAAAAGTAACAGAACCGGCATATGACATTGACGAACCCAAATATACGTTACTCATTCATGGCAAGCATTTATGTAAGAAAGTAACAGACGGAGCAACGGTAATAAAGAAGTTACTGATATCAGGAGATCGATTTGTAACGCATTAGCCATTACAAAAAATTGCAAAGATCCATTGGACATTAAGGTTGAAATGAAAACAAAAGGTACACACAATTCTCATCTCAAAAATTACTCTCAAGTTGAATTCTCTTACAATACACTCCAAGTGAATTCCTTTCTAACTTGATCATTGGAGGGTTTTTGACAAACACCACACCGGTGTATTTCTTTCTTTCTATTTCATATCTCATTGCAGGTTTCTCTTAGGACAAATTCATCCCCTCATCCATTTACATTGACGAGGAACTTGACTGTTGAATTAGGTGCAGTGAAGAGCTAATTTTTCTTCTTATTTCTTTTATTCAAAGTAAGGTTAAAACGGAATATGGAATATGAAAACTGAAATTTGTAAAATCTTACTTGAATAAAAACTTCTATTTTTGATAAAACTTGAAAACAAACTTCTATTCGGTACAAGGTTTGAAAATAAAATTGTCTGAAGAGTTACAAGATTACAAAATAAAATTGTCTTAGAAACTAAAAGGTTACAAGGATCTGTCTGAAGGAAGAGTTACAAGTTTACAAGAGAGGAAGTCTTTTTTAGGGAGAGGGAAGGCTATTACAAAGTCTTTTCGAAAACTTGGAACTTTAGAAGCTTTTGGAATTTTGGAAGCCTGTCTTCTGTCTGCATAGTCCGTCGCTTTTATAGATGTAATGAACCATGGTAAATTAACCTGAATAGGTAAAGTTAACTCAAGTTAAACTGTCAATAGGAACCATATATTTTGAGAATCAGAATCTGTTAGGATACTTTCTGTCGCCTGCAAGTGAACAGTAGTGACTCATCTGTCTTTATCTGTCTGGACTATCTTGGATTTGTTTGGAAGTGCACATAATATTTTGCCAAAATATCTTTTTGGATCTTTCTATCTTGTGTGCTTGTGATCTATCATTAAAGGGTCTATCATTTTGTCATTTTGTCTTATCTTTCATATGTCATAAGGGTCTTAAGAATCTTGGAATGCTTCTGGGTGAGTCTTGTAGTTTGGAGAGAAGGATTTCATTACTGTGTCATCTTCATCATCTGATATCTATGATGCAACTTCAAGCAGTTGCTTTTTAAGCTATCTTCTATCTAAGACGGAGGCAAGCTGGCATTGGACTTGACTCTTTTCTATAAGGAAATTAGAATTTTCTGTCTGGGAGGAAGAGGTCTTTTTCTATAATTCTTGGCAAATATGATCAAAATTAAACTTATTCCATCATTTTAATTTAAACTTTCTAGTAAGCATGGGAAAAGGATACTGGGAATGCTTTTCTATCTTGTATTCCCATCTGATGATCAATGGGAGATTTGGAAACCTGTAAAAGAACTGCAAAAAATGTGGGAAATCTTTAAGATACGGTATGTTCAGTTCTTTCTTGAAAATTTCATAGGCTTTAAGGAAATCAGGAGGTAGAAACATAACTTCAGGACCATAAGGATTCCACCAGTCAATGAACCATCTTGGTATCATCATGTCTTTCTTTCTATACATATCAAATAAGAAAAACCAAGTATGTCTATAAATATTGTTTTGGAATGAAAGGAATCTGTCCCATGCTTCCATATAGTCATAATTATATAACTGAGGCTCAAAGGTTTGGGAAAAGTTCCTGGTGATCCAGGCCTGTGCCCTTCATAGGAGGGAGTGAGAATCTGTTTTATGACTATTTTAGAGTAACCAACTCTGTTGGGTCTTAGGAGCAAGGCATATGTGTAACCAAGATTGAGTCTGTATCAACTAAAATAAATTCATGAAATATTTGGGTCTTTAATGTTTCTGTCTTAGGGTGTTCCCATCCTGGGGGTAAAAGCTGACTGACTAGTGAGAGGGGATCTGTAATGTGCTAGTATCCTCTTTCAATCCATAAAATAAAATTCCAGGAATCTTTTGAGAGTTTAACACTATGATCTTCTTTTAGGGCTTGGGCTTGGGTTTAAGAGGTAGAGGGTCTGTCCTTTGATTGGTTAGAGGGAGAGGGAGAGGTTAAAGGGGGAAAAGAAGATGCAACTATGTTAAATGGTGTTTTTAAGGGAGGAGGAGGAGTTGAGGGCATGGCATAAGACTGTTTAGTTGTTGGAGTGGAGTTTGGGGAAAGTGGTTGGAAAGGGTTCGGGCTACAAGGTAATAGGGTCTGTTTGAAGAGAAACTTGGTGAGTTGAATGAAGGACAAGGGAGAAATCTGCTAAGGGGAGGAGGGATAGGTGGAGCAACATAGGACTGTCTAGTTCTGGGTTTTGGGGAATTGTTCTTATCTGCAGGGGAGCTCATCTTCCCTATAGAAATTCACGAGTTAATAAATCAGGAGTGGAATTAAATTCTCCTTTAATATATTCAATATCAAAGTCAAAAACACTTAAAATAGCCTGCCATCTTGCAAAACTTTTGTTTGGAAACAAGATTTTGAACATCTTTCTGTAAAACTTCCTTAGCACTTTTACAATCAACTCTGATTAAAAACTTTTGATTAAAAAGGTCATTTTGGAATTTTGAAACACATAATATAATGGATAAAATTTGTTTCTTAATAATGTTGTAATTCTGCTGGGTAGCTATCCTAGAGCCAGAATGGAATCTCACAATCTATTCTCTATTATCATTTTTTGCTACTTATTTTAGAATTCCACCATAGCCTATGTCAGAAGCATCTGTCTCAATGATTTTGAAAGTATTGGGGGAAGGAATAACAAAACAAGGGAGTTGCTTAACATTTTTTTTTTTTTTTATCTGTCTAACTATCATAGTGTGTTTTTCTGTCCATGGAGGAGAATTTTTCTCTAGCCTTTTATATAATGGTCTACATTGTTATGTTCTAAAAGTTTAGAACAATTAGCAAATCGTGAACACACAAGAACATACAAGCTGTAGAAAGAAGATTTCAGAATTTTCCTAGTTCAATCGATCAAAGCGCAGGCTCGACCGATCAAAAGTCATATCTGCAGAATTTTAATTAAGCCCAAACAACAGTTCAAGCCCATTAAGGATTAGGGTTTTTGATCTACTTCTCCCAGTATATAAAGGAAACCCTAAGCAAGTTTTTTAGAAGGCTTTTTGGAGAGAGAAGAGTGTGCCTCTTTTGTATTTAGGGTTTTGTACCTAAAAAGCTCTCTCATATTTTCTATCGGTGTTATTACTTGAAGAATCTCAAGATTTGGTGTTGTAGAAGTTGTTGCCTTCTCTAGTCATCAAAGGTACTGATGATCTAAACCTTCAAGGGTGGTCTTGGAGTCACAAAAAGGAAAGTTTGTGTTGATAAACCTTTGAGTGTGATCTCAAAGTCACAAAAGTGGGTGTTTGTGTTTTTGCAAAGGCTAAGAAAGAAGTAGTCCATGGACTTGGAGCTATCATGGGGTTGTAGTAGTAAGTTTCCTACTCGAGGTAGCAATAGGATGTTAGTGGTCTAAGTTGCTATTATGTAAACTTCAATTCTTTCATAGTGAATTTGCTTTTTACCTTGAGGATAGCTAAGTTAAATCCTCCTCAGGTTTTTTACTGGTTTGGTTTTCCTAGGTTATCATATCATTGTGTTCTTTATTTTCCGCACTTGTCAATGATATGATATATGTGTGTTAACCTAGATTTGCATAATTTACCTAAGTTAATCACTTGGCTAAATAACTAGATTAATCTGGTTTTGTTTTAAGGGATTTGAAAACAAACATACATATCTTTCTTAATCCTTGAAAATAGTCTGAAACATAATTTATACTACCAAGAAATCTTTATAATTGATTTTTATCTTTTATTTCATCTGGGAATTTATCTGCAAATTGAATAGCTTTGTCAATGGGGACTAAAGTTCCCCTGTAAATATTATAGCCTAAAAATCGGATTTTATCTTTGAACAAATTTATTTTAGCAGCTGATACAACTAATCCATTATGTTTAATTACTTTAACAAATATATCTAAAAGTTTCCAATGGTCATCAATTGTTTTGGAAAAAATTAAAACATCATCTATATAAACAATTGAAAAGTCTGTGAAAGGTGTAAATATATCATTCATTATATTTTGAAATTCACTACGTGCATTTTTTAAACCAAAAGGCATGACATTTCACTCATAATGACCAAAAGGAACTGTGAAAGCAGTTTTATATCTATCCTTTTCATCTATTTGTATCTGCAAAAATCCACTTTTCATATCAAACTTAGAAAATATGGTTGCTTCATGAAGTCTGTCAAGTAAATCTTTCTTATTAGGAATAGGATATCTTATCCATTGTAGTACCTTATTTAAAGGTTTATAATTTATAACTAATCTTGGAATTCCTCATTCTAGTTCTGCCTATTTATTAACATAAAAAGCAACACAACTCCAAGGGGACTTACTTTTCCTAATTAATCCTTTATTTAAAAGATCTTCAATTTCTTTTTCACAATGTTCTAATAATTCATTATTCATTTGTATTGGTCTAACCTTAGTAGGTATCTGTCTTTCATTAAAGTCTTTTTCATAAGGTAATTGTACTATATGTCGATGCCTATGCCAAAAAGTAGTAGGGAGATCAGAACAAATTTTTGTCTCAATTTATTTTCTAAATACTTCTATTTTATGATTTAATATGGGATCTATCAATTGATCAGTAATTCTTTCATATATTATTTCTGACTTTAAGAATAATAAATTTCTGTTTTTCTTGTAAATACTTTCTTTGTCGATTTCTTTTATTATGGAAATATTATCTAGTGAATAGATTTATTTCGGGATAGGTGGTAAAATGAATTTAAAATATATATATTTTCCTAACACATTAGTTTTAATTCCTTTGGCTATTGTTATGAAGGGATAAAGTAAGGCCATAGAGGGATTTCCTAAAATAATCTTAGAAGAAAGGTTTTAATTTAAATGAAAACACTTTCAAAACATACTCCATCATTACATATATGAACATTTGGTATTTTGTAATTAATTATGAGATTTTCACCATTAGCCTGAGTTAATCTTTCAGATGATTTTTCATAATACCTTAAGGGTATTAATCCTTCTTGTATACAATTCATATCAGCAACTGAGTCTATTAAAGTAATTTCTATCAAAGAGAATTCTTTATTAATTAGTAAAGTAATTTCTATATGCCATTTTTGGAAAATTATGCTATCAATTAAACTCAAGAAATTCTGTCTATTGCCATCATCTTTTTCTAATAAAGGTGGGTCTGTCATGGGTTTAGAAAATTCTTTTAAATCTATTACTTCTGAAATATTTTGTTCATCTATTTTTGTGGAATTATCTTCTTTAATTTCTTTAATTTCTTGTTTTATCATTTTTTCTTCTGTCATTAACTCTTGTAGAGTTACTGGTTTATATCGACGCCATCTTTTTTCCTTTTTGTCTTTTCTAACTTATCTTTTTGTTAAGGACATATTTTGTGTAATTGGATAATCCTTTGACAAAACGCACTTTCCTTGTAATTGAGTAGATCAAGGATGTATTTAACACTTCAAGGAACAAGAGTTCAAGTCTAGTATTGAAGCCATGCAAATCTGTCCAAGAAACAAGTGAAGAAGTGCTGATTTTTTAAAGCTCGATAGCTTCTCAACACCTCTCGACAGCTAGGCTATCTGTCGAGCTCTTCAGTTGAGTTACTGGTTTTATATCGACGCCATCTTGTTTCTTTTTTGTCTTTTCTAACTTATCTTTTTATTAAGGACATATTTTGTGTAATTGGATAATCCTTTGACAAAATGCACTTTCCTTGTAATTGAGTAGATCAAGGATGTATTTAACACTTCAAGGAACAAGAGTTCAAGTCTAGTATTGAAGCCATGCAAATCTGTCCAAGAAACAAGTGAAGAAGTGCTGATTTTTTAAAGCTTGATAGCTTCTCAACACCTCTCGACAGCTAGGCTATCTGTCGAGCTCTTCAATTGATTGTTATCACAATCTCGACACCTCTCGATAGCTAGGTGGATCGATCGAGAAATCTCTTGTCTCCTCGATAGCACTTCGATAGCTGTATCTATCGAAGTTTAAAGCTCGACACCTCCTTGACACTCTCGATCGATCGTGGTTATGGGAGTTTAGATTTTCAAATCTGATTTTTGGCCCATGCAAACATGTATGTGTAGGGTTTCTTTTCTCACAACCCTAGACCTATATAAAGCTTATTTTAGAGGCCGTCACATAAGAGAATACAAGAAGAACATATGCAAAAGGTGACCGATGTCTTATTCTCTCTGAAAGAAGCTACTGCATCTTTATGCCTTAGGGTTTTGTAACCAAGTGTTCCTTTATCTTCATTGTTGATGAAGTGAGGAACTTTGCAATTAACAATCTTCTTCTAGTTGGTGATTAAGTCGCATTATGGGATCCGTGCAATTCGTTAGTCACGTACTGGGATTCGTGCATCAAATGGGTGGCGTTCATATATTAAAGAGTTTAGAGGTTGCGATAGAAGGTTTCTGCTGTGAGTTCATCTACAAGGATTGTAGAGTCTAGGGACAAAGGTTTTGTACTAGATCTGAAACTTCTCTTTTCTATAATGGATTTCTTTTCGGGAAAGTTTCCCCCCGGGTTTTTTACTGTGAAACTACTTTGTTTCATTGGTTTTCCTAGGTCATCATATCTTGTCTTATTTATTTTTCCACTGCATGATTTTGACATGATATTAATATTTGCTTTTTTTTTAACAAGTTTTATTCATAATAAATCTAATTGACAACTTAGGTTTAAAACTTGTTAATTCTATCAACCGAGATCTAAATTTCCCAACAAGTGGTATCAGAGCGAGTTCACTCTGATTGGATTAATTTCCTGAGTGTAATCCTTGACCCCTATTGTCATGGATCGTGGACAATCTCTTTTGATTCCTCCTTTACTTGATGAAACTAATTATGCGTACTAGAAAGTTCGTATGAAAGTTTTTTTGCAGGCTCTAGATGAACAGGTATGGCAAGCTATTAAAGTTGGCTAGATTAAGCTAAAGGAAGCGCCGGTCGATTAGGATGATGCAACAATCATAGCCAAATTTCAATAGTAAGGCCTTGAATGCTTTGTTTTATGGGCTGACCAATGAGGAATTTAAGAAAATATCATCCACAGAAGTTTCCAAAGAAGCATAGACCATTCTTGAGACCAACTATGAAGGTACCAAGGCAGTAAAGATTGTGAAGCTTCAAAGACTCACTAGTAGTTTTGAAGAAATAAGGATGGAGGAGGATAAGACCTTTGATGAGTTCTATGCTAAACTCAAGGATATTGTGAATTTTGCCTTCAACCTTGGAGAATCAATAGTGGAATCCAAAATTGTTAGGAAAATCCTTAGGTCCTTACCTGAAAGATTCCATGCCAAGATCACTCCCATTGAAAAAGCAAAGGACATTGATCAAATTCCTTTGGCTAAGCTTGTAGGGAATCATGAAACTTATGAGATGCGATTAGGCTCAATGGGAAAAGGTGGAAAGAGTAGAAACTTGGCTCTCAAGGGTATAGAGAAAGAGATTGAGGACTCTGAAAATGAAGATGAGGATGAAAATAAGGATGAGGATCTAACCTTCATAACTGATGAGATTATCAAGCTTCTTCAGTTTAGGAAAAATGATAAAAGCAAACCTCCTAGGAAATCTAAATCCTCTAGGAAGGGCAAGAATGAGAAACCCTTCATCCAATGCCATGAGTGCAAAGGTTTTGGTCA
>JAOXJQ010000107.1:38550643-38573521 GCA_025762765.1 Quercus bicolor | reverse complement strand
TCAGCATACTTGAGTGCAAGTGAATCTTTAAGTTGCATGCTTTCTCGATCAATTGTTAAAGACTCCAACCCCTGTACGGCCTCAAAGAGGATTGTCCCACCCGGAGTTTCATAGACTCCACGGCTCTTCATACCAACTAATCGGTTTTCAACCATGTCAATTCGGCCAATTCCATGCTTTCCACCAATCTCGTTGAGTTCAGTAAGTAGAGATGCAGGCGATAGCACCTTCCCATTAACCGAAACAGGAAGACCCGACTCTATCCCAATTTCAATATATCTACAGGAAATGAAGGCATAGAAGAAAAGAATTAAAAAAAAGCAGAATAGAAAATAATAGATAATGATACAGAGGGGTTAATCTAAAAATTCAATAAGGAAGCTTACTCAGGTTTGTCCGGTGCCTCTTCTGGGTCCACAGTCAACATGTACATATCCTTCTTAGGTTCGTTTGCTGGGTCTTCCAAAATGTCACCCTTTAAAGGCATGGAAATGAAACTCATGAGAGAGAGAGTGAGAGAATTAAAAGGTGACCATGAGAGCAAAAGATAAGCTTATTTCCTACAACAGTTTCTGAGCAACTGACATAAAACAAAGAGCTATACTAAGATTGAAATTTCCGCAGAAATTTGACAAGACAAAACAGGAAATGGAGAGGTGAATGTTACCTCATGGCTAAGGTGCCATAGGTTCCTATCCCTGCTGTATATGGATTTCTTTGTTACTGGTACAGGTACATTATGCTTCTTAGCATATTCAATAGCATCTTCTCTCCCTGTAATATCCCATTCCCTCCAAGGAGCCACAACATTTAGCTTGGGATTCAGAGCAAAGAATGTGAGCTCAAAGCGAACCTGAATACAAAAAATAGCAAGCGAGACTGTGTCAGACAAAAAAAGAGAACACAATGGGTCATAAAATTTAGAGCTCAATCATGAGGCATGCCTGATCATTTCCTTTTCCAGTGCATCCATGAGCAACAGCATCAGCTCCTACTTCTTTGGCAATATCCACCATGGCCTGTTTTTTAAATATATCATTACAAAGATTTAAAATTTATCAGATGGAAAAAGAAATTTCATGATGCCATTAAAACACAACTGATGACAAGAAGCTCAGAAACGAAAAGGCTTCCTTAAACAAAAATAATATCCATTTTTATTTTATTTAAATTACCCAAAAAAGTACCAATAGGGTATCTACACTCAACTCTATCAGAGACAACAAATGGAAATAAAAACAGATGATAGAAAAATCAAGAACACTTCTAAAAGAGCCGCAAACTGTATTATTAATTTCTCTTGAAAAATCTGCATGCTTGCCATATTTAAACCTACTAAACACAACAAACTTCAAAGTAGGAGCTCACTTTTGCAATAACAGGGCGAGCCATCGAGGTTCCCAGCAAATATTTCCTCTCATAAATTGCACCAGCTCTCAAGCAAGGAAAAATAAAATCTCGTACAAATTCCTCCTTCAAGTCCTTCACCACTAACTGAGAAGCCCCACTGGCTTTAGCCTTTGCTTCCAACCCTTCCAATTCCCCAACACCCTATAAATTTGGCATTTCAGATAAGCACACAATTAATATGAATGCAACTGGTCAAGTGGGAATGACGGATACCATCTAAAACTAATTGTACAGGAAGACTAAATAAGTAAAGGAACTTTGGGCAAGTAGATGTTGCTACTTAACATACCTGACCAACATCAGCAGTGAAGCAAACAACATCACAGCCATAGTTCTCCCTGCAAGGGATAGGTTTGTTAAAAAATATATCATGGGAAAACAAATAATTCAAATGCATTAACCAGCACCATGAAACGATAAAAACAGAAAGCAAGCAGCATTTAATCCATTCAAGTAAGGTAATAATTCAACAAAGTCTGCAAAGGAGACATGTTAAAGCATGGAGCTAATATTTAATCAGGCACAAAAACTGCTGTTTTATCTGTAATTCAAGAAGACACGTTCAAGCATGAAATATGAAAAACAGAAAGCAGGCAGCATCTATAGTTCGTCACTACCAGAGTAAACAGCAGAATACTTATAATGGAGTCATCCCAACCACTACCTAACACAGTTAGTCAGTTACTAAAAACTGCTGTTTTATCTCCTCCAAACCCACTGGCTATCTCTCCTCATAAAATAAATATTTTAAAACTACCAGTCCCAGATTGCCATCAAAGAGAGCATGAGTCTAATTTCATATTTTAATCAATTGTATTCCAAACATACCAATCTAAAACTGAAGAACCCTGAATACTTGTACAGTGGAAATATAATTAGGGGAATGTTCCAAGCAACAAAACATATAACAGTAGACATACCTTAGCCATGGGACTATGACTGATGTGTCTAAGCCACCACTATAAGCTAGAACAACCTTATTCAATTTGCCACGCAACCCTATACCCTTTGTAGCTTCAGAAATTTCCATCTCTCTATCACTCTGCAAAACTGCTTGAATAACTGCATCTCAAGGGCAAATAAGCTAAGTATGACCCAAAAGATAAAAATAAAGAAATAAATAAAGTTATAAGCCAAACTAAACAGCCTAGCATGTTCATTACTTAAGGTTTTAACATTTAAGCACTTAATTAACTCATTGCAAACTAAGTCATGATAGCTAGCGAGCCATCAATACAATAACACTACATGAAAAAGAATGAACAACAATAGAAAGTATTAACTGATATTGACTTCTCTAAAGAGAAAATCTATTGGGCTATGTACCAAACAAGAATATTTCAGGAACAAGTATTCCAAAACAACCTCACCTTGATTTTTACGAAACTTAGTTATATTGCCACCATTACTAATAGTAGCAACAGCATGACCATGGAGCTCACTCGTTCTAGCCACCAACTGTAAAAAAATCCAAATTAATCACATTACTCATACAACAAACATTTATTTAGAAAGACGCAGAGAATAAGTCTAGTGACAAAAATTTTAGTGCCATATTGCGTTCAGTGCGTAGAAAGTGTTGTCAATAGTGGGCCAAACTGAAAGTGATGTTGCATCAATCACAACTTTGTAAGTTTTAAGGTAGACACTGGCACTGCTCTTAAGTTTTAAGGTACAAGTACCTCGGATGCTGAAGACAACTTCCTTGGGCAGCTTACTTTATCATTAAACTGCAATGACTCTGTGATTGGAATCAGTTACGGCATAATCTCAGAGATTCAATTTCTAATAACAAAACCCAAACATAAAAAATTGCAACCCAAACATAATCTCAGATATTCAATTTCTCCATTCTCTTTCAGAGACTTAATTTCAAATATCAAATCCCAAAAATAACACATGCAATCAAACTATTTGAAACACAAAATACTCCATCCCAACATTCCTCAGCAAAATACAATCCTATCTGTGTAGTAAATTTTCTATATAGCTTCACCCAAAAAAAGAAATGAAATCTTTCAATTCGAATAGCGGAAAAGATACAATTTTGGGGGCCAAGAAATTATAACAAAAAAGTTTTGCAAATAACATGCAAATACAGAATGCGTTATTGAATCATGCAAATAAATCTCATAGAACAAAAAATAATAATAACAAAAGATACAATTTTGGGTGCCAACAAATCATTTTTTTCACAAAACAAATTAAGCCCAGAAATTTTTAAAAAAATTATTTTCAATCAACATGCAAATACAGAATGTGATTGAAACATACAAATAAATCTCACAGAAAACAAAAACAACAAAAATAAAAGATACAATTTTGGGTGCCAAGAAATCATTTTTTTTTCACAAAACAATTTGAACCCAGAAATTTTTTTTAAAATTATTTTCAATTAACATGCAAACACTGCATGTGATTGAATCATGAAAGTAAATCTCAAGTAAATAAATAAAAAATCAAAGAAAAACTGAAAAGCCCAGAACATGTACCTCTCTTTGGTACTTGAAAAGCAAGGCTGGTGGGTGAGCATGAAGAAATAGCTTTGAGCTGAGCCATTTCTATCTCTTTCTCTCTCTGTGGTTGTTTGTGTGTGTGTGTTTCAGTCTCTGAAATCAGTGAGTTGTGTGGACCCGTGTGTTGTGTTGTGTTGTGTTGTGCGGTAGCTACTAGCTAGGGTTTTAGAAGGGCGCGAAAAGTATAGAAGGGAATTGAGAAAACGGTGTCGTTTTGTGAGAGTTTAGTGGCACTTGTCTGCCACCAACTACGGAAAAAAGGAGCCCACAAAGAAATCGACAAATAATTCGTGGGTGAGAGACTGACGAAAAGCGTGAATGGAGCTTGTTATGATTCCACTCCTCATTTGTCTACAAACTTTTGGAAAAAAAAAAAAAAAAAAAAAATTTATATAGATATTATCTCTAAATTTTTTAGATAAATGTCAATGTCAATCTCATACTTGTTAACCAATTAATTCCTAACTAATAAAATTCCTAAATTTAATAATTAAAAACTATTTGTAGTCCAATAAGGCACATATAAAAATAACACAAATACAAATATAACCCAGAAATAAAACGATGAAATCCTTGTTGGAGGAAAAAATACAAAATTTGATCATTCTTAAATAATAAATAGATAAATCGTAAATACCTATAGAGGTTTATATAACGAATTTCATGAATTTAAAATTGTCTTTACAACTAATATAAAAAAAAATGAAACATAACAAAAATCCAAAAATAAAGAAGATAAATACATACCTGTAGTAGTATGGATGGTACTTGGTAGGCTTGATAAAATATTTCACTATGGATTTCACAAACGTTAAATTACCTATTTTTAGGAAACCAACCAAAAAAAAAAGTTAAAATTTTAATCAACATAGAAATTGTAATAGAAGAAGAATTATTGAGGAAAGAGAAAAAATTGATTACAACAATAAGTAGTTTTTCTATCCAAAAAATAAAAAACTAGAAGAAGAAGCCCTAAAAAGAAAAAGAAGTTGTTGCAAACTTGTCGATAGGAATATATAGAGAGAATTTTCAATCGTGAGGAAGTTAGATTTCTAATCATTGTAGAAATTATAAGAGAATGAGAATTATTAGGAAAAAGATATGTATTAGAAAAAAACTGTCACATTTAAACAAATAACAAAATGTAAAAATTACATCACTTAGGATGCAAGTTTATCCAAAACAATAAACGAAACAAAAATGTCATAGAGATAGAATGAAATAAAAAAATATTGGCATCAACGTAATGTAAAATAAATAAATAAACATGAATGATGAAGGCATTAAAAAAATATGATAGACTTTATTTATTTATTTAAGTTATAATCAACATAGGAATTTAAAGTTATCCAAATAAGTAATAAAGGAATTAAAAAAAGTTGCTAAAATCAAACAAGATTATTATTTTTATCTAAAATTTTATTGTAATTTTTTTTTAGTTAAAAAAATTGCTGCAATTTACACAATCACGACTTCTGAGCCTAATTTTTATTATATGATAAAAAGTATATAGTATATAATATATGATAAAAAAATGTTAAATGTTTATCCAGAAAAATAATAAGAACAAAATATTTGATTTATCACAAAACAAAAATAAAAGGTTAAATATTTAAAATTGAAAGTTCAATAGTTAAGGTGGTAGCCCTAGGTGAGTTATTTTTTTGCTAAATAAAAAGGGGGGGTGGGGGCGACCATTATGACTCACCCCCTTGGGCATGATCATAGGGCCACCCCCCGCTAGAAAATGTTAGATTGAGTCATAACTATTATGATCTAAGGTGACCACAAACCTCACCCTAGTACCACAAGAGAGCTGGCAACTAAGGGCTAGTTGCAAAAGCGAGGATTCCTACACTCCTCCCTAGGTACCCACCCTAGGTGAGTTTGGTGGAATAGATTGATGGTTTTGGTTCAAACCCCAAGAGTAGGGATGGCAATTTTTCTCCGCCCCTCCCCGCTTCGCCCCACGCGGGTTTTCCCCGCCCCGCAAAGGTGGTGAGGTGGGGATGGGGCAAGATTTTAGCCCCGCATCACGGGGTGAGGCGGGGATGGGTTTAGGCTTTTTAGACCCACCCCACCCCGCCCCGCCCCGCCCCACCCCGCCCCGCATTACTAAAAGTTATAATTATAAAATTTTCGTATCCTAAAACCTTACTATTTAAACAAACATATTAATATTAATATATTTTATTCTACCCAATGTGATTCTTTGCCTTTATTTTGTTGTGTTATACTTTGAGTTTTTTTTTGCTTAATGATTGCCTTTTAAACACTTGGATATATTATTCAATTTTTTCTAAAATTTGATTTGATTTGATGAGATAAATTTAGTTGTAATTTCAAGTATATCTTTATTAATGAAATAGATTTCATTAAAAAAATTGTACTAGTTGTAAGGCAAATTAACAAAAAGTAGAGTTTTACGAGGTGGGCAGGGCTTCGTGGGGCCCCAAGGGACGGGGATGGGTTGAGAAAGTATTCCCCGTCATGCGGGGCGGGGCGGGAATGGGGTAAGACAAAACCATGCGGGGCGGGGAGGAAGACCCCATCCTTCGGTCCTGCCCCGCCCCATTGCCATCCCTACCCAAGAGGAGGGGTTGGGTAATTATGTAATAATATTTATAAATATTTCCAAGAGAAAATAATTGGGGTGCTATACATGCATACCATATATAAAAGCCCCTTATTTTTAGTTATGAATTAGTAGCACAAATCTGGTTAAATTATAAATTGCAATGTCTAATTTTACCCAAAATTCAAGTCATTCATATAACTTTTAATTTGTTCATTTCATTTTTCAACCCTATAACTTCTCTTTGTTTTAAATGTGGTCATTCCGTCCACTTCTCATTAGAAGATTTGCAATTAAGCATCCCAAAATGACGTAGTTTTGGTATTTTTGAATTTTCAAAACAATGTCGTTTTAAGGACACCTAAGGATATTAGGTGGTTGTGACAAACTTAACATAAGGATTACAACGAATAAAAGTAAAAGTTATCATATTGGAATGAATAAATTAGAAGTTACAAGACTAAACTGAATTTATGACAAAATTAGATTATGTAATTTTAATTTAGCATAAGAATTGTATGTAATGAAAATAGGCTTTAAATTCAAAAATGTTGTGAGCCAATTGAAACTTTTATAGAGTTTCATTTGGATTAAATTATCAACATACAAAGTTACAAACATATATTGAGATATTTGGGCTAAGGATGGCATGTAATGCATTTTCAATGGTACAACAAAATTCTGTCATATTTTCATAACATTGTTTTGAGTTGTTGTAGCCATATAACTCAAAAAGATGTGCAAGTGTGTGGTACACTAATTTAGAAATGATATTGGGGAAAAAAAAAAAAAAAAACTAACAATATCTAGGAACATTTTGAATTTTTAGTGTACAAATTTCCTTCAATATTAATATTAATTATTACCATTGTTCCTATAATGGTTTATGTCAAAAACTTTATCTTAATTAATTACTTTATAGAACCATAGAGATAGAGATACTATCTTCTCAAAAAAAAAAAACTATAGAGATACTATTCTCCTTTATCTTCTTTGACTGATATTACAAACTATAAAAAATACTTATTTTAAACATGCATAAAGCATAGCTTTCTATTATGTTCCTGAGATAAAAACAATAGGCTGCCCATTGTTTCTCCAACTTGCAGCATATTGTGGTTTCCTCATAAACAAAACAAACAACAATGCTATATACCTTCGAACTTTATGTATCATATATATAAAGTATTTTCTATTGTTTGTAAAATCAGTCGTATAAGAAGGTGGGACAATGGCATCTCTAGGTTGGTTTATGTCAAAAATTTATCTTATTGATTATTCTATAACCTGTGGTAGATTTATTTCTCGTTTTTTTCTTAACCAACTATAGAGATACTATATGACTGATTTTACAAACTATAGAAAATGCGTAGTTGCAAAGCTATATAGCATTTGTTTTTTATTCTGTTTCTGAGAAAACCACAATTTGCTGCCCACAGATTCTCCACCTTGCATTTTACAACTTATTCTTGTATTGTGGTTCAATACTATCACTTTTGCAGCTGAGATAGCAACAAACTTGCTTCAAAAAGTCCCCTAAATGTGCCTCCTTGGTAAAGATAATGGGCCATTAGTTGCAGTCTTGTAGACCAACTTCAAAAACAAGAAAAGCTAAGTTCCAGGTAGCTTAGGCACTCATAAGCGAATATTTTCATTTCTCCTAAGTCCTAACCAATGTGGGACTTGATCAAAGAGGACTCTTTCATTGGACAATGGCCTATGGGAATGAAGGTCTCTTTTTTATTCCCCCGTATCTTTGATTTGATGGTGTATAAGAAAAATGGTCTTGCCCCTTGTCCTCTCGATCGTTTTTTAGGTTCAGTCCAGAGGCAGAGAAGGACATGGATTTTGTGTTGGAAAAAACTACTCTTGGACTGTATAACCACCCATATGTGATCAAGAAAAAGAGGAGAAAATCTAAATGCTTTCTAGTTGAAGCCTGTCATGTCACTTGCATGAATATCATTGCACTTTTCCTGATATCAGAAAAAGACAAAAAATATAAATAAAAATCTGTACCCTTCTTGAAATTGTTGCAGCATACATCTATTTCAATGCACAGCTAAAAGTGATAAATAGTATTGACCAATTATTAACTTTGATTTCCTTTTTGTTCTAGCTTCTTTTGGAAAATTATTAAGTATTCGAGTATAGCTGATGTGTACTCCGTACGAATTAAAACAAGTTAACCTGATAAAATTTAACTTATTCATATGACTTTTTTGAACTTGTGCCATATTGTTTGCATTAATTGATTTGTTTTTATTGATGTGGAGTATCATATTAGCTGTACTCCACTAGTTCAGAGCTTGAAAGCAAATTAGTAAATCAAGGTGATATTCTTAAATAGTACTGCATAAATACAGGAATTGCAGGCCACTCTTAAATAGTACACTGAAAGGGAAAACAGAATTGCATTAGATTTTCTCTACCATGCTAGAATTCCACTGTCACAAAAAATTTTGACATTATAAATAGAGATAGTGCAAACTCCCCTTAGTGAAAACTTGGCTGTCACATATCACATCTCTTTATTCAAAAGGTATTTTACAGAAAACCATAATTGTTTTGTATCATGGTTGTTGAGTTTGATCAATATGGAATAGACTTTTTGAGCAAAGATAATTGATAAACAGTTAAACACAGACCATTCTGAATTCTTATTACTTCAAAATTCAAAGGACAAAGGATTACTTAGTTCAAAATCTGACACCACCTATATAGTAGTCTCAAATCTAAAAGAAAATAATTTAAAACTATGGGACATATTACTAAAGGAAAAGTTGCTTTGACAGAAGCCATTGGTAACAGATATTCAGTAGATGTTACAAAAGATATTTATCGAGGTGGGTATAGTATTAAGGATGATATAATAGATGTTGTAGTAATGAAAGTCAATGCAGTTATGTACCAAATTACTAGGTAATATCTTAGGCAAACAATATTTTTAGAATAATTTTATGAAAATAAGTTTAGTGAATCCAAGATTATGATCTGAAAGTCTAACTACTTGTCAAAAGATCTGTATAATAAAAAAGCAGCTAGTAAGAAAATCAGGTTGATCATAATATTTCTGGAAGAGCTGCAATACATTTACCTAAATTATCTTGTGAGCTAGTTGATGAAAAACTGAGAGTGACCCAGTTTCCTGTCACAAATAATGAAGCAAATTACTTAAAAATGAAATATTTATACTTTTGTCTTTTTATATATATCTTGACTTAAGAAGCATTAGCTAGACTTGCACTGCAACATGTCATTTTTTTCCACTTTCAGATATGAACCTGAGCAAGCAGTTTACTTCTGCAGGCTGAAGCTCAATTCAAGAAGATGCAAGAAATAGTGGATACTGATTCCCCAAGGAATTTTCTTAGGTAATGTAAGAATCATTTTCTGCAATCTCTCGGCCTTTGAGCAGTGCAATTGCAGTTGCAAGTCTAATAATGTCCTGTCCAAAACCGTAATCATGCATGATTTTATTAACTCCAGCAAGGATCTTGATTTCCTAAGGCTTCATAACTTGCCTTATAAGCATCCAAGTAATGCTTTATTCAGCAGGCTTCACAATTGATGTCCTGCATATTGCCAAGCTCATTAATCTCCTATGGTGGCAATTTTTGCAATGGAATTACTTTAACAATCCTGTTCTTTCTGTTTCTATTTGACCTTCATGCAGACCTTATCCTCCATCTTCCCTAAGGTCTCTTTCAAGCAGATTTATGTTTGTCTCAATTATGGATAAGAGGACTAATATTATATTTAGACCAAAGACTGAAAAATAATAGAAGAATAGGAAGATAAAGTAATATTAAAACAAGAGTAGAAATGGTTATAAAGATAAGAGAGGTAGGCCAAACAATCATAACAACCTTTATAGGTGTGGTCTTATTGTTCTTCATACACTAACAGAGAAAAATACAATAGAACGAAACACTGAAACAGAAGTCACCTATTGCAAACCATGACAATTCAACCTGAGGGCTATGGTTCCTCCTCTCCCTCTAGAATTGAACTCTCAACCTTGAGCATCTTTCTCTTTTTAGATGTGGGTGAGTCAATTTGAGTAGACCAAAACAATCTGTACTCCATCAAGTCAAGCAAACGTGATTGCAAGTGCTTATTCATCTCCATGACATGCTTTGTCATTCTTGTGGCCCACATCCGATTCTCTATACAAGTTTCCACCTTCACTTGCACGGCTGCTGGTGTTCGTTTTTTCTGCCCCAATTCCAAGACACAGAATGAGTGCATTGTCAAAAATTAGTCTACTTCACATTTAATGTGCTAAACTTAGTTCTATTTGGTAATTTAATGGTATATCACTTTTCTATGTTACACTTAATTGTCTGTGCATTTGTCAACATTTGCTTTAACAGAGTGGGAAAGACCTCCAAATCAGATATATGCTGCTGCAATGAATCAGTGCTTTGGAAGTCAAGGGAAGTCTGCTTTTCTTCAGAGGAATGACCTAAGGAAAGGAGATTGAGTGTTCCCTTGAATGAGTTGGCTGGCTGAGGAAACTTTTCAAGTAATGAAACATGGAACCGGTTTGAAACTCTCTGATTTTTTGATATAGAAAGCAGTGAGGACTGCGGAATCACTGTCATATTAGTTACTGCCCCTGCTTATTGATGAAAACAACAATCTTAGCCATGCAAGATCAGTGGTTATTTGTTAGAAGATATATATGACATAAGAATATACATATTCATACATAAAATTATTTCCTTGTTCTAACTATTCGCATTAAAGTATTTGTAGAA
Source organism: Quercus bicolor (assembly GCA_025762765.1). Lineage (NCBI taxonomy): Eukaryota > Viridiplantae > Streptophyta > Magnoliopsida > Fagales > Fagaceae > Quercus > Quercus bicolor. The sequence goes on along the minus strand of JAOXJQ010000107.1, from coordinate 38,562,257 downwards.
TGTATCTCCACAAATGTGGGCATATGTGATATATGTATAGACATGTGCATGTAACCGTCTCTCACATGTAAGACAAAAATGCACCTCTTAGATGATGTAGGCAAAGGGGTGAGGAAACTACTTGGTTACTAAGAGTTTTTTTAAAAAGGTTATCAAAAAAGAAATTTAATAAGTATTTGTTTACTAAGAAAATCAGAGGACAATTTTTTTTTCTATGTTTGGATTTCCCATCATGCATAACATGTTTGATTCTACTACTCTAGCTAATGCGTGTGAAAAATAAAAGCATACATTTCCCGTTCAAATTATTTTTTTCTGCTCATTAATTGAAAATTGGTATTTCAAGATTTTCCCATTACTCCAATTCATCAGCAACCAAATACCATAGGCCAAATGGATGGATAATTCTTCAACAACATATAATTTTACAGATCCAAGTGAATAGCAAACTCCCTACTGAGTAAAGGATAATAAAAGACAAAACAGACGTCGAAGGTTATGCTTACCTTTTCCATGATTGAATCTTCGGATAATCACCTGGTTGACTACATCCCACATGCAAATGGTGCAGTCCTCAGATGCAGACATCAGACCCGATTCACTGAAGGTCAATGCAGTTATGGCTCCACTGTGTGAATGGGAACGTAAACTGATTATATTACTACACGACTTTATACGAATTAAATATCTAGACAAATGGCCAAGCAAAATGAGTATTGTAGAGGATCACAATTTAACACTCATTGGTTATAGACTTATAGCATCTCTGTGCAGGTATGTGTTTATCTTCAAACTACATGTGAACTGAAGTTTCCAAACATGGGTTCCAAAAGCCAAAGAACCAGGTTAAGTAAAGCTAGCAGGAGCCAGTTTGTCACCAATTCAGTCTCCATAGTTAATGTCAAATCAACACAAAAACCCAGTTGACATTACCAAAGTCATTGTACTAATTAGGAATCAAACTATTTCATGAAAATGAGATTCAAAATCACTAGGTTTTTCAACTATTTATTCCTTTGACAGAAGGAGATTTAATCTCCATTTAGTAACTGGAAAATTCAAGCACCATACATTACTTGTGTCCATTTAGCACAACTGGTTGGGCTTCTGCAACAACGAATTGTTCCTCCAACAGTCCAACATCAAGCTTGTTGACAAAAATTCTTCCATCTACACTTCCACAGAACAAGAATTGCTCTTCTGGGTGAAGAGCAATTGCAGTTATTGCTAGTGAATACACTTGAGTTTGTATAAGCCTTCCTGAGACAAAATCCCAAACCTACGAGATACGAAATTTTGTCAGCTATAGTAAGAAGAAAATTCAGTGTTGATAGATATAATTACTAAGAGTCAGAACTATGATGCACATTGTTTGGTCACCTTGCATGTGCCATCAAGGGAGCTTGATACTAAAACTGAAATTGAGCTTCCTGATGTGGTCAATAGACCAGTAATACAAGATTTATGCTCTGATGAATAGTGTAACAAAGAATGAAAGCTTCCAGAATCCTCCGTGTCTAGCAAGCTTCAATCAAATTAATTAGAGTAATTCATTATTGCAAAGGCTTCAAATCTTTTGTCCTTTTTATTTTGTGTTGCGTACAGAAATTAACAATAGAAAAAGAATTCAGCATTACCTAATTACAGACCAAACACAGATCATACCATCATCTGACCCGGAAATGAGAAGAGAATCATCATTGGAAAACAGCAAGCAATTTAAAGATTTGTGATGAGCATGCCAAGTCTTGAGCAATCTTCCATTGGCAATCTGAGGATTACCTTAACCACATCAGAATCTAAGGAGGGACAGTGTTTTATACATCTTATCCCACATTAGAATTGAAACAGCCATTGCCCCAAAGATTGACAAAAAATGAAGAAAAGTGGATACTATATAGTTGCTGAACTTAGAATTAATGTAAAGAAATTGAGCAATGCTATGGACACAAGGCTAAACATTGACACCATTTTTAGTATGCACCAATCAAAATAGGCCACATCAAAAGTTGTAAAAAAAATTGTGTCCCTAGACTTATGGAAAGAAATTTACCGTATGAAATTTGCTTTTTTGACTTCTCATTAACAGGAAAGAAATTTTTTTTACAAAGACTGATTGAACAAGGCAACTTGATAGAGTTCTTACTAACCTCCCAAAGATAAGCATTTCCAGAAAGCGCCCCACCTGCAAGATATAGGCCATCCTTTGTGCTAGAAAGTGACCCAATGGCCTCCACTGGGTAACTCCGAAGGGGTGACTGAGGCTGAAGATTAGGAAATTTAAGTAAACCAATTAACCAAGCAAAGCTTTCTATTGTAAAACAGAGTTTTAAAGGAAAAATATGCAAAAAGCTTCACTTAATTATACTTTGGTTTCTTAGTCTCTCATTTTTGAAGTTTAAGATTGGGGTTACAAATATGGGGAATTGTGCAATACAAGTGAAGTCCAGCCAGAACTTCAATGAAAAGCTTCAAACTGTCAGATGAATATCTAGCAAATTGCAACTTAGTAATGACGGTTTGACCTGATGCAACAAAAAAATTTCTAGCAATAAGTGAATTCTATAAATCACCTAATCCATTTTATTATATTAGAATAATTAGATTTTCTTTTATGTTAATCTCCTTTATGCATTTTTTCAGTAACCATATGCATCATATAAGACTAGTACATATACATGAACAGACATCCAAAACTACCCTACATAATGCATAGTCAGAATAAGTGAATATTAAAATTTGAGAGAAGCATTTTTAACAGATAAAAGACATACAGTGAAGAACAAACTTAGTTACATATTTGGAATATCAAGCAAGCAAGCCTTTGCATTACCCAAATGATCAATGGTGGTCCAATATTAACGACGCCCGATTTATCAAAGGATGTTTAAATTGTACAGCTATAATCAATCGTTCAATGACTGAAATAAGAAGACAATTTTTGGGAAATACAAAAAATTCAAACATATTAGGAAGCATATAGCTATGCCTAAATACAGTATTATACACACACAAACATAAATCATAATACACCAATTCTCTCCAGAACCACATACACAGGAACCTTGTGCACAATTTTTAGAGACTAATTCCTATTTCCAATTACCCTGACAATTAATCTACACAATCCTAATACATCAATTGCAGAAGAAGGAACCTTGTGCATAGATTAATTCCTATTTCCAATTATCCCATAGGACAGTAATGAAAGACACAATTTTCACATTCTAAAAAAAGAAAAAATGGAAACCCATTTGATTAAATTCATTTGGAGATTGAGATGATCAGCATTTACCTTATTCAATGCCCATGTGAAGATAGCTCCTCCACCAACAGACCCATGTTTGTGAATCTGAGAAGCTACAAGGAACTGCTTTCTCAAGCACACAAGCCCATGAGAAGGTGAAGCACAAGTTGGTATGTGAAGAAGATGATCCCCGGTGTCCATATCCCATATTGTTATGCCTATTCCCATGCTCTTGTCACTGCAAACCACCAAAGCCTCCTTATCCTTATCCATCTCAGCTTGTGTGTGTGCGTATCAGTATGACTGAATTAAGACTAAAAACGACTACTATATATGAAGAATGATATATAGGAATTGTGAACCTTTGCATGCAAGGAGTTTGTTTTGTTAATCTGGGGACGTGCATGGTTTGTGTGACGCATGGCATGCAGACTTGTGAAAGAGACAAAAGTAGTTGAAGAATTTTGTACTTTTTGCTCTCTTCAAACACATGGGAAGTGAGAGATGGGTCAGAGCTGGCTCTTATGCAAGTGTTCTACATGCAAATACTGACATGCAAATGTAAACTATGCCAATGGGGGCACGCCACTTCAGGCCTGGTGGATTTAGGAACTAAGGCTGTGTTTGGTTCAATGTAAAATGATTTCAAGGTGTAAAATATTTTTAAGTGAAAATATTTTTTGAAAATGAAAGTGATTTCAGGTGTTTGGTCCCATTACAAAAAATATTTTGGAAAATATTTTAAGGTGTTTGGTTGTATATCTGAAAATTCTCTAGAAAACACGTTTTCTCACATTTTTTCAGCTTCCAAACAAATATTATAATAGAAAATCTGAATATATAAACTAAATCAACAATAAAGCATAACAAAAAAAAAATCAGTCTTTCTCAAATTAGGGCCGATCGTGAGAGAGGGAGAGGGAGAGATAGATCAGTGAGTGGGTTTGAAGAAGGTGAGATGGGCGGGTGGGTCTGACAGCGACGAGATCAGCAAGTGGGTCTGACAGCGGCCAGATCGACAGGTGGGTCTAAAGGAGGCAACGACGACGAGATTGGGTTGTAGATCAGAGATTGTGGGTGGGTTTGATAGCTTCTCGGCTTTGGTTGGTCAGAGAGGAAGAGAGAAGAGAAAGCTTCCTTGACTGGCGGTGTAGATCTTTTGCGAAGACGATGACGGTCCGGTGAGGCTGAGGCATGAACTTGTGGCGCAATCAGATCGGTGAAGGTTGGGTTGTCTTCTTCACTTTCCCTTCTAGCTCTCTCTCTGTCTTCGGGTGTGTGAGTCCACGTGGAGGGGACGAGGACGGCGATCTAACCGGCGAGGATATGCTTGGGAATCACTTCAGGTGGAGTGTGCTCTCACTCTCCCTCTCTCTTCGGGTGTGTTTTCCGGAAACTCATTGAAGGTAAAATAAGAGTGTAAACGATTTTACACTCTTTAGGGGGTTATTTTCTGTTGACCGTGCACCATATTTTCCGTTGACCGTATTTTCCATAGGTACCAAACACCCATAAGGGTGTAAAATAATTTCCTGAAACCGGTTTCAGGCAAAACAAACGCACCCTAATTTTTGGGTTGGGTTAAGCATGTAGGAAGAGTATTTGCTAACGCTATTGCTCTAGCCTCAAGGTGACCTCTATTGATGATAAGGTCCTCATCTTTAATTTGTAATAACTAATAAGTTTCCAATAAAAAAAAATCTTATTAATTTTAAGAAAAAATGGTGACAATATTGATAGGCGACTTAATGGATATGATGCATTGTGTTTATTACGTACTCTTATTGCAACCGTAACATGACATCCCTCCCTTTTTGTGTTGGGTGAGCTTATTTTTATTGGTGTTTTGCTTAAAAACTAAGTTGTACTCGAAAAAAAAAAGGAACTTTAAATTTTGTATGTAATTAAATAAATACATTACCATAGTGTCGTGTATATTTGGTATGATAGTTATTGTACAAGTTTTTGTGGGGTGGAGGAGAAGGGTTAGAATTTTAAGTATTCAAGAAAGAATTTTATACATATATATATATATATATACTTTTTTTTTTATAAGATACATATATACACTTAGATTAAACTATAATATAATTTGATTGATTTCTATTTTAGATTAAAAAAAAAAATCCAAACAAGTTAAAGTTAGTGAAATAGTTATAAGTGGATTGATGCAATATAATCTTGTCATGATTACAAATAGTTCAGCCGTTATAAATGAGGTTTATGAACGCTATATGTATGACACGAACCATGAAACTAAGTAAAATATATTGTTAATAATTGTCCAAAAATACATAGTAAGAAGTAATAAATGTTTAAATGTATGCCAAATTTATCATGATTGTGCATATTTTTCTTGGTATTTGTCATAATTTAATTAACTCTTGTATACAAATATATAATTAAAAACCAATTTTTTTTAATTAAATAGCAAGATGAGTCATTTGATAATAATAGACAACTAATTACAATCTGTCACATAAAATAACTGTGACTAAATATGTGTGAAAATACGTGGTACTAAATTATTCCTTAAAAAAAATTTACTTTAACAATTGCTAACCTAAAATAATAACAATTTTAATACTACACACTTTTATATAGATACTTTGTAACAACTATTATGTTTTAACTTTTTATATGATAGACTCTGATAAAGAGAGGAAAAAAAATTATGATTTTATATAATAGTACAAACTACCAATTACAATAAATCACTTAGGTCAATTGTGGCAAAATATATATGAAAATATGATGTATTAAATTATTATTTAAAAAAATATATATAATATAATATATAGATATAATATATATATATATATATATATATATATATATTTAGAGAATTTCATATGATATCCACTTCCAATAATAACTCTTTACTATAATTAAGATGAGAATAAATTTTTGACGTAGATTTCAATCTATTACGTTTATTTTTGAGAATATCTACAACCATTTTTTTTAATTAAAAATAAAATCAATATAGAAAGAGAGAGTAACAAATCTGGACCGTTGATTTGCAGGACTAATCAGATATCTCCGCCACCGTCACTGTCAGGTTCTAATAACTAATAAAACAGCCTAACGCTGAAAGCTAGCTCGTCAAACACTTCACTTTTACACTCTCTTATCACATCACTCCTCAAAAAGATCTGACACAAGCAATCAAATCCAGACCCGATTACCCGAACAGAAAATATGGGCGGTAATTTTCTCAATCACTCTTCTCCTACTTCTTCTTCTTCTAGCTCTGAAATTTTCGTAATCAATGTATGTTAAAATGTGAAGTTCTGAAATGGGTCTCTTTCAAAATCCAATTTTGATTTGAAAAAAATGGTCTCAGGTGTGAAACCGGGTACGGGTCAGAATTTGTGGCTGGCTACTGACCCGAGCAAGAGATGGGGCGAGCTCTTCTTCCTCTTCTACACTCCTTTCTGGCTCATTCTGTGTTTAGGCGTTGTCGTTCCATACAAACTCTACGAGGTTTTGACTATTTATTTTTTGTTTTTTTTTTTTTTCCACTAATTTTTAGCTTTGCTGTTTGGTTACTGCGAAAAGTAGGAAACACGGCAAGAAAACAACAAAAACAATAGTCAAAGAAAAAGGGTAGTTGTATTTTTACAATTTTGTCACTTGTAGATGTTCAATCATCAATGTAGCTGAACAATTTAACTTCATCCATTAATATCATTTGACTTTTTTTTTTTTTTTTGATTAAAGACTTTTTCTTTTTTACTTAGCTGGAATATAGTTCTTACTCTCCATAAGATCTGCAATTTTGTCCCTGAATTTTTTTTTTTTTGAATTTTTTTGTAAGCAAAAAAGAAAAAGGTGCTACATCAGAACTTTGTCTACTATGGATCTAAACACGAAATTGAGTGGACAAAAATTAAATTTGGAACAAATTTTAGTGACAAAAATTGTACTATACCTTTTTTTTTTAATTAAAAAAATGGCTACCTTAATTGCATTTTACATATGCGTGAGAATGGTAGTAATGTCTATCCAAAAAAAAAAAAGAGAGAGAATGGTAGTAATGTGTTTTTAATCTTAAAATATAAAATGACTTCTCTTTCTCTTTCTCTTTCTTTAACAAACTATCTGTTATGCTTTGTGTAAAAAGTTAATTTTGGTAATTGACAGAGCTTTACAGAATTGGAGTACCTACTTTTGGGATTGGTTTCAGCGGTTCCTTCTTTCTTGATACCAATGCTCTTTGTTGGGAAGGTAAATTCTTTAACTTTTTCAATCATTTTTTACTTTTTCTATTAATGGAGAAGTCCATGAAGATTGTTGGGCTGCATATCATTGTGATTTGTGTCATGTCTATTAGCATGTATATACTACATTGTCCATGTATTATATTTGTTTTGTATAGATTAAAGTATTCAGCTTTGTTCTTGAAATGGCATTTTAAATAAACTTGTTGAGTTAGCATGGACCATGATGGGTGTATCCAAACTATATTGTAAGCTTTCATTTCCAAAAAATGTTATGAACTTTAATTGACTATATTACCTGAGCCTTTTGTAATCCATGTGAATTGGGAACTGATGGCTATTTTTTTAAAGTGCAGTTGGAGAGAGTTATTAGTTGCTCAAAACATGGTTTATGAGCTAATTATTTTTCTTTTTGGGATATTTTTTTGCAGGCTGATAGCTTTTTGCCTTTGAAGGATCGTTATTGGGTCAAGGCAAGTGTTTTTATGGTGTAACACTTTACTTATAATAATTATGAAAGGTTATAGAACAATGAAAATTGTTTCGGGGTCATGGATCTTCTGGATGATGTGTGCTTTGTTTTCACCATTTTTATGCTGAATTTACGGTCAGTTGCGGTGGACCTAACTTTTATAGTCTTTTTTGTGTATTCCTAACCTTGTATTGCATTGATAGAAATATGTAATTTTTAAATACATGCTTAGCATTCATTCTGAATATTTGGCTCATGACTTTGCTGATAAGAATCGTGTCCTTACATAAAGCTGAAAGTTCTTTATGTGGCTGCTTGGGCCAGACCTACTTTTGATTATGATTTTGTTTAACCTAAAAACACCAAGTCCTCAAGATGTTTCTAATATAAAATTGTTTGTTGCACAGGCGCTTACCATCTTTACTGTATCCATGGAGTGTTAGTCAATCTCTTAGAACATGAATGTTGAATAACTTTATTTTTATGGATTACTGTAGTGTTTGAGCCATAAGTTCTAATTAATGAAAAATAAAGCAATGCAGGGGTAATATTGCCAATGCATTTTTTACTTCACACAGAGCTACGGAAACTGTCATTTGAAATTTGAAGAGCTGCATAAGCAATGTAATCTCCAAATGTTGTTCTTGTGAGATGAACTTATAACAATTGTCCTGCTTTTTAATCATCTTTGCTGTCTTTTTTTCATTTTTTTACTACTAGCAAAGCCTGCGATTAACTTTTCTTTTTGGTGGTCTATACAACACTTCTTTGACATTTGAATGTCCTTATCTCCCTCTACCTAATTATAATGTCAATCCCGTGGCCTTGCATATCTACCTCTCAATATGTTAAACTAAATTTTTATGGGTATTTATTCTTGACCTGAAAGACAAACTTATTTTTGTTGCAGGCCAGTTTATGGATTTTACTCTTTAGCTATGTAGGGAATTACTTTTGGACCCACTATTTCTTCACAGTTTTGGGAGCTTCTTATACCTTTCCGTCATGGAAGATGAACAATGTAAGCATTGAAACAAGAAACATTCAATAGTTAGAAACAAGAAACAAGAAACAGTTAGAAACAAGAAACACTTAATAGTTAGACTACATGCTATCATTTCTAATCAGATAATTTGTTTCCTTGCAGGTACCACACACAACTTTCCTTCTCACACATGCTTGCTTTTTATTTTATCATGTTACATCAAACATGACACTTCGCAGACTACGGCATTCTATTGCCAACTTGCCAGAGAAAATTCAGTGGATTTTTGAGGCTGCATGGATTTTGGCTCTTTCTTATTTCATAGCATACCTTGAGACTTTGGCTATTTCTAATGTATGTGATAACAAGGTTTTTGGTCCATTGTTATTATCAATTTCTTTTGTCTAAGCTTACTTAAACTCTGAATATTTTTATTACTCTTTTCATTACTATTATGAAAGTCTGAATCTCTAGGGTGAACGTATAAATAAGTGTCCCTTTGTCCTTTTCTAGAAAAATTGACAACAATTATTGCAACATGATGAGACTCGTAAAAATTTGAAGTTTTGAAAATTTGATAACATTTATTGTAGAATACATGTGGCTGACCTTGACTAATTTGTTAAGGATCCATAATTGACCCCAAACAAATTTGGGACTAAGATTTGGTTGTTGTTGTTGTGAAATAGGGACAGTTTTTTGTTGTGATGCACTTCATTTCTTTTCTCTTCTGAATGTTTCCCTTTTGAAGAACTAATTACATGCTGAACATATCTAGGCCACGAATGTATGATATAAAGTTGTGGTAATGATGTTTCTGTGTTTTTTTGTTTTTTTTGTTTTTTTTGTTTTTATAAAACGGTAATGATGTTTCATGTTGAATATGTGCAGTTCCCTTATTATCAATTTGTGGACCGAGCATCCATGTACAAAATTGGCTCCTTGTTTTATGCCATCTACTTCATTGTAAGCTTCCCTATGTTTCTGAGGTAAGAATTCTAATTTACAAGTACTGGTGATTTCCTTCTCTTTCGCACTTGTATTGCTGTATTAAGTATTAACTAATGCAATGCTTTACTTATAAAAATGTAGTATAGTTGTATTAACCGATTAAATTGTCCGAAATAAGCATTTGTTCATTGTGTTCACATGTAAGAGTGCAAACTCTATAAATTTTCCTCTATCTTAGGTTAAAGAATACCCATAGGGTTTTTAAATGTATTTATTGTTCTCTTGTATATACATTAGTTTTCCTGATGCCAATTCAACTACATGTGCAGAATTGATGAGAAACCTAGCAAACCATGGGACCTACCGAGAGTGGCAGTTGATGCTCTGGGTGCTGCCATGCTAGTTACAATAATACTTGATTTGTGGCGCCTCTTTCTAGGACCTATTGTTCCTGTTTCACATTCAAAACAATGTCTTCAACCAGGACTGCCATGGTTTCCAGGACATGCCATTGACACATGACTGATGAATTTGCAGAACAGGGACATGGGTTAACTTCCTGTCATCTTGCTGATGCTGTAATGTTTTTTGTACCAACTAGATCGTTGTTGCTTTTTTACATTTTTAGGCTATGTAAAAAAATTGTATGGGCAAGCAGTAAACAATCAAGTTCACTATTGTTGTGATTTATTTCAGCTCAGTCTATTTAGATTTGACACTAAAATGATGAGGATCTTCTCTGCTGTTCAACTTCAAACTAAAAGTAAATTTGTCTCATTTTCTATTTGATATTATTATTCTTTGTTGGTTTGAGTTCCTGATTTGGTCACTGACTGAATACATGAAGATGGATAATAGAAAAAATACAGAAGGTTTTAATGACTATCAAAGGAAGCAAATATTTAAATTTACTAAAATAAATTTTTTTTAATTTATTATTTCAAATATTTAATCTAAATATTAGTATAGAATTATGAAAAGTCATGCATACTATATACACAAACACATTATTGATATTATCAATTTTATTTTTATATTAATACAATAGGAATGATACTCAATTTTTTAAAAACAGCCCTATAAAGTTCCAGATAGGATTGCAAGAAAACTAAAATTGCAACAGAAATAAATTCCAAACCCAATGATTCAAAAATCCAGCAGAAGGCACAAAATTTCAGTGAAAATCCACAATAAGAAAAGAAAAGTAAAACACTAATTTTAGATTCAGACTAATTTTAGAAAAGTAAATCTGAACCAAATCAATTACCTTCAATGAAACTAAACAAAAACAACAATCAATAATAGCTCAAAGAACATCAAATTTTAGATTCAGACAAATGTCTTCTCAATCCTTAGTTTGATTGAATTGAATTACAATAAAAGTATTTTGGGTAACAAATGATAGATGTCTTCTTTATTCTGCCCCTTAACCAATGCCCTATTTTTATCTTGTTATTGACTCAGCCAGGAGCCAAACCTCAAAAAAAGAATCATGTTAGCCATAAGGCCTATTATTAGATTAACAATTTAGTTTCTCCATTTAGCTGTTAATAAAATCCTATTTTTACACCATAAAATTTTGAAAAAGAAAAAAAAAATATTATTATCTATATATATATAACCGAAACCTCTGAAATTCTCACTGTAAGGACCCGATTTGTGACGAACCGTATCGGTGTTGGGCTCGTACGTAAAGAGGCCCATACAATATCATTTGTAGAGCGTGGGTTTGAAAG
>JAOXJQ010000107.1:38517369-38534309 GCA_025762765.1 Quercus bicolor | reverse complement strand
AATTTCATTATTATTTATTAGTGAAATATGGTATATTTACACAACGTTAAATATTATATTTAACACGACAAAGAAATAATTATTTCTTAGTGAAATAATGAGATGCCTATATGAATTGTTCTCATGAGTTTAAATTGTGGTAGTATGTTTGGCTTAATAGTTAATTGATAAAATTCGTGAATTGTTTTCAATAAATAAATTTTGTAAATATATTTAGAATTGAAATATGGAATAATGTGAGTATGGTTGAGTTGCGTTATCTCCCACACATAATTTTGTACTAATAGATTAAAATTAAGCTTAGTAATAAACACTAGTGGTGCAAGAGATGATTAAGAAGTTTAGCAAATTTTCGATCTTGTGACCCGTGTTGATTATCTAAGTTTATTTTAGATCGAATGTCAAAATTTTTGAAATGTGTGTGTAATGTCCCATTTGTGAAATTTTGTAGTGAAATGGTTTACAAAGGTATAGTTGTTGATCTCAATAAAGGAGAGAAACTGGATGGTGAAAATTACAATATTTGGCACCGCAAAATCTAGTATGTGCTGAATGAGTAGGAAGTCCTAGAGACTCTAACTCATTCGTTGAGTAAACCCGATGAGGGAAGCACTGAGCAACACCAACGTAATCTTGCTGCCTATGAAAGTTGGCGCAAGAAGGATTTGTGTGCATGCTTTACAATGCTAAGCAGCATGCACAATGACTTGATTGATGAATTTGAGTAGTATACAACTGCACAAGACATATGGAAAGCTCTAAAGCTAAGATATGGAGGGACATCAGCCACTAGACTGTGTGGCTTAACAATGAAATTTGATTCATATAAGATGTACTTTGAACATATAATGAAGCAGCATCTTAGGGCGATGTCCTCCATGATTCGAGAGCTCAAATCAGTTGGAAACAATCTTACTGACGAACAACAAGTCCAAGTAGTGATTCGTTCACTACCAAGTTCATGGGAGATGATGTGTCAAAACTTGACACATAATGAGAACATCAAAACATTTGATGATGTGGCTCGTCATTTGGAACTTGAAGCTAAGTGCCTTGAAGCAGACAAGTCGATTAGTTCTGTGCACATGGCTAAGACTAGCTCGTGTAAGGCATCTAGGCCTAAACGCAAGCAACCTGATTACGCTCCTGGACAAGAGAGACCTAATGGGCCACCGCCTAAGAAGGCTAAGTTTGTCAAGCACAATACTAGAGGAAAGTGCGCAAAGAATGACAATTCTAAGTTAACTTGTTATAATTGCGGAAAGAAAGGACATTTTGCTCGTGAATGCATTGAGCCAAAAAAGGTAACACCTAATCCTACATCTCACCATGTCCTTGTTGCTAATTTTGCTCCTATGTGGACTGTAGACTCAACGACAACAGAACATGTAGCGAGAGATAGAGTGGGATTTGTGGAGTACCGCCGGATTCCTGTTGGGTGTAAAGACATCAAGGTAGGAAACGGAGCTAGCGTAGAGGTATTTGGAATCGGTACCTACAAGCTAGAATTGAGAGGTGATTGCACTCTGTTGCTCCATGACGTGTTGTATACTCCAGAGATCCGGAGGAACTTACTTTCCATAGTTACTTTGTTAAGACTTGGGTTTTCGGTTAATTTTTTAGAAAATAATTATGTTTTATTGCATTTGGGAACAATTTATTATGGTCGTGGTTTTATTTCAAATGGTTTTTTAATTTTGGATGTTGAACATTATAATAATGATAGTTCAGTTTTTTTGACTTCATCTGATAATGCTTCTGATAATTCAATTATATGGCATGCTAGACTTGGTCATATAGGGCAAGAGAGGATGACTAGGTTAGCTAGAGAAGGCCTTATGGGCAATCTCGCTAAGGTTACTTTGTCCACATGTGAACATTGTCTTATGGGAAAGTCAAAAAGAAAACCATTTGGAAAAGCCACAAGGGCATCTTTTCCGTTGCAACTAATCCACTCTGATATATGTGGTCCAATGAATGTGAGCACAAGGCATGAAGGTTTCTACTTCATCACATTTATAGATGACTATACACATTACAATCATGTCTATTTGATTTCTCATAAGTTTGAGGCTTTAGATTGCTTTAGACGATACATGAGATTGGTTGAGAATCAATTAGACAAGAGCATTAAGGCTCTCAAAACTGATCGTAGGCGTGAGTATCTATCTGAGCAATTTAAGGAGCTCTGTGATGAAAAGGGAATCGCAAGGCAGTTAATGATGCCTTATACACCACAACAAAATGGTATGGTGGAAAGGGAAATCGAATACTACTAGAGATGGTTAGGTCAATGATGGTGCAAGCAAACTTGCCGATTTCGTATTAGGGGGATGCACTTTTGACTGCAGCCTATATACTTAACCAAGTGCCCTCTAAATCAGTATCTTCCACAACTTATGAACTATGGACCGGCAAGAAACCTGACTTGAATAACTTGCGGCCATGGGGTTCAATAGGTTATGTTCACAATACTTCTTATAGATATGGGAAGTTGGGGCCTAGAGGAAAGATGTGTATCTTTATAAGATATTCTGAGCATTCCAAAGGCTATGTGTTAATAGGTGAACAACCTGATGGAAGTGTAACTGAATTGGAGTCACATGTTGTTGATTTCATTGAAAGTGAATTCCCTAACATAGGTGAGGTTGAAAAGAACTTGACTCTTTATGAAATGATGGATCAAGAGGTAGACGCCCCAAGTAGACTAGTAGAGGACAAGGAAGAAATTCCTGAAACTCCTAGAGACAGTGGGAGCGACTCACAACCTAGTGGGAGCACACCACTAGAAGTTGATCCACAACAACCTCAGCCACGTAGAAGCAACCGTGGAAATGTTCCTCGTCGTCATTTTGAGATTGAGGGGGAAGCTTTCATGATTGCTTCATAGGATGATGATGAGCCAAAAACTGTGTAAGAGGCTCTCTCAGCTTCTGTTAGTGATGAGTGGATGAAAGTAATGAATGATGAAATGGAGTCTATGAGGACTAATCAAGTCTGGGATCTGGTAGACCTACCATCAGGGCGTAAAGCAATTGGGAACAAATGGGTTCTTAAAATCAAACGCAAGGCGGATGGGTTAATAGAAAGGTATAAAGTTCGATTAGTGGCAAAATGATACACTCAAAAGGAGGGTGTTGACTATGAGGAAACCTTTTCTCCGATTATGAGGTTTGCCTCTGTTCGACTCATTCTAGCCATTGTTGCAAACTTGAATTTGGAATTATACCAAATGGACGTTAAGATAGCTTTTCTCAATGGAGAACTAGATGAAGAAATTTATATGGATCAACCTATTGGCTTTGTGACCAAAGGTCAAGAGCACAAAGTGTGCAAACTTAAGCGATCCATATATGGTTTAAAGCAGTCATCTAGACAGTGGTATCTGAGATTTCATTAAACCATTCTATCGAATGGGTTTACGATGATCAAAGAAGATCACTGTGTCTACGTAAAACGATCCAAGGGAAGTTTCATCATTTTGTTATTATATGTCGATGACATATTATTGGCCGGTAATGACATGGAGATGATTATCGCCACAAAAGGGTGGTTTTCCTCTAACTTCAAGATGAAGGACATGGGTGAGGCAGATTATATTCTAGGGGTTAAAATCCTTAGGGATCGCTTAAAGAAACTTTTAGGTTTATGACAACAAACCTACATTAAGAAAGTTCTTAAGTGTTTCCAAATGCATAATCTCAAACCCATAGATACTCCAGTCGCAAAAAATGAGAGCTTAAGCCTTGATATGTGTCCTAAGACTCAAGATGAAAAAAAAAAGATGGCTCGTGTTCCTTATGCTAATGCAGTTGGAAGCTTGATGTATGTAATGATGTGTACTCGGCCTGATATATGTTATACTGTTGGATTAGTCAGCAGATTTCAATCTAATCCAGGACTTGCTCATTGGAAAGCTGTCAAGAGGGTATTAAGGTATCTAAAAGGGACAGCAGACTACGTCCTTTGTTATCAAGGTTTGGATTTGCGTATGATTGGCTATAGTGATGCTGATTGAGGTAGTGACCTAGATGAACGTAAATCTACATCTGGATATGCTTTCTTGCTAAATAATGGCGCCATCACTTGGAGTAACAAGAAACAACCCTGTATAGCATTATCAACTATGGAAGCAAAGCATGTAGCATGTTCAATAGCTGTTTAGGAAGCAGTTTGGTTAAAGAGGTTCTTTCAGAATCTTGAGGTCATCAAGGATGCCTCGGATCCCGTAATGGTACATTGTGATAGCATGGTAGTACTTGTCTATGCTAAAGATTCTAAGTATCATGGTAGAACCAAACACATTGATATATGATATCACTACATTCGAGACATGGTTGCTCACAATGAAGTGGTTCTAAAACACATTTCTACAAGCCTCATGATTGCTGATCCTCTTACAAAGCCTATAGAAAGGGATGTCTTTCAGGCTCATGTTAGGAGTTTAGGGCTACGTAAAATATGATGATATGTTGTTTTTAGTTACCATTTATTGTACTCTTTTGGGATATTTTGTTTTAAATAAATATGATGTTATTCAGTTAATAATATGTATGTTTACACATACATATACCATATGATGAGTTTTGTGGTATAAAAGGTATGTCAACAAGCTTAGGTCGTCTCATTCACACGAGCGATCACCTCTGGTGCTTGAGTAGTGAGCAGAGATGAGACATTGTGTCATTCAATGCTTATGTTGCATATATAGATGGTTGACACAAACAGATGTCACCTTAGTTGGGACTAAGATGAGGTCTATAATATATTTATTTTGATTAGACCGTACATGGATAGCCCATGATCCATGTAGCTTGTGGTTAGCCAGATGCGAGACCTTATTTGATGCCTGAGGTAGCAAGCAAATAAAGGACTCAAGTTAGGCGCTTGAGTAGCAACTAGACTAAGGTTTGTACGGTGTATTGAGTTAAAACATACGCTCTTACTTAAGAGAACTCCATCGTAGCATGTATTTCATACTACATGTGCTTGCTCAACCAAAAGTGGAGGTGAGAAAATAAATCCCTGCTTCTTCACCGTGTGAGTCCCATGGATCTTTCATTAAGATCCTACTTATGTCCTAGTTACTTTTGACTATGTCATGAAGCTGAGGTTTTGATGTCTGCTACTTTGGCATGTTACCTATGGCCATGTTGGATTCGATCTAAAGGAACATTGCTGGGAAAGCAATTGGACCAAAGTTGAAGGACATGAGTGCAAAGGGAAGACTATTTTTGTAACACATCCTTATATTTGTGCTCACTGTCAATAGGTTATAGCGCTTATGGTAGCGAAATAATCGTGAGTACATTTAGATAGTTATGATGGATCAAGCATAATTCTGAGTATTAAACTCAAGAGGGGTTAGAGATGCTTGATTCGATGTGTTAATATATGTCTAGGGCATAACGAAACACTTTAGGGATGTTGCTATGCTAGTCTTGGTATAAGATTTAGTATAGTGCTCCCAAATATATTTTTTCAAGTGTGCTCAGTGGTCGCACAACCTATTTGCCAGTATAAATGCACTGAGAAACACATTGAGAGATGGATAATAGGGTCATGCCCACAGTGGATGAGTAGGAGATGTTAGAAATTGAAAGAAAATGAACAGACACCCAATGTGATCATGTCTCTCTATTTGCCTCAAATTGTAACATCTAGGAGTTATGGAGTAATGGTATTGGACCATTACACTACCCCACTAAGTGCACTATCCCACTCAATATTAATGGAGTGGTGTGTATATAAACACCAAGAATGGTACCCATTGTACAGAGAATGAATTCTACATTTCTCATAGTGTTTATAGAGTGTTGTGAGGGTCTTAGGTTGTGGGTTATGTTTGCATCACTCTAGTAGTGTGAAACACCATCGGAGAAATGTTTTTAGTTTGTGGATCATACAAACTGGAATTTAGAACGTGTTTGTATAGTTGGTTTATGTGAAGGCTAGCTCTAGACAGCGTAGAACAGTCTCAAAGTTCCTGTGTGATCATCGGTTTAGGCCAAGAGAGGTATGCCGAAAAGCCGATTACTTATATTCTGTTGCAAGTTTCTATTTATTACAGTATGATTATAGGTGAATTTGAAACTAGATACATTTTGAGAGTGAGGTTCATGCATATACAGAAAGATAGATGGATGGATATTTGTTGATCATTATAGGGGAATTATAATGTGGATTCATCATGTGATTGTTTTGATGTTTGGAGTTTTATTGGTTTACTTGATGTTTGGATCTTTGTTTTCTTTACAACTGGAATTGAATTCAGCAGAGGGTTTAAATTAGTTGTGTATAGGATTTTAAAGTTTTCATTTTTTTTTCTTTGTAGATTAAGCTACATAAGAATTTTAATGAGAAAAAGGGGATCAGGGAAAGAAATATCGTTGTTCATAAAATATTCCTTGGAATTATTGTGTTCATTTATGCAATTTAAAGATATGTCTAATTAGATTTTGCTAGTGGGCACCAAGTCTCTTGTAGTTGAGTGGCATGTCTAGTCTCCTTTATGAGAAGAACTAGGGTTTGAATCCATCTCCCCCACTTATTGTAGTTATCAAAAGATTCTACCTGTAGGCTTTTTGTGGATTCCCATTAGAAAATTAAAATTACATATCTGTGGGTTCCCTTAGTTCTTTGTATTTAACTATTAATAACAACTAAGCTTTATGACAATTTGGTTATACACTAGTGTCATCTCTTACTGCATACAACTTGATGAAAATTTTTTGTATGGTTAGCTATGCACTATTGACAGTGAATATGCCTTGTAGGGGCGGACGTTTCAAACAATGTTGAAGGCAAGTGCAAGTAGCTATAACTCCAACTATAGGGGGCATGTGTGTGACATGGATCAGTGCGTGTTGCGGATATCTTTGTAGCTCCACAGTTTCAGTGGACGGTTTTATGGTTGTAGACATTGGAAGCCTGTAAGTATCAACTACGCTTACTATCATCGTTCCTTCATAGTTAAAGTTGCTATACTCCTTAGCTCATGTACTTACCAACTTTGTTTAATATGCAGGGTAGCGATGAACATTGTAAGTTCTTTAAGTGGTTGGATGGCATCCCATGTAGGCGTAGAGCTGAAATAGCACTGATTGTCATTGCAAAATTTACTAGGCTTGAGGCCGAGGCAGCTATGGCAAAATAAAATGAGACGGAAGCCCATGCAGTGGTTGCAAACCTATTCCACAGGGAAAGAGTAGCAAAGTGTAGTGCTGAAAAAGCAAGGGTTTCCCTTCATATGGCCAATGCGTGAGCACATAAATATCAAATTGCTCTACTAATCTCATGGTTGGCATTTGTGGGGTTGTTTATATTTTCACTTGGTAATAGGGAGGTTGGATTACGGCAAATGTGTCTGCCATGATTTTGAATTTGGATTAGTTGTTTGCATAATAAAATTCTATTATGTGGATGGACATGGAAATGTATTATAGGTGTTAGGAGTGGCTTCTAGTGTAGGTGTTGGACCTAGCAATGTATATGTTGAATGACAGACTTATTGTAACCTTATATATAACATTATTGTTTTGTAATGGCAGCATTCTTATTTTTTGCCATTCCTATTGTTTATAATTTAGTTGTGTTATTAGTGTATTTAAGCAACGATATGAATAATATGAGGCAATCAAAATTTAATCCCAAATATCTTTCTCACCCTTTATTTCTAGGAGGGTAGTTGCCTAGAATACAATTGAGTTATCTAACAAACTGTAGTTCACTGCACATAGTTTATAAAATCACGCTATACCACTATGAAATCACCCATAAAGTAAAAAGTAGGCAAAATGTCGACTTGACAAAAACTTCAAATGCCATTAACCCTACAATAATAGTGCATAATACAATGGTACAAATACTAAATACCGAACTTATGCGCATCATACATTTATGGTTCCAAAATAGTGCAATACTGTTATAAAAAAATACATAACATCTGCTGAACATGCACCTAGTAAATGCTAATCGCCTAGCCTATGCTACCAAGTCTATAAATATCAAAATGTAAGCATTTACAACACAATTCATGTGCGAAATCAATGCTGACAGGCAATATAATCAGCCCACATAGCATTGGTGATGCCATCCCTAAAGTGGGCCATACCTCTCTTTGATGCTTCTGACATCTCCACAACATGCCTCTGGTTTGCAATGCTAGTGGAAGCTTCGTTGTTGCCACTACTAGGCGGAAAAACAGGATTTCCTTCATATTCAACGTTGTCCCATATGTTAAACAATTCATCACTCCGGTTATTAATGCATATAAAATTGTGTAGACAACAATATGTAGTAATCACATAGCACTGCCTAATGTGCTTGAAATTTGGCATTAAATTAAGGATGGGAAAACGAGTCTTTAGCACCCTAAACAATCATTCAATAACCATCTGCAAGGAAGAGTGTCGATAGTTGAATAACTCTTTCTTGGTTGTTGGATTCTTGTTACTAGAATGGAATTCCTAGGCATGATACCTAGTTGGCTTGTGAGGTGGAAGGAAACTTGTGCCAATAGGCAAGCCTGAGTCCACCAAGTAGTATGATCCTACATGTTTATGAAGCTATTCAGAATTGACTATAATAACTATAACAAAAACATCTAAAAATTGATAGCCTTTGGGATTAATTGTAGTACTAGTAGGTGGCCATGGGAATCCATGCTTCAGGTCACCAATTGATTCCTCCAACACCCGTGAGTCATTAGCACTACCTTCCCACTTCGCATGAACATAAATAAACTGCATATCCATGTTGCACACATACAATACATTTGTGGTTACGGTAGCCTTTCAGCTCTTGTATGCTTGGGTTGCATGTTTAGGAGGCCGAACACTCACATGGGTGCCATCCATTGTCCCAACACATTTCTACACATGACATAAGTACTGATAATGTATGTACCTAGTTAAACAGAATATGTTTACAATATAATTAAGTGATATATATTACCTCAAACCATGGCAAGTACTTGTTCACCTGAAGATGTTCGGGAAGGCAAACTACATCTAGATCTGACTTAGGCTTAATCAGATGTCTTGCATACGAGTGAAGAGCCCGTAACACCCTGTAGAAGTGGCGGGACACCGTCTTAGTTGAGTGCTAGAACCTATCTGCAATACACCTCATTTGAATATTGTGGCCAAATATGTATAACAACATAGCAACCGCCTACGTGGCATCCACATCACCCTGCCTTTCCATCAAGTATCCATAACTGACCAACTCATCTCAAAGCACTTATTAGGATTATTGTTAAGTTCATCCATGTATCCTTGCCCTGTGAGGATACTATCATGCATGGGCTGTTTATCATAATGTCGCTGCATATAGGCGAACATCTCACCTACCAAAGGATTCACAAATTCAAACTCTGCTTCATCTTCGCTATCACACTCTGAACCCCACCAATCATCATCATCAGTATCATGACCAGCATCATCATAATCAATGTTGTTGAAGTATGATTCATCAAAATCATAAGCCAGGAATGCATCTAGCCATTCACTCCTTGATGCCATTGTCACCTACACACCACAATGACATACTATTAACCCCTTTTATTTTATATAGTAAACCAATGCTAATAACAAGCACTCAACAATAAACCAAGGCAAATACGGGAAATTATCATAAATATTCCAAATAATTACTTAAGATTTTTCAACATACAGGAATGCATCAAGTATAGAAATAAAAAAGGCAACCTAACAAACATCCATAGTAGAGAAAATAATAACCAACAAAACAACGATTTTTGTGACAGAAGCTACAAGTACTACAATAACCATAACATAATAAAATAAGATCCATGTTTCAATCCTTTGGGTTAACAATATCGTTCATCCATGCCCGCCTCCTATGCTCCAGCGTGCCCATGAACACCACCCTATTCTCCTTCACATGGAGAGCTTTTGAGATCTTCAAATATGCCTTGTTTCCAAGATCCTCATACTGATTAAGCATGTCAATGGCTTTCCCTAGAGAACATGGATCACCTCCAGTTGCAGATTGGGCAAATTGCTCAAAAGTGCCATTTGACTTGCTCCCTTTACCACTAAACCTCTCACTTGTCATTGCGGTGTACTCCTTTAGGGCCATAGTCATCTCCCTTACTTTATTGACTTTCTTTGCCACTTTCTTACCCTTAGCACTTGCTTCTTGCATGGGACCCCTTCCTGCAGCTTGGGTTTGGTCAACAACATCAATCTCATTCGTAGTTCGAGGAGTACTATCCAAGTTAAGGGCGTGACAATCATCATTAAGATGGATAGGAGTAGCATCAACGGCAAGCTCCTCCTCCAGTGCACGCTCTTCATAGCTGTTCAATGCAAGTGTGTTTGATGAAATTTGAAGGTGCCCATTTGCAGTACTGGGGGCAAACAACTACTTTAGCTTATCGTAGTCGAGGCATCCCTTCTTTTGCAAGTTATTTGCATTCTGATCAGCTTACAACAACACAAGCATAGGAACAATTGTTAGGTAGCAAAGTAATCACAACAATGCAAAGGCACACCATACTAACATGAAACTTGAAATGCATAAAGTAACATAGCACCACCACATGTGCCCAAACCTCGTCAGTGCATGTAACAGTTTGGGCGGCCTCATCCCACCCCAACCTCGTACGATTTAGCAATTGACTCCACTTGCTTTGTTTACCCTGAAGTCTATTATGCTTTTGGAAGACTTTCTTAGTAGTGAAATTTTTACCAATCCTTTTATTAAGTTCTTGTGTCATTGTTTCCCACATAAGGCTCTTAAAAACACCATTCTCCTTGTTACCCTTTATTTGTTCCTCCACCATAATCTCTATAAATATGTTTTCTATGTGGGGAGGCCACATTTTGTCATCCGCATCTTGGGATTCATGTGCCATCTAATTCAAATATCTCACATGGTAAGATGAACACACTTTGTATTGATAGGTAAATAAATGAACAAGGAATATTAATGTGTTACTGCAACCAAGTATGTTACGTAATGAGAAAGTGCACAAGTAACTCTACATAAACAAGCAGTACGTGTAAATAAAGATAACACCATACTAACATATACTCCAGTTCATAGCTAAACATGTACATTGTGACTATGTAACATACAAAAAGTCAAAAGACCGAAGCATTGTTTTACTACAAAAGTGGTTACTTATAGCCATAGGATAGTGCATGTGAAAGTGTACGCTAACAACGCCATAGTAATCTACAAACCATAGTGGGAACAAAATAAGTTAGCAGAAACAAAATAGTTAGCTATGCACTACAATGCTTCTGAGTCCACCAATCGCCTCTCATTGAGACAGACCAACCCCCTCATTCGGACCCACCACTGGCCACCCACACCTTGGCCCATAATGAACTCTATTGGCCCTACAATACTCCCTTCGGACCAACAAGAATCGACACATAACCTGCCTCTTGCGAAATCCTTCCCAGTTCTAGCGTTAAGAGTGTTTGTGATCACATCCCACAATGGCACACGGGGAAGCCCTGCTGCAAAATTACCCAACAGGAATTGTCCGAAGACAATGTCACAAAGTTCATCAACACAGTCATCATCCCACCTCCTTAAATCCCCAGCCATTTAACAATAACCTCTAATCGTGTAACAATCACATGTAAACAATAAACATTTCCATGTATTCAATCAAAGTCAGACAATAGTGTTTAGGGGTCTTATTTTAAGGTGCAATAGTTTTCACTTTATCCTCCCTTAAAAACCCACCATATTGTTTATGGATATGGATATAGTTAGCTATGTTACATACTCTTTTGATCTATTGATATATATTCTATCAGTAGCTACATCTTCTCAGTTAAACTAAGTAGTAACTAAAGTAACAATCATAATAAAAACCAAGATAGAGCAACTAAGGCACATCCATCTTTGATTCTATTTTTTTTTTTTTTTGAAAAAGGTACATCCATCTTCCATTATAAGAATATCACATGAACCATGTCGAAAAATAGTATAATCAATAAGCAAATAAGCAGGGGAACCCACAGCACAGATTAAGCAAAGAAAAAAAAAATGATGATTAGTTTTCTTAAAAAATGAGCAAAGCAGACTATGTTCATAATACTAATATTTCTTCAGAGCAAAGTAGACATTGTTTACATTGTTCAAAAATGAGCAAAGCAGGGAAACCCACAACATGAGAGGGTGATTAGTTTTCTTAAAAATTGATGATTAAAAAAAACTAACTCTAAACCTCAAGGAATCTGTTATGGTGTTTTGGTAGAGTTTCAGTACAGATTAAAAAAAAAAAAAATTTCCCAAGCCAACAACAGAGCAAAGCAAACATTGTTCATAATACCATGGCTCTAACAAAGGAACAAGACAGAGAAACTTCTAAAATAAAAAAATAATAAAAAAAATAAAAACAAAAAAAGACGCACAAAAGCTATACTTGAGTAGAGAGTAAAAAAAGAGGCATAAATAAGCAAGCATTCACAGCCAAGTGAGCCAAGGTCTCAGTAAACACAACACAAAAAATGGAGGAACATGGAAAAAACAAAAAATATCATAATAAAACCCAGCAGCTTCGGGCATGTAAACAGATGGAAGGGTTGAATTTGGGTCTCATCAGAGCTGACCTAGAGCTCGGCCTTGTGCTGATCGGTGAAATTGGTGCTTTTTTCAGTTGTTGAAGTGTGCTGTGGGTTTGGGAGAAGGAAAAGGGAAAGTGAGATGAAGTGCAAGCTAGCATGGGTAATTGGGAAAGTTATGAGAAAATATCTGTTAAAGCTTCTTAGCCTGCAGTGATGGAACTACACATTGGTGTGGGACCCAATTGTGCTGAAAAATTATGAAAATTGCCACAAAGTTAACATAACCCATAACTTGAAAACACACTTGGACTGTTTTTGAATTTGTTAACCCATATATCAAAAAAGTCAGTTTTGTTAACTGAGTGAACTAAGGGAAAATCATCCAAACAATGTTCATGCCCATGGGCCCCACATATTTTGGGTTATGAGTTAACAAAACTCGGTTTTAGTTCACCAAAATCCAAACAAGGTCTTATTCTCTCTCTATCATATATTCATATCAATTTGTACCAATAGGACGTTTCTATCTCTCTTAAGGTAACTAGATATCTCTCTCTCACCCAAGCTGAACATCATGGCCGAAAGCCTTAAAGGCTTGTTCTCCTCAGCTCATCGCTTGCCACCACCACCAACAGCAATGGCTTCCCCTTCCCCTGATCTATTGAACATTGAGCTCTCTCTCTTATGCCAACCCAAACCCATGGTGGAGCGTCCTTGCTCTACCTCTCGTTGTTTGTCACCAAACCCATCACCATAGGCAGTTCTTCCTCGTCAATTTCACTCCAAAGCACTCCTTGTTTTCTCTCATCTAAACAAAACCCATGACCTCAAGCTTTTCCTTTCATTTGAAGGGGAAATGGTTGCGCATGAAGGTTAGTGCTTTGTGAAGACTGGGTTGAAATTTTTTGGGTTCTATTTGGGTGTTCTAATTTTGAATAATAATTTTTCAAATTTCTGATGGTACAAAACACATATACATAATATATATATATATATATATACATAAATCTGATGTTGTTTTGTTCACCCACCACTAAACTAGAAATATATAGTTCAATATTCTTCACATTCACTAGCTGTGAAGAACCCAATATCCAACCAAAAGCCAAACCATCCATAAACGTTGTTTAGTTCACAATGCTAATACTGTTTGCTGGGTATATTCTAGAATTCACTTTCACTTCTTATTTTTCGTTTCATTTGACTAGATGATGCAAAAAAGCTTGGATTTTTTTAAGTGGGTTTGTTGATAGAGAAGATGGACAATATTGGGATTTTTTGTAGTGGGTTTGTTGTTTTGTTGACAGAAAAGGTTGAAGGTTGGAGGAATGAATAAAGAGGAGGTGAGGTTGGGGTTTCATGTTTCAAGTTTCATTGTTCTTCACTAATTTCATCCAATTTTCCATTTATTATCTCTCATTAGTGATTATTCTTTGTGTTTGGCTAATTCTGTTGTGTTTTTGTTCTAATTTGTATGCAAGTTAGTGGGTTTTAGATAGGTATAAGTGTTTGTGGAGACTGTTAGCAAGAGCTCGGTTGGATAATTTTTGTGTTCTAAAGTTCTTGAGCAAGCTTCTAAAATTTTTAAAAATCAACCTTTTGATCTTATTTTATAAAAAATTTTATGTTTTCATGTTTGTAATAGAGAAAGTCCATAGGTGGGTTACGGGCCCCCAATGAAGCAAACCTCAGATGGGCAAAGTGTCAAATTTTAAACCACGGGTGGACAACTTAAATTTTGGCCAAAGCACAGGAGGGTAAGTTGTAATTTGCCATTTCTTGTTCCTTGCTCCCACCAACCTCCGAAACTAATGCACCAACCTTCCCTAACTTTGAAATTGGGTATAGATTCATGATCTCCTTTCATCCCTTATCAACTCTCATTAAATGCTTTCCCATTATAGAATCCTCCACCAGCCACTATAAAAAGAACATCCATCCTTTATTCTAAGACACATATAAACATCATCTCTTCTCTCCTTGAGTTCTAGTAAAATAGAGTTAGTCTTATAATATCTTGGTTTTCTTAAGACTCAAGATATTGAGTGAGCCGCATTTTTCCGCTTCTAGTTATTCTTCTCATCTTCTCCCAAAATCCTAAGGAAGTTAGGAAGTCTTGTCATACCTTGGTATTCTTTAGACCCAAGGTATTAAGTGAGTACTCTCTCCCTTCTCAGGACCATCACAAAAAGCCTCATCCTTCACCATATGGATCTAGCACGGAAGTATAATCCATTCCACAAACTTGTTTTATTTATTTATTTTATTTTATTGTGATGTTAATTTGGGGATCAAAGTATGCCTTTTAAATTCATCTAATATGTTTGAATGTTCTAGATATGCTTAAATGTCTGTAAACACAAAATATCAAGTTTGGAAATCAAATAATTGAAAATGTTTCACAAATATATATATATATATATATATATTTGTATTGATGAATTTGTAAGTACAATTCTCTGTATTTAAATTCTAATACAACGGAAGAATCATTTGATTTGATCTCCTTGGAAAAGTTTTCTATTCAAGTATCGCATCAATGTAGTCTTTACTGGAGCACAACATGTCCTTCCCTTGGATTGGAAAGTGGATTGAAAGGTCTTTGGAAAGGAATTGCAATGAATCTTTTGTTGTATGCTTGTTAGAGATTTCTCGTTCTTGATCTTCGAAGATTTGTAGTGAAAGTTCTTCAGGGCTTTAGAGCTTGAATCTGATAAAACTTCTATGAATCAAAGTCTTTGAAGTTTCTGGAGGCTTTGAAGCATGTTTCTAGTAGAAATTTAAGACTTGGAAGAATGTTTAGGATGAATGTTCTTCGAATGTTCTTTGTCTTCAAAGATATGTAGTGGAAGTTCTTTCGGGCTTTAGAGATTATAGTCTCTTGGTGTTTATGGAGGCTTTTGAGCTTGATTCTAGTGAACTTTGAGATCTCGAAGGATGACTTGCATGGTTTTGCTTTGAATGTTCTTCATATTTGTAGGTTGAAGAGGATCCATCAATAAAATCTGTGTTTTGACTTGTGTAAAAGACTTATTCAATCCCATATGAACTTCATCTCAGATTCTTTAGCTTGCAAATTAACAAGCCTTTGATTCACATTGCAAACACATTTTCCATAAGTACACATTGGAAAGGGACTAAAGTTTTGCAATTGATCCAACAAAACCTTCAGTTGAGTGAAAACATCTGTGATAGAAACCTCACTTTAATGAAGCTTTGCAATTTCTTCCTGTAAGTTATAGATCTTTTGCCCATTTCCTTGAAAGAACCTTTCTTTAAGGTCATTCCAAATCTCTAATGTCGTATCTCTATATATTATTGATGCTAGCTTGAATCTTTGGTGAAACTAAACTAATAATCCAAGTCCCAACCATATTGTTTGAATGAATTCAAGCTTGAATTGTTGATGGTGTGCTCACAAGAGGAGATGAAAGAGTGAGAGAACCATCTATGAAACCTAGCTTTTCTTGACAATAAGAGATTTCCTAATAGATTGAGCTTAAGTTGGGTAAGTTTCTCCACCAACTGAGGATTGAGAAACAGAACTGCACTAGGATTCTCTCCATAATGCAAGAATAAAAGGATCATCCAGCCATTGATGAACCTGTGAAGATGGTGGTGTTTCAGAGGTGGAAGCATTGGCTATGACAGTAGCCATGATGAATGCTTCAAGATTCTAAAGAAGAAGAAAGAAAAGGAAAAATGGAAAACAGAGAATCAATCAATTAGAACCCTAGAAACTTAGGCTCTGATACCATATCAGAAAAGGAATTTGAGAGAAAATGATTTCTTGATTAATTACTTCACATCATTGGCTTTATATACATAGTGGAAACACTAACAAACTACTAACTAACTTACCTACCAAAGACGGCCAAAATGGCACAATAGCAAAGTTTACCAAAATATATATCAATCTACCACTATTTCAGAAATATGTAGGGATCTACCACTTTTTAGGTACTCGAGTTTTCCATGGTACTTGAGTTCCATGAACTCGAGTTCCATAGAAAAATTTTGAAAATTTGTTATGTGTACTCGAGTTCCATCAAAAATTTTCTGACAAACTTGAAAGCTATTTTTTCAAAGAACTCGAGTTACATAACAAACTCGACTTTCACAAACTCAACTTTCATAAAAGTGGTAGATCCTTACATATTTCCAAAACAATTGTAAATTAATATATATTTCGGTAAACAGTGGTATTTGGCCATTTTGGCCTACCAAAGACAGCTGAAAACAGTGATAACAAAAAAGCGGCCAAAATGGCCCATTAACATTAATTTTTGAAATATTTAGCAACAGAGCACTATTTCGGAAATAATTAGGGAAGTACCACTTTTTCCGAAAACGCCGCTATAGGGCCCGAAAACGTCACTATAGGGC
>JAOXJQ010000107.1:38457641-38476359 GCA_025762765.1 Quercus bicolor | reverse complement strand
TTTATTGGTGTGTTTTTTTAAAAAAAAAAAAAAAAAAAAAAAAAAAAAAAACAACTGGCCACAGAGACCAAAATAGCGACTACAAGCCTACAATAATACAATCCGTTAATATCCGAAGCAAGTAAGGAGGCAAATTCTACAAATTAGCTTTAATATCCATTAAAAGTAAATAATATAAATTTGTTTTAGCTTTGTGTTAATTGTCTCAAGTTGAAATCACTATTTCAATACCAAAAAAAAAAAAAACAATTCTCCAAAATAATATTATCAAAAAAAAAAAAATTCTCTCTTTGGAAATTGTGTGTTTTTAAGTATTGAATTTTAAGTTTTGCATTGAGATCGATATTCGAAATCACGATTTCAATACAAAGAAAGACTATTCTCCAAAATAAGTTTATGATATCACAACTTTATTTTTAATTTATAAATAAAATTATATTATTTTTCCGAAAAAAAAAATCATTTGGTTAGTCACTTATATAACATGAAATTGACATATCATTTTAAAATTTTTTTTTTTTAAAAAAAGAGAGAATTATATTTTAAAAAATCACTTTAATTTTGTAAAAGACAAATCAACTTTATTAGAGAAAAAAAATAAATTGATTATTTTATAGAAGTATTTATTAAGAACTAAAAAAGAAAACTTGTCTTGATGAAAAATTATTGTTGAACTAATACAAGTGATTCTTGATGCAGAATAATACCCATGTGCTATCTAGAAATAATTTTTTTTTTTTTTTTTAAATGATAGTCTTCATACTGATCTTGAGAATCTTTAAAATACTGGTGAGGGAAAGGAGAGTTTGCTAATTCTTCTTCTTCGCCATCTTAAAGATATGCTGCAAGAACAAAACAATTATACAATATAAAACTTTGCATATAAATGTATTTTGAAAACTTAAAACTTACTTGATTCTTGAAAACATAGGGTAATACTTCAAAGTTCAAACAATAATTTTTATTCAAATACTTGAAAATATTATAATGATAATTTTTCTAATACAAGGGAAGGATTTTTGGATATTGATAAGGAGAGGTTTTATGATACAAAGGAGAAACTTAGGATTTTGATGTTTCAAATGGTTGTGTCCAACCCTGTCTTTAGTCTTTACCCGCGCGGAGGGAGGGGAGATAGTAAAAGTGAAAAGTATCATATAGTTCCGCATAGTAACTTTCAAAAATAATTTCCTAATTCTCTACGTGAATCTTTACGTGAAAATAATTATCGTAAATAATTTTATCATATGTCCAAATTCTACAACAATGACTTGTCTTCAAAATTTTCTAATACTGATAACTTGAAAGTAAAATTGCATCACATTTATTTCTTCATTATCACTTTAATTCGACACTTGGGACCTAGGGGAAGAACTCCTAAAAATCGAATCCATAGTTAAACACTGTAAATCTCTAATAGCCTAGAATGACTCAATCAAGTTGTCTTATTGGACAACTGTTAGGACCACCCTAAAATCTCAATTTCAAAACAATGAGATGACCAACGAACTCATACTCAAGATCCATAGAGCAATCTTCCATAGAATTACTTATTAATAATGAAAATAATGAATGCACATTTCAAGAGAATATGCCTCTGATACCATAAAAGACCCAAGAGAAATAGAGTGAGTGGATGAAGAGAGATATATGGGTGAATATTTTGGGAGAGATATGTTGTAAAAACAGAATAACACAACAACATAAAACTTTGAATATAAGTCTATTTTGAAAACTTAAAACTAACTTGATTCTTGAAAACTTTGAATAAATCTTCAAACAATGATTCTCATTCAAATACTTTGAAAATATGACAATGAAATTTTTGTCTAATATAAGAAAATGACACGTGGATACTGATAATAAGAGGTTTTTGATACAAATGAGGAACAGAGAATCCATATCAATGGATGCAAAGTCTTGCAAAATAATAATAATAAAAAACTACTGCATTTTACACATTTTGACCAAAAAAAACACCCACATTAGTGGGTGTAAAATTGTCATAAATGCACAAGTATTACAGTAACCATGCATATATGCACGATTACTGTAGCTCTTGTATTTAATATTTTACATTTTTTTCTCTCTCCTTCACCTCACTCTCTCATTTTCAGCTTCTCATTCTCATCTCTCTCTCTCTCTCTTTTTATCTCTGGTCCCTCAGTCCACCGATCAGTCCAGCCTCACTCTCACCAATCAGTCCAGCAAGCCACCACTGATAAGCGAATCACAACGCCACCACTAATGAACAAATCGCAACGCTGCCACTAATGAACGAATTGAAGCGCCGTCGAAGAAGAACGAAGAAGCAAGCCACCGAAGAAGCAAGTCGTGCCACCTTTGCTCTTGCCGTGCCGCCGCCGATCACTGTCGAAGCTCACTCACTGTTATGATCGCTGAAGCTCTCGCCGTGCCACCACCGATTGCCGTTAAAGCTTTAATTGATCGATGGCTCTTTGGGTTTTGATCCTTTTTAATTTTTTGTTTGATCAGTTTTGGATTTTTTGTTTGATCGGTGGGTTTCGGGGTGATGGTGCTTGATGATGGCGACTGGGTGGGTTGATGGTGGGTGTGGATTAATCATTATTGGCGGATGAAGATGAATATTTTATTTGAATAAATGTGTATAATAAACAAATTGATGTGAGTGTTTTGTAAAAACGAGAGTGTAAAATAGAAAAAAAAATAGGTTTTTTCCGTGCAAATTTACAAAAATTTTGCATCCACTAATGCGGATGCTGGATTGATATTTCAAGTGGCTGTCTTGAAGCCCGCCTCTATTGTGCTGCACTGTGCAACACTATCATTCAAATCTAAAGCTCAAGAATCAAATTTACATTTGACATTCACTTTAAAATTGTCAAGGACTTAGGGTAATATTTATAAAAAGCCGCTTACACTATGAGTAAGAAATTAATTTTACTTCAATTGTGAAGTCAAATCTTGAAATTTTGGTAAAAAGTCGTGTAGCTTAATTGGCACCTCCCCATATATAAAGTGTTTGAAATATAAGAAGGAAAGTGTTCGATCTATGGAATTAGCAGCATATTGTAATTATCTCCAAAAAAATTGAAATTTTGATATAGTTCAATCTTTTTTAAATCCTACTTCTCCTTTTGGAAACTAAATTTTTGTAAAATTACCTCACAAATAAAGTGATTCAATACAATATAATATTTTATTTTGATTAATTTTAAGAATAAAAAGTCAGAAAAAAAAACGTAGACAACTATAAGGATCGGATTTGAGTTCCTGGTCCAAAAGATAGATGAACTCAGGCCCAACAAGCCCAAAACAATGAATTTGTAGAGAGTGGGTTGGAAAACTGGGCTAAAATGAGTTGGACAACAAATAAAGTAGGCTCAAATAACAAGAACAAGAAGATATAGTGATTTAAAGTAAAGAAAATCGTCATTGACACAGTCTGAGGAGATCAGTTCTTATATATTTCTCACAAGTTTGATTACAACTTTAGTTCCTGATTGCTACAGTGTTTTTCTCTTTTTCTTGATTCCTTTCTCTCAGTGCCTCTCTCCTTTTATCCTTTCATCTTTACCCTCCACGTGCAGGCCAGATGGTTGGTGTTGATACCTATCGCATCAGCACCTTCCTGAAGTCTCGATGTAGCAACTGTAAGGCTGAAAACCACTGTTCAGGTATCACCTTCATATTAATGCGGTCAGAAGGTTAGCTACAGAGCATTCAATGCGGTGGTAGCAGCTTTCTCCTTAG
This sequence comes from Quercus bicolor, assembly GCA_025762765.1. NCBI lineage: Eukaryota > Viridiplantae > Streptophyta > Magnoliopsida > Fagales > Fagaceae > Quercus > Quercus bicolor. The sequence goes on along the minus strand of JAOXJQ010000107.1, from coordinate 38,472,624 downwards.
ATATTTTAAGACTTCCTCCTGTCCTATGTTTCTGTAATGCTTATCTGTACCAACAGAGTTTCCTAGAACGTTCCCCTAGACAACAGACCACCACTTCAAACTTTGGTTTTGGTTAGCCAAGGAGGCATTCATCCTCGGACCACCCTTATGGGTCTTATAACCAAAACTAATTTCTTCATCTACCAACATAGACTCCCCTGGCAATGTTTACTCCTCCTCGAACAACTTCACATCCCCGGATTGGGCCTCAAGCCCAATATATACATAGGTGATGAGCTTCTGGGCCCAATACCCCTACAATAGCCTCTCGGAATCCTTCTTTCTAGCTCCTCGGGAAGAAAGGAGGATTTCGATGTAATGATAGTTCCTCCGTGCCCATTTTACTTCACCTCTGACGGTACAGATGCCCTTTTTAAATTCTCAAGGCTCGCTCTTAATGCTTCAGTATTCGAGACTTTCCCTCATTAAATTTTTACGGCTTTATATTGCCCACGTTCTACAACGCGATGCGGATCCAATAGCTGAGGGTTCTGCTAGAACTTGGGTAGGAATTTTCCTACTTCTAACTCTCTCCTTGATATAAATACCACTCAAATCAATCACTCACCTCACCTTAGCATTCATTTCATTTTAGCGCACATACACTGAATCTGCAAACTTCCCTAACTCACTCGTGCCCTTACAAATACCAAAAGCCTGTTTGAGGATACTTTTATCCTTTCTGTAAGTCTTCATAAATCTTTTCACTTAATCTTTCCATATAATTTTCTTTTCTTGGTGTTTTTTCCTCCTCGGCTCCTCTTCCTTCTTATTATCTTCTCAGTACCTCTTACTCTCTCTTAGGAATGGGTAGATTCAAGAGTTTGGTAGACTCTGAGGAGGGTTTAGGGAGCTTCAGAGCTCGATATAGGATCCCTCCAGAAGTAAGCATTAGATATTGTAAGGAAAGGCAGTGGTTTGGAGAAAGGCGAGAGGGAGAGGTAGTAATCCTAATGATCGCCTTCATAGAAGGGAGATGAGAATCCCTACGGGCACGGTCACTAGGGATTATCTCAGGGCCCATAAGTTAGCTCCCACCCAGTGTACCCCTAATATGTTTAGAATATTAGGCTGTGTAGATGCCCTTAATGAGTGAATGGGTGTAAACCTCACCCACCACGATATAAATTGGGTTTACAACGTCCACCACCTAACCAGGCAGGGGTACTACCTAAAATCTCAGTACCCTGAGTTCAGGCTCATCTAATGCCTTCCCGACTCCAACAAAGGTCTGAAAAATGACTTTATGATCCTATCAGGGGAGTGGCACGATAGCCTCCCCTATCTGACAACAGAGGGGAAACCAGGTGGGGTTCTAGGTTTAGATTTGTAATTTCAAAGTTACCACTTTTCTCTTTCTCTTTTGTTTATGTCTACGCGTGAAATTCCCTTTGATTTGCATTATTTTTTACTAATGATGTTTTTTGTCTTTCCCAATGGTTTTGCAGACAAAAACACTGCCATTCCCAACTTCAGCCTTGTAAACTGACAAAGTTTGGACAAAATCTTGAAGGCTGAAGTGTTTGTCCACACTAACTGTCAACCGAGGGCAGCCCACTTGATCTTGGACTACATCCCAATTTCCAAGAGCTTCCAACCGCCAAAGTGTGTTATTAAAGCTAAGGATCCTCGGCTGCACCAAATTAGTGTAGCTACTCCTGGCTTTCTCCTCACCGGCCCATTCCAGAAGGCACACTCACCACCGAGCCAATACCCAAAGGCATACCAAAGGTAGCCTCGTCACCACAAAAAACAACTGGAGTAGCCACTTCTTCTCACCCTGCCACCACAGAAGAAGAGGAAGAGGAAGAAGTATTCAAAGTATCTGATTCCGAGGATGAGTTTGAAGTCTTCAATCAAGTTTTGTCCTAAGAAACTTCAAATTTTAACCTCGGCCATCCATTCACACCAATACTTGACGAGATGGGGATTCAACGTAAGCCAAGGTCCACCCCGCTGGAACTGATAGAGTCCTAATTGGGGGGGAATGTGCCTGGGAAGGCCACCTAGACTAGGCTTCCCACCCCTCCCACCTGCCCTGCCCTGCCCCTCAGATTTGAACCTACCGACTTGAAGAGAAAAATGGAGCCGAAGAGCAAGGAGGTGGTGGAAGTTGGAAAAACCCACCCCTCTCAAGAGGATGAGGCCCAAAGAGCGGCCAAGTAAGCCAAGGTGGGGTAGAGGGGCGCCGAGAAGAGGAGTGATCCTCAGGTCGCCCCTCCAGCCTGGACCCCCACCCCAATGTTGGATGGGGCCCCTCTTCCAGCCAGTGCCTCCATCAGGGACTTCTAAGGAGGGACAGCCGGCTATGTGGCCGACGCGGTGGAGCAGGCTCTGCTGCTCCCCGAGGACATGGCCGAGCTCCAGTCCATGAAGAGACACGAGGTCTTCCTCAGCCTGAAAATGTATCTAGCCATGGTATGTCCTCTACTTAGCTCCTTCTTCTCCTCTGTTTTCTTTTACTGCCTTCCTCTCTTTACTTTTCTAATCTATGTTTCTTTCCTCAGCAGGTTGTTCAAGCCTCATTCCGGGTGGAGAAGATAACCAACTACTGCCACAAGTAGATGAAAGAAGAGGAGGGAAGGCGCAACGCCACCGTAGAGGCCTTCAATGTGGCCGAAAAGAGTATCCAGGAGCTCAAGAGTAGGTTGCTTGAAGAGGAGAGGGAGAGAAAGAGTGTTGCAGCTGCCCTAAACAGTGCTGAGAGGCAGGCTGAGGGCCAAAGGGTGCTCCTTCGCAACACAGAGGATCAGCTAGCCTCCTCTAAAGCTTAGATCATTGCACTTAAGAAGGAATTGGAGGAGGCCAAGAAGGTTAGGGAACAAGCGAAGAGGGCTCGGGATCAGGCCGAGCAAGAGGAATATGACATAGGAATGGTAGAGACTGAGGAAGCCCTCAGGGCCAAGGTCTCAGGGGTGTGTAGGAACTACTGCTCCCAAGTGTGGAATGAAACTCTTAACTAGGCTGGGGTTGAGGCTTCATCTGTACTTAGGAAGGCAGAGAGTGTCTACTACCCCCTACCATCCAAGAGTCTATTCCCTCTGGCTCAAGGACTGAAACCGCCTCCGAGGTGGTAGAAGTAGACAAGGACAGTACAGCCAATGTTCCAACCTCTTCTGACAACCCCTCTGAGAAGGCCAAGCAACCTGAGGTCATAGAAAAAGACAAGAACGCAACCAGGGAGAGGCCCCTGGTGTAATGAAGCCCCCAACTGTCACCCAAGACCCTCCTACTAAGAAAGAAGCTCCTAAAAAGATGGAGATTGTCCTGATCACTCTTCCCCTGCTTGCTAAGGATGATCATGCAAGCAAGGGCCTCGAGGCCTCAGAAGCAACATCCACTTAGCCTGTCAAAGGCCCTCCCAAGGAAAAACTTGTAATAAAAAAGAAATAGATTTTAGTGTAGTTCTTTCTTTTGTGTTTTTCTTTTCTTTCGTTTTGCCTGCAAGTTCTGTTTAATACTCAGAAAAGTAACTTAACATATCAATTTACCCAAGATATGTGGTCCGAGAAGCCAGACATAACTAAGGTTCTGTTTGATACTTAGAAAGATGTCATTAAGTATTAATTTACCCAAAGTATGTGGTCTGAGGAACCAGGCATAGCTAAGATTCTGTTTAATACTCAGAAAAGTGACTTAACATATCAATTTACCTAAAGTATGTAGTCCGAGGAGCCAGGCATGACCAAGGTTCATTTTTATATTTAGAAAGACAATAATATGAAGCTCAATAGATAATGTAATAAACGAGAATCTGACAAGGAGGACTTTTATTTATAATAATACATTTTCAGGTTATTTACATTCCAGGGGCATAGTACAACATTCTCATCTAGGTCTTCAAGATGATACGCACTTATTCCAGCCACCGAGGTGATGCGATATGACCTTTCCCAGTTGGGCTCTAACTTTCCCCATGCTGGGTTCTTTGTAGTACCCAGAACCTTTCTTAACACCAAATCTCCAGGTGCCAGTGGCCTTAGCTTCACGTTAGCATCATCTTGCTTGAGCTTGTGTTGATAATAGGCTAATTGGACCATGGCACTTTCTCTTCGCTCTTCAATTAAGTCTAGGCTCTTTCCTAATAGCTCGTCATTGTTGCTCGAGGTAAAAGAACTCATTCTCAGTGTTAGGAACCCAGTCTCCAGAAGGATAACAGCCTCGGCTCCATAAGTCATTAAAAAGGGGTCTCCTCAATGGACCTACGAGGTGTAGTCCAGTATGTTCAAAGGACGTTTGGCAACTCTTCTACCCATTTTCCCTTTGCGTTGTCTAGCCTCTTTTTAAGCCCACTCACTATGACCTTATTGACAACTTTAGCCTGTCCATTCACCTAGGGATATGCCAAGGTGGAATATCTATTCATTATGCCCAAGTCACAGCAATATCTCTTGAAAGTTTTGCTATCAAACTGAAGTCTGTTGTCCGAGATGAGGGTACGAGGGATTCCAAACCGAGTGACAATATTTTTCCAAACGAACCTCTTGGCATCCACGTCTCTGATATTCGCCAATGTTTCAACTTCAACCCACTTGATGAAATAGTCTATGCCAACCAACAAATATCTCTTATTCCCTACTGCCCTGGGAAAAGGACCTACAATGTCCAAGCCATATTAAGCAAATGGCCAAGGGCTGGATAGAGGATTAAGGACACCTCCTGGTTCGTGAATGTTTGGTGCAAATCTTTGGCATTGGTCACACTTCTTCACATACACTTGTGCTTCCCTCTGCATATTTGGCCACCAATAGCCTTAAGTGAGGGCCCTGTGAGACAAAGATCTACCCCCTATATGGCTTTCACAAATCCATTCATGTAATTCTTCTAGGAGTAGCTCAACTATTTCAAGGTGTATGCATAGCAGATATGGGCTAGAAAAAGATCTCTTGTACAACTTTTGGTCTTCAGATAGCCAAAACCGAGGAACCTTCCTCCGTACCTTGTTGGCCTCAAACTTACTCTCGGGCAAGATATCTTCCTTAAAGAATAGCACAATAGAGTCCATCCAACTAGGACCCACCCTTATTTGATGAACATGAACCCCATTTCCCCCTACCTTAGTAGGTTTACACAAGTCTTCTACAAGGATTACCCGAGATAAACCTTGTGTCGAGGATGTTGCGAGCATGGCAAGAGAGTCAGCATGTGTATTTCTACTTCTAGGGATTTGTGACAAATTAAAAGACTCAAATTCAGACTGTAAGTGTCTTACCTAGTTCAAATATCCCTGCATTCTAAGATCTCTGACTTCCAAATCTCCTTGAACTTGGCCTATAAACAACCTTGAATCAGAGAAGATTTCCACTACTTTTCCACCTATTTTCTGAACCATGCTTCATACTCAGCCTCATTGTTTGTAGCCGAGAAGCCCAATCTTAAGGATTTCTCAATTGTGATCCTCTCTGGAGATGTCAGAACTAGCCCCACTCCAGATCCTCTATGGTTCACTGCACCATCAACGTATACTTTCCAAGACAAAGGTTCTTGTAAGGAAATTGCACCAACCGATTTTCCATCCATGTTCTGCTTCTCTATTCCCTTTTCTAGTGGGGTTTCGACAAACTCAACCACAAGATCAACGAAGACCTGACCCTTGACAGAAGTGCGAGGCATGTACTTGATATCAAAAGCCCCTAGGATCGTACCCCACTTGGCAGTCCTTCTTGTGCAATCAGCACTCCGAAGTAAAGATCTAAGCGAAAGATGGGTCAGGACAACAACCATGTGTGATTGGAAGTAGTGGAGGAGTTTGTGCGTAGCATGCACAACTGCCAAAATGGCCTTCTCCAGGGGTAGGTAACGGACCTCGGCCTCATGCAGTGACTTGCTCACATAATAGACCGGCCTCTGTACACCACTATCAACCCGTATAAGTACTAAACTTACCGCATGGGAAGCCACAGCAATATAGGCAAACAAAACCTCCTCCACCTCAGGTCTGGACATAATGGGTGACTGAGAAAGATATTCCTTCAACTGTTGGAAAGCCAAGACACATTCCTCAATCCATTCAAATCTCTTCCACTTATTCAACAATTGGAAGAAAGGTTTACACCTATCCGCTAACCGAGAGATGAATCAGTTTAGAGCAGCGGTCATCCCTGTTAGCTTTTGGACTTCTTTAGGATTCAGAGGTGGCTGCAAATTGTTGATTGCTTTAATCTGGCCAGGGTTAACTTCAATTCTGCGGTGTGTAACCGTGTACCCCAAAAACTTCCTTGATCCGACTCCAAAAGAACACTTAGAAGTATTAAGTTGTAGCTTATGCCTCCTCAAGATCTCAAAGATATTTCCGAGGTCATTAACGTGCTTAGATTCCAACTTACTCTTAACCACCATGTCAATTATATATACTTCAATATTCTTGCCCAATTGTGGTTTAAACATCCTAGTCATCATCCTCTGATAGGTAGACCCTGCATTTTTTAGACCAAAGGGCATCACCTTGTAGTGGTAATTTCCAGTGGGAGTAACAAAAATTGTTTTCTTCTGATCTTCCAAGGCTAAAGGTATCTGGTAGTAGCCTTGAAAGGCGTCCAAAAAGCTCATCCGAGGATGACCTACAGTGGCATCCACTAGCTGGTCTATCCGAAGATGGGGAAATGATCTTTTAGGCAGGCCTTGTTCAGATCTATGAAATCCACGCATACCCACCACTTTCCATTTTTCTTCTTCACAACCACAGTATTGGCCAACCATTCAGGTAAAACACTTCTTTAATAGCCCCTACCTATTTAAGCTTCATCACCTCGTCTTTGACAAAGTCAAAATGATCCTTAGATGAGCTCCGAGGTGGTTGCTTTCTGAGAGTGACAGATGGTAGCCTTGAAAGGCGTCCAAAAAACTCATCCGAGGATGACCTACAGTGGCATCCACTAGCTAGTCTATCCGAAGATGGGGAAATGATCTTTTGGGCAGGCCTTGTTCAGATCTCTGAAGTCCACGCATACCCACCACTTTCCATTTTTCTTCTTCACAACCACAGTATTGGCTAACCATAGTATTGGCCAACCATTCAGGTAGAACACTTCTTTAATAGCCCCTACCTATTTAAGCTTCATCACCTCATCTTTGACAGAGTCAAAATGATCCTTAGATGAGCTCTGAGGTGGTTGCTTTCTGAGGGTGACAGATGGATTGACGTTCAAATGATGACAGATGAAGCTCGGATCCACTCCCGGAGCCTCGTAAGCATTCCATGCGAACACGTCAACATTCCTCTTGAGAAACTCGACCAACACTTCCTTCTCCTGAGGAAGTAGCTGAGCCCCAATCTGAAAAAACTTCTCTGGGTCATCACCTACAACTAATTTCTCTAAATCTTCACATTTCGCCTCCTTGGTTGGCCCATCAACAGGTAACACCGAAGAATGACTGCTATAAGCCCCCCTTAGTAGAGGCTGAGGACTCAGCTGCAAGCTGATGCATAATTGCAGCCACAAGGCATTGCCTAGCCATGTACTGACTTCCTACAAGCTCCTCAATCCGGTCCCCTAATGGACACTTTACTTTCAAATGCAGAGTAGAAGAGACGGCCCCTAGGGCATGAAGCTAGGATCTGATCACAATGGCCGTGTAGGGAGAGTATGCATCCACTACAATGAAGTCCACTTCAACCATCTTTGACCTTGCCTACACGGGCAACCTAATTTGACCCCTTGGGATGACAACTTTCCCATCAAAGCTCACCAGAGGTGAATCATAGGAGGTCAGGTCCTCAGGCTTTAAGTTCAGCCCTCGGTACAAATCAGGGTACATAATCTCTTGACCACTATCCTAGTCTAGCATCACCCTCTTCACATCATACCCTCCTATTCTGAGGGTGACCACCAAAGAATCATCATGTGGCTGGATGGTTCCCATCTTGTCTTCATCTAAAAAACTTAGTGCCGGTTGGATCTCCACTCTAGCCCTCTTCAGCTCAGAATTAGACTCCTCGGCTGATAGCCGAGCTATGGACATCACCCTGGAAGGATGAAAACCAATCCTCCCAGATGCAGCAAAGATGACATTAATTGTGCCTAATAGGGGCCTTGAAGAAGCATTCCCCTGAGCCCCCGACCTTGATTAGTAACCTTGTCCGTTGGGCCAATACAAAAACTACTGTAACCTTCCCTCTCTAACCAGTTGTTCCAGATGGTTCCACAGAGTTCTACAGTCCTCGGTGGTATGTCCTTGCTCCTTATGGTATTGGCAATGGAGGCTCTAGTTGTGCCTCAAGAGATCTCCTCCCATTTTGTTTGGCCATTTGAAGTATGACTCATTCTTGATCTTCTCCAAGACTTAATGCACTAGTTCTCAGAACATAGTGTTAACCACCTAAGGAGCCGTAGACCCAAACTGTCCCGCAAAATCCTTTCGAAGTCTGTTATTATTGTACTTGTTCGACCTGAAATCCCTCATCTCCTAAGGGATAACCTTACCCTTCCCCTTGCCTTGCTATTGGTCTTCCTCAACCCGCTTGTACTCATCAATGCGATCCATAAGCCGACAAACACTCCTTACCAGCTACTTGGTCAAAGATTTTCTCAAATCATGCTAGATGGGCAGTCTAAACTTGAACGTTCTTATAGCCACATCATCAAAATCCCTATCAATCTCATTAAACATCTCCCAGTACCTGTCCAAGTACATTTCAGGGTCTCACCTTCTCGCATAGACATGGACAATAGAGAATCTAAAGGCTGAGGAACCCTTCTACACGTAATGAAACGAGACCCAAACGCTCATGTGAGCTCCTTGAAAGAGTCAATAGAACCTGCACCTAGACCATCAAACCATCTCATCGCCACAGGCCCCAAGTTGGATGGAAATACCTTGCACATCAAGGTCTCATTTTTGGAGTGTACAGCCATTCTCTAGTTGAAGTGACTTACGTGCTCCATAAGGTCTACACGACCGTTGTACATGGTGAACGTGGGCTGAGTGAATCACCAAGAAAGTCTCCCTTCCTCAATCCTATGTGTGAAAGGTGATCTGGAAATTTGTTTGAGCGCTGTACTCATCGCATCATTCCCCAGGCCTTTGGAAGATGAGCTTCTATTTCTGTGCTCATAGTGGTAATCCTCATCATACGAGAAAGACTCACTAAGAGGGGTCCTTGATCTTTTCCTATAACTACCATCTTCTTCATCGTCAAAAGAGAAATCAGAAATGGAAGGAGTTCGCCTTCTCCGTTCATGGTGCAGCTTCCTCTTTAAATGATCAATCTCCTACTGCATGGCTTTGGTATTTTTCTCATGAGAGAGGTGGCTACCACCCCGAGAATGGCTCTTACTAGTATGGGTAGTATGTACACTCCCCTTCGGGTCCCTTCTTCGCTCGAGATTGACAAAATGATCTTCACATTAGGACCCCATAGATTCTGCCTAGTGTGGACCTGAACCTACCATCGTTGGACGTCAGGCTCACTATAACACCAGAATTTCCCACAGACGGCGCCAATTGTAAGGACCAGATTTGAGTTCCTGGTCCAAAAGATGGATGGACTCAGGCCCAACAAGCCCAAAACAATGAATTTGTAGAGAATGAGTTGGAAAACTGGGCTAAAATGAGTTGGACAACAAATAAAGTAGGCTTAAATGACAAGAACAGAAGATATATTGATTTAAAGTAAAAAAAATCGTCCTTAACACAGTCCGAGGAGATCAGTTCTTATATATTTCTCACAAGTTTGATTACAACTTTGGTTCCTGATTACTACGGTGTTTTTCTCTTTTTCTCAATCCTTTTCTCTCAGTGCCTCTCTCTCCTTTTATACTCCCTTCCCCTTTCATCTTTACCCTCCACATACAGGCCAGATGGTTGGTGTTGATACCTGTCCCATCAGCACCTTCCTGAAGTCTATATGTAGTAGCTGTAAGGCTGAAAACCACTGTTCAGGTATCACCTCCACATTAATGCAACCAAAAGTTTAGTTGTAGAGCATTCAATGCGGTGATAAAAGCTTTCTCCTTAGATATTTTAAGACTTCCTCCAGTCCTATGTTTCTGTAATGCTTATCCGTACCAACAGAGTTTCCTAGAACGTTCCCCTAGACAGCAGACCACCACTTCGAACCTCAGCTTTGGTTAGCCAAGGAGGCATTCATCCTCGGACCACCCTTATAGGTTCTTATAACCAAAACTAATTTCTTCATCTACCAACACGAACTACCCTGGCAATGTTTACTCCTCCTCAGACGACTTCACATCCCCAAATTGGGCCTCAGACCTAATATATACATAGGTGATGGGCTCCTGGGCTCAACACCCCTACAACAACAAATTTCTAGCCTAAAATTAACAAGAAAAATATTTAATAAATTTCTATTATTAAGTTCCAGAATAAAATACAATCTCTATTGTATTTTATATATGTGTATATATATATATATATATATAATATAATATAAAAGAATTAATTCCTCTAATTCTTTCTTTTAAAATGATTTTGTTTTGAGCACCGCAAGAAGTGTGTTTCTCGAATGAAAATGAGAGTTGGTGACAAATTTGTGAAGGAATCTCTTTAAAGTTAAGAGTTTGAAAGTAAACTAAAAACTCTTGGAGACTTTAAGGCTAGAATTCAATAGTGCTTCGAAGACCTTAGGGCTTGAATCTTGATAGAGTTTCAACATTTGACAAGATTGTATGATTGAGCTAATAAGAGAAAGTGCCTTCATTTATAGTGGATTTTTTAAGGATGACTCCACCATGAAGATTAGAGACAGAAGAGAATGTAGGGACTAGAGAGAAGGAACAAACTTAAATTATTTTAGATGATTCTGCTAATAATGGTCACAACTTACAAGTCACCACAACAGCTTATACATATATATATGCTTGACTATGCAGTACGATCACAACCTGTACTCAACTATATATAACTACTGTACTGGTAGTTATTATACTAATTTTCTCACATGCTTCCACTTAGTCATGCACATGTGTTTTTTTTTTTTTTTTTTTTTTTTTTTTTTTTTTTTTTTTTTTTTTTTTTTTTTTTTATGGGAAAAGCTGGATTTTTATTAACAAACAGAGGGATCAATTACAAGTCTGTCCTGAGCACACACGTGCTCTAAGATGCTAGGACATTCCTCCAACCAGGCTACATAGTCCTCAACATCCTTTGCGTGTTGGGCCAACACATAAGCAGGGACATTTCCCTGCCTTTTGGTATGAGAAAATTTCCAGAGTCTAAAAGACGAAGCTTGGTTCTTGAGACCAGCTAGCACATTCACCACTGAAATCAGCGAGGATGCCAGCCCTTGTATTACGTTATAAACCTCAAGCGAATCAGTCTCAGACTCAACGTCTCTAACCCCCACGTCCCTAGCAAAATTAACACTGGCTTCCAAGGCTTTTGCTTCGGCCTCGACAGCACCCAGGGGACATTTCCACTTCTTGCTCAGTGCTGCAACCACCTCTCCAGTATCATCCCTGATAATTACTCCAGCCCCAGCTTGTTTTCTATTTGAAAAGACGACACCATCCGTGTTTACTTTGTAGTGACCACAGCTTAGTGGCTGCCAAACCACCATGGGAGAAGCTTCAGCCCGAAATCCAGATTTTAACTCATTTGCTGCACGAAACTCATCCACCAAGTGCTTGGCACTCCTTAAGATGGCATGGCCTGCCTGTCCTTTACCAACCAAGCGAAGCACGTTCCTATCCTTCCAAATACCCCAATAGACCATGATGATCACCTCAAGCAGCCCAGGATTGGTGTATTCCCACCTCAGACAATTCTCCACCACATCCAAGAAACTCCATCTTGGCGAGATTTCAAATGGGAAAACCAGTTTACTTGTCATCCAGACCCCTTTAGTGTGCTCACAGAACCAGAGCAAATGACTAACAGTCTCCTCCTCCTTTCCACACAGCTCGCAAGTACCGCTCGGTGCGATTTTCCATTTTGCCAAGTTCATTTTTGTAGCGAGAATGTCCTGACTCACCCTCCATGAAAAATGTTTAATTTTCTGTGGTACATTTAGGTTCCATAAAGCCTTCCATATCTTTTTACGAATCGAACTTTTTGAGAAATGCCCCATGGCTGAACTTTGCTGCTTCTCCAAAGCCAACGTATATGCACTTTTTACAGTGAATTTCCCGCTTCTATTTTCAACCCAAACTAATCTATCATTGGTGTCATTTGTACTCAGAGGAATGCTCAAAATTGCCTCCCTGTCCTCGGGTTGGAACCAGCTATTGAGTTTGTCCACATCCCATTCACCAGATGCTCTGTTTATAAGTTCACAAACCAGAGCATTTTCCACATTTGGCCTCACTGGCAATATCACCTTATACAAACTTGGATTGGGAATCCACTTATCACGCCACACGTTAATTCTAGTAACATTCCCCACTTGCCACCTCATGCCTCTTCGGACAACCCCTTGAGCCGCCACTAGGCTTCGCCAAGCATACAAAGGCCTTGGACCTAACTCAGCCTCGACAAAACTACACCATGGGAAATACTTAGTTTTGTATACTCGGCTAAACAGCGACGTGGAGTTTGTTTGTAGCCGCCACCCCTGCTTAGCCAAAAGAGCCAGGTTGAAGCTTTTTAAATCCCGAAAACCCAATCCTCCTTTTTCCTTTAGAATGCGCATCTTGTCCCAGCTCAGCCAAGCCAGCTTTTTCTCATTTTTCATCTGCCCCCACTAGAACTGTTTGATCATTCCAGTTAGCTCCTCACATAACTTACTGGGAAGCAAAAAACAACTTATCAAGTAGGTAGGCATGGCTTGGGCCACTGATTTAATCAGAATCTCCTTTCCAACATGTGTAAGTAATTTTTCCTTCCAACCCGCGACCTTGCTCGCCACCTTCTGTTTGAGTTGAGCGAAAGTATTATTCTTAGACCTCCCCACTAGAGACGGCAGTCCGAGGTAGGATTCATGAGGCTTGATTACCTAGGCACCAAACATTGATTTCACTGTCTCCTTTGTTCCCACATCAGTATTTGGACTGAAATACAAGGAGGTTTTGGTGCAATTTAATTGTTGGCCCGAGGAAAGTTCGTAGACTTTGAGAATCCTTTGGATTTCCGTAGCTTCACTCATAGAAGCTCTTCCAAACACCAAGCTATCATCGGCAAAAAATAGGTGTGATATTCTAGGCCCTCTAGCTGAAGCAGCCACACCTCTAATAGCTTTTCTTTAGGCAGTACGGTGGAGAAGAGCCAACAAACCCTCAACACAGATGATGAAAAGGTAAGGTGATAATGGGTCGCCTTGCCTAAGCCCTCGGGTTGGCCGGATTTGGCCGCAAGGTTGTCCATTGACCCGAATAGCATACTTCACCGAGGACACACATCGCATCACAATGTTAATCCATTTCTCATGAAAGCCTAGCTTCCACATGATTTGTTGCAGACACTCCCATTCGACACGATTGTATGCCTTGCTCATGTCCAGCTTTACCGCCATTTCACCACACTTACCCTTCTTTTTCTTATTGATATGGTTCATCACCTCATGAGCCACCAAAACATTGTCTATGATGAGGCGTTCCACCACAAAAGCACTTTGATTCTCACTGATAATATCCTGCAACACCACTTTCATTCTATTTGCTACCACTTTAGACGCAATTTTATAAGCCACATTACATAAAGAAATTGGTTTAAAATCAGTAAATTTTTCCGAATTCTTTATTTTAGGAATAAGTACAATTTGAATGTCATGGAATTTAGGGGGAGCTCTACCATGATTTAGAAAAGAAAGTGTTGTATGAATGACAATGGATTTAACAGTAGGCTGAAAGTGGTGATAAAATAAAAGGGGCATATCATCCGGACCAGGGGCCATTAAAGGATGCATTTGCTTTAGAGTTTTTTCCACCTCCACCGCCTGAAAATCTTGAGTGAGAATGGAATTCATTCGATCAGTGACTTTTGAATGCACTACATCAATCAGCTCTGGCTCTAGGCCGTGAGGAAGAGAAAAGTTGCTCAAAATAATCTACAAACAGACCAATCTGATCTGCATCCTCCTGCCATACATTATTAGAATCAAGGACCCTACTGATAGTGTTCCGCTGATACCGATTCAAGGCTTTTGTGTGGAAGAAAGTAGTGTTCTTGTCTCCAACCTTCAACCAGCTATTTCGGCCTCTCTGATGCCACATTTCCTCTTCGATGCCAAGCCACCTATTCAACTCCATTTTCATTGCATGGATTGATTCTAAGTTCGTAGCAATGCCGTTCATGGATTCAAGAGTCTGGATTTTATTTTGAAGTACTGCTATCTGCTTCCCCACATGGCCAAAGGATTGCTTATTCCATGATTCTAGTGACCTTTGGCACTCTTCCAAGCATGCCTCTAAAGGCCAACCTAAGACCCTGTTTTGCCCTCTTTCCCATGCTTCCTCCACCACATTATTGCATCGCTCATCCTCTAGCCACATGGACTCAAAGCGAAACATTTTTGATCTTTGTCGCTACCGTTTGGGAGATCTAGCATCCTTGAGCACTAAAATGCTATGATCCAAGGTCGAGTTGGATAAATGAAAGAGCTTCACTGATGGGAACATCATTGCCCAATCCGTGAACACCAGAGCTCTATCCAATCTTTCACGAATCCAACCACGCCTTCCTAATCTTCTACTCCAAGTATAATCCGAACCTACATAGCCCATGTCCCTCAAATGGCACTTATTAATTGCCTCACGAAAGCCCTTCATCTGACCTTCAGACCTCACCCCACCCCCATCTTTCTCTCTAGGATACATAATCTCATTGAAATCCCCCATGCAAACCCACGACAGATTGCTTCTGTGGCTTAAACACTCCAAGAGTTTCCATGAATCCTCTCTTTTTTCAATCTCTGGATGTCCATAGAATCTTGTAAAACGCCATGTCTTCATCCCCTGTTCTTTAGTAACGATTGCGTCAATATGTCTAGGAGAGTACGTCAATACATCCACCTTCATTGAGTTTTTCCACAAGAGGGCCAATCCACCCC
>JAOXJQ010000107.1:38416592-38427479 GCA_025762765.1 Quercus bicolor | reverse complement strand
AACAAATATCATATATATAAAATATATTGTATCCTATATGCTATGATTGCACCAAGTGTATCCCTCTATTTTTTTTTCTTGTTTTAATTTTCTCCTTACGTCATACATTAAAATAATTAACATAATCTATTTATAAAGAAAGTAATTAACATAATTGCTATAAGTGAAACTCTATTGCCCAATTCACAATTTTTTTTTTTTAAAACTAATCCTATTAAAATTATATTACAAAAATTTCTATAAATTAAAAAAAAAATGCATCATTATTTATTTTATGTTATTTTAATTACCTACAATAAATTTTGTTGGTTTAATAATATAAATTGGGTCGTATATGTCGTACTTACAATATGAGATCAAATGTAAGTGAAAAGGATAAAGTATGGCTTGATGGGCCTGATGTAATGGGCCTGACGGATCCGATTCCATGGGCCAACGAGGAGCTGGCCCAACGTTCGCTAAAGCCCATCGTTGGTAGATACAGTAAAAGCCCTGGATGCAGAGTCCTTGCTGCTTACGCCTGAGTCACCCTAGAATCCCAAAATAGGAATCCTAGCACAAAAGGGATTCTAGGAGATACGCGCGCTCTTGCTCACCACATTTGGAAATATTCAAGTAGATTTCTATAAGGAAAAGATTTCAACACCAAGAAAGAGAGGCCGACCTTCTACTACTATAAAAGCCCCAATACCCTCACAAATCAAGGTACGCATAATTTGCCCTCTCTAGCACTCTAGAGTTGTGAGAATAGTTCTAACTTGACCTTTGGAGGGTATTTGGCTGACACCACATCGGTGCTCTCTGTGAGGTCTTCTATTATTTTGTTGTGCAAGTCTACTTTGAGCGTGCGAGTGCTGCATGACCTATTGGTGATTTTTTCAGCATCATCAGTTGGCGCCGTCTGTGGGAAACGCGTTTAAGCCACATTATCTCTTCCTAGACAAAAGAGTTGCACGGTGCTCACTTGCTCAATGGCGACCACTAACGACGTTCAAGAAGAAGAACTCCCCACGACCGCACTTGAGAAGCAGGTTAAGACTCTCGCCGCAGCTGTGGAGCGCCTCACCAAACAAAACTGCAACCTGGAAGAGCAGCTAAACCAGAAAAACACAGCACCAAATAATCAAGGAGTAGATCAAGAAGGAACCAGTGCTGAAAGGAGGAATCAAGAGGGACCACAGGCCAGTAACGCCCCAAGCAGACCGGAGCGACAAAACATGAGCCTTCCCTCCCTTGTGGATACGGCTCCGCCACCAATTATCACAGAGATGCAGGCAATAAAGGAACAGATGGAAGTAATGATGAACGCTCTCAAAGGACAAGTGTCCAGCTACCTTGACGACCTTGTTAACCGGATTGGCTCACCATTCACCGCTTCCGTCAACTCCTTCCCCCTGCCAAGTAAGTTCTGCATGCCACATATGAATAGTTATGACGGGGTCAAGGACCCTCTAGACCACCTAGAGAACTTTAAGACCTTGATGCACCTTCAAGGAGTAGCAGATGCAATTATGTGTAGGACCTTCCCTACAACGCTAAAGGGTGCGGCAAGAATTTGGTTCAGCCGGCTGGCACCCAACTTAATCAGCACCTTCAAGGAGCTAAGTGCTCAATTTACTGCGCACTTTATCGGAGGACATCGGTACAAGAAGTCTACGACTTGCTTGATGAGTATCAAGCAGTGAGAGGAGGAAACGTTGAAGGCCTACATATCCCGCTTCAATAAGGAGGCACTCTTGATCGACGAAGCCGACGACAAGATACTTGTAGCAGCATTCACGAATGGGCTGAAGGAGGGTAAGTTTTTGTTCTCCCTGTACAAAAACGACCCGAAGACCATGTCAGAAGTGCTTTACAGGGCCACAAAGTATATGAACGCTGAAGACGCGCTGTTGGCCCGAGAAGAGAGGCCCAAGAAAAGAGAAAGGCAAGAAGACACCTGACAGGACTAAGGCCGGAAGAAAGCAAGGACAGGAGACCGAAGGGATGAGAGACGCCCTAAGCCCCTGGGAGGAAGATTCACAAGCTTCACTCCGTTGACCGCCCCGATAGATCAAGTCCTAATGCAAATCAAGGACGAGGGGGCTCTGATGTTCCCTGGAAAGCTGAAGAGTGATCCCAACAAACGATCTAGGGATAAATATTGTCGCTTCCACCGTGACCACGGTCACGACACAGCCGATTGCTATGACTTGAAGCAGCAAATTGAAGCCCTTATCAGATAAAGAAAACTGCAGAGGTTCGTTAACAAGGAGAGAACAGATCCACCCCCACAAGAACAGCACCCCCGAAAGGAGAATGAGCGACCGAGACCCCCCATAGGGGACATAAGAATGATAGTGGGAGGAACAGCTGCAGCCGGGTCTTTAAAAAAGGCTCACAAAACCTACCTTAGGATGGTGCAAAATGTTCAGCTGACGGAAACCGTGCCGAAGATAGCTCGGAGAGAAAGCCCCATTATCGGATTCTCAGAAGAAGATGCGCGACGTCTTCACCATCCACATGACGATGCGCTCGTTGTCAGCATACGGGTAGGAGACTACAACATGCATCGTGTGTTGGTCGACAACGGTAGTTCAGCAGATATCTTATACTACCTAGCATTCCAACAGATGAGGATCGACAAGGAACGATTGATTCCGACAAATGCCCCGTTCATTGGTTTCGGAGGAAGCCGGTTATTCCCCCTGGGCGTGGTCACATTGTCCGTGGCGGTGGGCGATTACCCCCAGCAGATCATCAAGGACGTAACGTTCCTAGTGGTCGATTGCTCGTCTGCCTACAACGCTATCCTTGGACGACCCATGCTCAATTCGTGGAAGGCGATAACTTCAACTTACCACCTGATGATTAAGTTCCCTACCGACTATGGAGTGGGAGAGCTGCGCGGAAGTCAGATGGCCGCGCGTGAATACTATGTAGCCATGATGGAGATGGAGGATCAGGTCCAGGCCTTGAATATAGAAGAGCACTGGACGGTGACGGAGCCGGTAGAGAAACTAGAGGAGATACCTCTTAACAGTTCTGACCCTGACCGAACAACCAAAATCGGAACCCTCGCTAACCCCGCAATCCGTCAAGAGCTCATAACTTTTCTCAGGAGCAATCGAGACGTATTCGCCTAAAGTCATGACGACATGCCAAGAATAGACCCTTCAGTCATGGTACACAGGTTGAATGTATCGCCCTTCTTTCCACCTTTCCGACAGAAGAAGAGAGTGTTCGCCCCGGAACGAAATCAAGCTATAGCGGAAGAAGTCCGTAAACTACAGGAAGCAAGTTTCATTATGGAAGTTTACTACCCCGATTGGCTAGCGAACGTAGTAATGGTTAAGAAAGCTAACGGGAAGTGGCGGATGTGCGTGGACTTCACTAATCTTAACAAAGCCTGCCCTAAAGATAGCTATCCCCTCCCAAGAGTCGACGTCCTAGTAGACTCAACGGCTCGGCACCAGCTGCTAAGCTTCATGGACGCTTTCTCAGGTTACAACCAAATCCGAATGCACGAAGCTAATCAGGAGAAAACTTCGTTCGTGACCAGTCAAGGCCTCTTCTGTTACAAAGTAATGCCCTTCAGCCTGAAGAACGCGAGCACAACGTACCAAAGGCTTATGAATAAGATGTTCGCGCAGCAAATCGGGAGAAATGTCCAAGTCTATGTCGATGACATGCTAGTAAAAAGCCGAAGGGAGGAAGATCACCTGGAAGACCTTAGAGAAACATTCAACACCCTTTACTCCTACAACATGAAGCTCAATCTGGGAAAGTGCACCTTCGGGGTGACGGCGGGAAAATTCCTAGGATTCATGGTATCTCAAAGGGGGATTGAGGCCAACCCGGACAAGATCCGAGCCATAATGGAGATGGCTCCCCCAAGAAATGTGAAGGAGGTACAAAGCCTCAACGGCAAAATAGCGGCATTGAATAGATTCGTGTCAAGAGCCACAGACAAGTGCTTACCCTTCTTTCGCACATTGAAGAAGTCTTTCGAGTGGACTGCCAAGTGTCAGCAAGAATTCGAGGAGTTGAAAGCCTATCTATCTTCCCCACCGCTGCTGAGTCCCTCGCAACCAAGTGAAGAGCTTTTCCTCTACCTAGCCGTCTCCCCCGCTGCTGTTAGCGCCGCCTTGATCAGAGAAGAGGATAGGGTGCAGAAGCCCATATACTACGCCAGTCGAACACTTCGCAGAGCTGAAGACAGATACCCGCCCACGGAAAAACTCGCTTTCGCATTAGTCATGGTAGCCTGTAAGCTTAAACCATATTTTCAAGCTCACACGGTGATCGTCTTGACCGATAAACCTTTGAGACGGGCAATGAGCAGTCTTGAATCCACTGGTCGATTGGCACTATGGGCCATAGAGCTGAGCGAATTTGACATCCAGTATCGACCAAGAATCGTTATTAAGGGACAGATCGTTGCAGACTTTATAGTTGAATTTACGAGTGACGAGGGCGAGGGGGCAGATGAGGTTCCCTAGTGGAGCATACATATAGATGGATCATCCAACAGACAGGCCGGAGGGGCCGGCATCGTACTACTATCACCTGAAGGGGACACGATTGAGTGTATGGTCCGTCTAGACTTCCCCACTACCAACAATGAGGCAGAATATGAAGCACTCGTGGCGGGGCTCGATCTTGCCAAAGCAGCAAGGGCCGAGAGCGTAATCGTTTATTGCGACTCACAGGTCGTTACTAAGCAAGTGAATGGAGATTATGAGTGCAAGAACGAGAGGATGCGCAGGTATCTTGATCAAGTCAGAAAGAGAGTAAGCGACTTGAAAGCTAAAATCGTCCAGATCCTCAGAGGAGAAAATGAGCAAGCCGACCACCTTGCTAAAGCCGCTTCAGGAGAACCTATGATCACTCCCGGTAACGTACTCTCTTTTGTTCAATTCCATCCTTTAATAGATCCCGACAATGTACAGAAAATTGGCTCCGAGAACAACTGGACCACACCACTGGTTTCCTACTTAAAGAACGGCATCCTGCCAGACGGGAAGGAAGCCGCAAGAAAACTGAAGGCCCAGGCAGCAAGATTCGTCATAATGAAAGATGTCCTGTATAAAAGAGGTTTCTCCCGTCCATATCTGAGATGCTTAGGAACAGAAGAAGCAAACTATGCCATGAGAGAAATCCACGAGGGTATCTGCGAAAACCACTTAGGGGCTCGGTCGTTAGTACATAAGTTGATCCGAGCCGGATACTATTGGCCTACAATGTTGAGGGACGCAAAAGCTTATGTCAAGTCATGCAACAAGTGTCAGAGGTTCAGCAACTTCATCAAGCAACCATCTGAAGAGCTAACCCCGATGACGGCTCCTTAGCCATTCACTCAATGGGGAATAGACATCATGGGTCCATTCCCAACAGCAGTCAGGCATCTAAAATTCCTGGTAGTTGGCATAAACTATTTCACTAAGTGGGTAGAAGCAGAAGCCTTAGCCACTATCACAGAGAAAAACATTCGAAACTTTGTCTGGAGAAATATCATATACAGGTACGGGATACCTAGAGTACTGGTCTCTGACAATGGCAAGCAGTTCAACAATAGCACGTTCAGAGATTTCTGTTCAGAGCTAGGAATTAAGAACCACTACTCGTCACCTGCGTGCCCACAGGCTAATAGGCAGGTCGAAGTCACGAACTGGTCCTTGCTCAAGATAATCAAGACCCGGCTCGAGGGGGCAAAGGGTATCTGGCCAGACGAGTTACCAAGTATTCTGTGGGCATACCGGACTACAGCGAGAACACCCACTGGAGAAACGCCATTTTGTCTAGCATACGGAAGTGAAGCTGTCATCCCCACAGAAGTAGGGCTCACAAGCTATCAAGTGGAGAACTACGACAAGAACGAGAACGAAAAGGCCATACGCCTTCAGCTCGACCTGGTGGACGAAGTCAGAGCGGCAGCAAAACAAAGGTTGGCACGTTATCAGAATCTTATGGCAAAACACTACAACTCCAGCGTCAGGCATAGAGACTTTCAGGTTGGTGATCTGGTGCTACGAAAGGTAATGGGCGCCACTAAAGATCCCTCCCAGGGGAAGCTTGGCCCCAATTGGGAAGGACCCTACAAGATCGCATCATGGCAGAGGAAGGGCACCTACCACCTAGAAGCGCTGGATGGAAAGAAGCTGCAGCACCCATGGAACGCGGAATACCTACGAAAGTACTACCAGTAGAAATAATATGGAGAACAACAACTATCCCAATTGCCCATTTTATTTAATCTTTAGCTACAATTACTAGTTTTTCTTTAAGTATTTTTGCTACAATCTTTTTGTGCCTTTTTAAGCCCAAGGGGGCAGGTACTTTTCTCTACAAACGCATTTTCTTTTAAGAAGAATATTCAGATGCAACTTTGATTTTCCACATGGATTTTTATTATGAATGGATAGGTTACACAGTGTCCACAAAGTGGATGGGTCATCCCAAAAGGATGAGAATTTGAAGTCCAATATGGACGAATATAGAACAAGTCCACAAAGTGGATGGGTCATCCCAAAAGGATGAGAATTTGAAGTCCAATATGGACGGATATAAAACAAGTCCACAAAGTGGACGGGTCATCCCAAGAGGATGAGAATTTGAAGTCCAATATGGATGGATATAGAACAAGTCCACAAAGTGGACGGGTCATCCCAAGAGGATGAGAATTTGAAGTCCAATATGGACGGGTCATCCCAAGAGTTTGAGAATTTGAAGTCCAACATCGACGGATATAAAACAAGTCCACAAAGTGGACGGTTCATCCCAAGAGGATGAGAATTTGAAGTCCAACATGGACGGATATAAAACAAAGTCCACAAAGTGGATGGATCGTCCCAAAAGGATGAGAATTTGAGGTCCAGGATGGACGGATATAAACCAGAAGCCACAAGGTGGACGGATATAAACCAAAGTCCACAAGATGGACGGATATAAACCAGAGCCACAAGGCGGACAGATATAAACCAGAGTCTGATATGGACGGAGGGAGGCCAAAGTCCACAAAGTGGACGGGGTATCTCCGGAAAATGAAAGAACTATAAACACATCCAATAAAGTGGACGGATAAATCTGAGCACCCACGAAACATGAAGGATCTTTAAGATTATTCGGATCAAAAAGTGAACGAGCAGAAACAACGACCTCAAAGTGGATGAGTCATCCAAAAAGAGGGAAAACTTTAAAAAGAAACCCAATAAAGAGACGGATGCAAACAAGGTCCGTGATAATATGGACGGACCACCCATGAAAATTCTAGACTGGACGGTTTAGCTCGAAAAATCCAAAAAAAAAAAAATTAAAATACTCAGCAGGACGGCTATCACAAGTAGAACAAAATGAACGGATGCATTCAACAGAAACAACAAAATTGAATAAGGATAAGCCCTTGAAGGGAAATGTTTACATATTATCCACAACGGATGAAAATTATTCTCCAAATATATAAAACAAAAAATAAAATTATCTAACTACGGCAACTGTTGAACTTGAGTGTCAGTCGTCTACCCTGCAATGTTATCCTGATAAGGGGCCTCATTGGCGACGGACTGAGGGGCCGTCTCCACAACGGGCTGTACTTGTGCATTTTGGGCTTGTGCTGACTCCCCGTCGCCAATAACTTCGTCATCCGCAAAGAGGTCGTCAGTGTCCTCTAAAGCGGCAGGCATGACGGAGCTCTAAGCTTGGTCCTCAACCTTGATTTTTGAAACCTCCAAGTCAGGGTAAGCCTTCTTGATTTGACGGATGGCGTCGTCAAAGCCTTGAAGGAAAGAGTCTCCTAGCTCTGAAATTAGGGCATCGGAGTCACGGTACTCACGTACCGCAACCTCCTTAACCTGACGGACCTCATCCTTCAGGTCTTGTATCTCCTTATCCTTACCTTTAAGGGCCTTCTTCACCTCCTTCGTAGCCTGCTTAAGACTTTTTCTCGCCTTCTCTGAAAGTTCAAGCTTTTTCTCCATCTTGGGTTTCCAATTTCGCAAATGGTTCAGCTCGTCCTTCGTTTGCTCCGCCTTCGCCTGTACACGTTCCAGGGTCGTCTCGTGGCTGAGACTTCGTCCCATCAGACCTTTCATCATGACCATTGCCTAAAATAAAAAAAGGGGAGTTAGAGTGAAGGCAAAAAGTAATGAACGGTAGTAAAGGAGACGGGGAGGGTTACCTGAGTAATTGCAAAAAGGCCTGTCTCCCCCATGGCCTCCGTAGAATGATTCCCCAAGTCCTCATAGTCCTCCAACAACATGATGGACGAAATCTGCTCCAAAGCATACTTAGAATCCTCCCGAAGAAGGACGGGCGGCTTGTCTTGGTCCGTTGACGAACCCTTCATGAGGCCCTTGCCGACACTGTGTTTTGTTGGGGTGGCCATCTTTGCCGCCTCAGCCATAAGCCCTACGACGGGCTCCAAGGACACTTTGGCCTTTTTGGCAGGACGGTCCCCTTTAGGCTGCGGTTTCCTCTTTATAGACGGGATACTTGGGGCCGTCCCAGTGGGAGCAATGTCACCTATTTCTTTCTTCTTTGTGGCCTTTGACCTGATCAACGCTCTCCTCTTGGCATCGTCCATTTCTGAAAAAGAGGACGGACTATGTTAGCAACCAAAATAAAAATAAAGACCGTTTAAGAATAAAGACGACGGACTTACGTCTTCGAATCTTTTCCTCGTACTTGACGGCTGCTGGCGTTGGCTCTGGTCCATCGCAGTACCAGTGGATGGTTTTAAGTGTGACCAATTTCGCCCAAGTCCTTTCCTCCGGCTGGGTCTTAGAAAAAAAAATTTCGAGGAAAGCAAACTTCTTGATGTCAACTTGGGGGCGTCGTCTAACTGCAAAAGAGGATGAACGGTTAAAATTGTCAAAAAGGTTATGAAATGAACGGTTAAAAATTCTTAATACTAAGACGGGTGCATACTGGACGGGTGTAATATGCCCCAAGTCGTGTCGACGGGCATATGCTCCGTGTCCCCTGGGCGACACATCCAACCGTCACCTTCCAAGAAGAAGTAACGGCTCTTCCAATCCCTATTTGAGTCCGGCGTGTCGTAAATAACCTTCAACAACGGACTCTTGGGTACGAAGCTATACATTCCCCTGGACCTAACAATCTCGTCCGGATGGTAGCAGTGAAGGAACTCCCTCACCGTCAGCCTCTTGGCACCGTCGGTCATGGCACCGTACAGGACCTCCATTGCTATGAAGACCCTCCAAGCATTGGGGGAAATTTGGTTAACGGATAATCCCAAGTAATGGAGGAGCTCGCGGTGAAGGGAACTTAGTGGAAACCTAAGTCTTGCCTTCAGCATCTGCTCATATACTCCAACACCCTGGACTTCGTCATAATAGCATTTCTCGGACTTATAGGGCAAACGGATTGGGATGCTGTCCGGAATTTGGTAGTTATCTCTAAATGTTTTGAAGTGGTTTTCCTTGATAGTGGACGTGAAGTTATTAACCGCCCATTCTGGTAGCATGACGAACTTCCTAAGTCCATCAGCACCAATGACGGATCTTACTATCTGTTCCTCATCGTCATCAGAAGCCTCTTCTTATTCAACCTCCTCCACGTCCTTACTTGTTGAGGACGAGGAGGAGGTAGACGAACTCCTATCTTTGCCCGGACTCTCTTGGTCTTTATGACCGGACGGATATACTTCCTCGTAATCCACCCTGTCACGGACAATTGATTGATTACTCGATGCACTAGACATTTCCTACACGTAACGACAAAACCTAAGACTCTGACGGATCTAGATATTATGACGGGCATGTAAAGTTTGGAAGAATGAATTAAAACAAAAGGGGGCAAAAGTATATCTGTAGGATTTATGGGAAGAGAGCACTTACTAATCTTGGGAATGAACAGAGGAAGTACGACGATGACAGACGAAGCAACTAGACGAGGTGGTCTCTGACAGGTATGACGGGTGCGCTCTGACAAATGAGTTTTAGCTGAAAATGGAGAAATGAGAAAGGGAGACTGTTATTTATAAGGGAGGTGCACGGAAGACGAAGCGACGCTTTGATCCGAGATAAAACCCAATCGAAGGGCGACGCATGTCATGCCTCATAATGGCTTCCAGACAGCCTGTCAGAAGTTGGCACGGTCGACGGTGCCTGCGTTCACACCGTCATCCCGTCTGGCATGACTCCGTCAACCCTTTAGCATTGCACCATCAAATCTTTGGCTTTAATCAACTCTTTGGTTTTACCTCGTCATCTCTTTAAAGTCGAACCATCATCTCTTTAGCTTCATACCGTCATCTCTGTGAGGTTCACACCGTCATCTATTTGGTTTTGTCCCGTCATCTCTTTAAAGACTAACCGTCATGCCCCGAGTTTGGGATCGTCACCCCATGGGTCCTCCCGTTCATCTTTGACGGACCCATAAGGTGAAGGGGGCAACTGAAGAGGATAAAATATGGCTTAATGGGCCCGATGTAATGGGCCTGACGGATCCGATTCCATGGGCCAACAAGGAGCTGGCCCAACGTTCGCTAAAGCCCATCGTTGGTAGATACAGTAAAAGCTCTAGATGTAGAGTCCTTGCTACTTACGCCTGAGTCACCCTAAAATCCCAAAATAGGAATCCTAGCGCAAAGGGGATTCTAGGAGATACGCGTGCCGAAGGAAGATCTTCTCTACAAGGAAAGATCTTGCTCTCCACGTTTGGAAATATTCAAGTAGAGTCCTATAAGGAAAAGACTTCAACACCAAGGAAGAGAAGCCGACCTTCTACTACTATAAAAGCCCCAATACCCTCACAAATCAAGGTACGCATAATTTGCCCTCTCTAGCACTCTAGAGTTGTGAGAATAGTTCTAACTTGACATTCGGAGGGTATTTGGCCGGCACCACACCGGTGCTCTCTGTGAGGTCTTCTATTATTTTGTTGTGC
>JAOXJQ010000107.1:38341150-38351742 GCA_025762765.1 Quercus bicolor | reverse complement strand
AACTGAATGGAGAGAAATGTTCCCATACTGCCAAGTAACAAACATCTAAGCCTCACACTCGGATCATGTCTCGATCCCCATTACTACACAAAACACAACGTAGCAAGAAAGGAGAAAAAAAATCTTACGCAAGTTTAAAGAGAAGTGGGCTTCCCATTTGAGTTGTGAGACTATTATACAAGAAGCTTGGTCAACCGAGGTGGGATGTGGTAGTGTAATGGCAGTGCTGTTTGAAAGGATTAAAAAAAATGTAGTTTTGCCTTAGTGGAGTGGAGCCGTGTAGCCTTTGAAAGCTCAAAAACTTTATTGAAGGAGAAACAACATAGCCTGGAGGAGTTGTGCTTTCTAAATAATGCTGAGTTCTTGGATGAAATTAAAGAAGTAAAGGCTGGCATCAACAACATACTACATTAGGATGAAATTTTTTGGCGACAGCGATCTCACTCTAAATGGTTACATTTTTTGGCGACAGTGATCTCACTCTAAATGGTTACTTGCAGGAGACAAAAATACCAAGTTCTTCAATTAGAGGGCTAGCCAATGTTGATGCAAAAATCACATCTCAGGGGTGTTTGATAATGAGGGTGTGTGGGGGCACCACTGAGGAGAGTATTGCCCATATAGCTGAATCCTATTTTCAACACCTATTCACTTCAGCAAACCTGGTCAATGCAAATGTGGTGCCGGACTCAGTGGACAAATTAATCACTCCCAGAATGAATGACATCCTACTCAAAAGGTACACATCAGAGGAGGTCAAACTTGCATTATTTCAAATGCACCTATCCAAATCACCAGAACCTGATGGTATGTTCCTTTTTCTCTTCCAAAATTTTTTGCACCTAGTAGGGATCAATGTTACAGCAGCTATTTTATTAGTCTTGAATTCCAGCCACATGCTGAAAAAAATGAATTACACTCATATTGTATTAATCCCAAAGAAAAATGACCTAAAACACATGGTTGACTATAGACCCATTAGTTTGGGTAACATTGTTTCTTGCATTTTATCTAGGGTTATTGCTAACCGCCTAAAAATCATTTTGCCTATTGTCATTTCTGATGCTCAAAGTGCATTTATTCCAGACCGCTTAATTACTAATAACATTACTATAGCATATGAGTTGCTCCATAGGATGCGTGACAAAAGGAAAGGAGAGGTGGGGCAAATGGCATTCAAACTAGACATCAGCAAAGCATATGATTGGGTGGAGTGGTCATTCTTGAAAAAAATGATGGAGAAACTAGGCTTTGATCCAAGATAGGTCCGGTTGGCTATGGAGACAGTTACTACAACTTCCTACTCGGCGCTTATCAATGGGGAGCCAAAGGGCTTCATTAATCCTTCACGAGGGATAAGGTAAGGGGACCCTCTATCTCCATACCTTTTTAAATTGTATGCAAAAGGCTTATCTACCCTTTTGAGAACAGCTAAGGAGACAAGGGTGATTAAGGATCAAGTCTAGCCAACATGGGGTGAGTGTCTCTCATCTCCTATTTACTGATGATAGCCTCTTATTTTGCCGTGCAACAGTAGGTGAATGCTAGAGATTGTTACACCTTTTGGGACAGTGCGAAGATGCCTCGGGCCAAGCCATCAATAGACATAAAACCTCATTATTTTTTAGCAAGAACACAAGACCAAAGATTAGACAAACAAGACAACAATTGCTAGGTGCGAGGGTGATGACAGATTGTGATAGGTACCTCAAGTTGCTTATGGCTAATGGCAAGTCAAAGGTTAACACCTTCAAAGACTTGCAGGTAAAGATTACCAAGAGAGTAAGGGGGTGGAACGAAAAATTCATCTCAAAGGTAGGGCGTGAGATACTTATCCAACCCCACATACTCAATGAGTCTCTTCAACTTGCCAAACTCCATATGCGATAATATAAACTCCCTCCTAACCAAACATTGGTGGAGTCAAAAGCAAGAGGAACGTAAGATCCTTTGGATTAATTGGAAGAAACTATGTACGACAAAGAAGGAGGGTGGAATGGAGTTCTGCAATCTTCATGCATTTAACTTAGCAATGCTAGCTAAGCAAGCATGGCAGTTAGTACAGGATAATTGGTCTCTGTTCTACAGGGTGTACAAGGTGCATTACTTCCCAAAATGCTATTTCATGGAGGCTAAACTAGGCAACAATCCATCCTTTGTCTGGCGTAGTCTCCTGGTAGCAAGGGAAATCATCAAAGAAGGTGCACAGTGGAAGGCTGGAAATGGCAGAAGCATTAGGGTCTTCACACAACTGGCTATCCCACTCTCCTGTGCCTTTGAATGAAGCCTCACTAAACATGCGGGTTTGTGACCTTATTGACCAAGACATTAGACAATGGGATCGGGGAAAAATTTACTCCACCTTTGCTCATCAAACCTAGGCTGAGATCTTGGTAGTGCCACTTAATAACATAAACTCAAAGGACTCTTTGATTTGGGAGGAAAACAAAACACAACGATTCACAGTCAGAACAGCCTATCAAGTTGTGTTGCGCCTAAAGGACCAACCAAGGGCTTAACACTCAGCAGCTTGGATACATGGGGCTACGTGGAAAGAGCTTTGGACCCTCAAGGTGTCGTCAAAAGTCTGAAATTTCATGCGGAGAGCTTGCTCAAATTCCCTGCCTACTCGAGATAATCTACACTGGAGACGCGTGAAAGTGGAACCAACATGTGAGTTGTGCAGACAACAACATGAGACGATCAGTCACCTGCTATGGACATGCTTGTTTGCAAGAAATGTTTGGGCTTTGTTCAAGGGAAGAACACAAAAATGCAGTAATGAAGCTTGTGATTTTTTTACTCTTCTTCAAGCAGATGCAATCAAAGTTGAGCAAAGTGAAACTTGAGAGGTGGGCGGTCACAGCTTGGGCTATTTGGAATGCACGGAATAAATACTATTTTGAGAAGACCCAATACCACCTGAAGCTGATATTGGATAGCGCTGAAGGTCTGTTTGAGGAGTACCAAAGACTGGTAGATACCCAATGTGTAGCATAATCTAATGTACCTGTTGCTAGCCCAAAGTGTAGCCTAATATAATGTAACTACTGTTTTAAGTTTTTCTATTGAGGACCAATATTGGCTTTTGGCTGGCCCCCATGTCCTAGATATTTCTTGGACTATTGTATATGTTTTTTTTATCTAATTAATACAATTCTATAATTTCTCTATAATAAAAAAAAGGAATTTTGTTTCATTCTCAACCGATCGAATTCTTACTAGCTCAACTGATTGAATCTAAATCTCGATTGATCAAATTGCGTTTTCACTTAACTGCAATTTCAGCCCGTTAGCCCATCAAGTGTTTAGGGTTTCATTTCTACTTGACCTAGTATAAAAGTAAACACTAATATACATCCAAAAAGATTTTTAGAGTTGCTCTCATATAAATTTAAGGGTTATGTATCTTCTGCTCTTAAAAGCCTCCACTAATACATGTTCAAAAGGACTTTTGGAGTTGCTCTCATATAGATTTAAGAGTTTCTAGACTTCCAAGATTCAAATTCACCCTCCTCCAATTTATTTATTTTTATTGAATTTTTTAATTTAAGAATTTCAAAATAACAAAGTGACTTTGTTTTTGGGACACTTAACAACAACCCACTTAAGAGACTGAATGGAATGACTACATTGAATGAAGATCAAAATTAAAGGGCTAAAATCAATAGATTGGATGCTACTAAACTGGATTAAATTTTGGGAAAAGTTAAAAGGAAGTAATTTATAATTTAGCCTTAATTGAAATTGAACAGTAAAGATGAGACTAGTGTTAGCATACAAGCTGATAAGGGTAATTTTGTAATTAACCCATGACGAAACAAAAGGCGATGGACTTAACAAGGTTGTCAACTTCACTCATGAGAGACAACCTTGTTGTAAAGTTTACAGCTCCACCCCATACTTGACGGCTACATCTTGGGCACAGTAAACTGAAGAGAGTAAGCTGAAGAGGATAAGCTGAAGAGAATAAGCTGAAGGGGATATATGAATCTCTGATGAGTCTGACGTGGCCTTGCTTGGTCTCCACGCATGTGTGTATAAGGAAATATCTTGCGCCCCATGCTTACCTCTAATCAAGAAAACTCCTATAAGGAAAGGATTCCGAAAAGATACACGGATTAAAGAGGTTCTCTCCTAGAAGGAAAGAACTTCTGGATCAAGGCATGGATTTCGGCCCTACACTACTATAAAAAACCCAAAATCCTCACAAATGAAGGTATGCACAATTTTCTCCCAGCTTTGACACTCTAGAGTTGTGAACAAAAGATTTCTCTAATTTGACCATTGGAAGGTATCTAGCCGGTACCACATCGATACTCTTCTTAAGGTCTTCAGCTTTTGCGTTGTGCAGGTTCTTATTAGGAGCATGTAAGGACTGTGTGGCTTACTGATGATTTTTTAGCATCATCAGTTGGCGCCATCTGTAGGAAATTTTTACGACTTGTAAGCCATATTATCGCTTCCCGGACAAAGAGTTGCATGGTACTTACTCGCTCAATGGCGACCACCAACAACGTTCAAGGAGACGAACCACACCCAACTGCACTCGAGAGATAGGTGCAGACTCTCACTGCAGCCGTGGAATGCCTCACTAAGCAAAACAACGATCTGAAAGAGCAGTTGAGCCAAAAGAGTGCGAGGCACGGCACATAAGAGGAGGACCAAGAAGGTACCAGTGTTGAGCAAAGAAACTGAGAAGGGTCGGAAGGTAGTAACGCCCCAAGCTGACAGGAGCGACAAGACATAAGCCATCCATCCGTCACTAATACGGCTCCACCCCACATTGTCACGGAGATGCAGATGATGAAGGAATGGATGGACCTTATGATGAACGCTCTCAAAGATTGGGTGTTTAACGACCTTGATGCTTTGATCCATCGAACCGATTTGCCTTTCACCACATCCGTCAACTCCTACTCCCTACCGCAGAAGTTTTGCATGCCGCAGATAGAAAGCTATGATGGAGCCAAGGACCCTCTTGATTACCTAGAGACTTTCAAGACCTTGATGCACCTTCAAGGAGTAGCAGACGAGATCATGTGTAGGGCCTTCCCTACAACGCTGAAGGGTCCTGTAAGAATTTGGTTCAGCTAGCTGACGCCTAATTCCATCAGTACTTTCAAGGGGCTGAGCGCTCAGTTCACTTCGCATTTTATTGGGGGGCATAGGTATAAGAATTCTACTACATGTTTGACGAGTATCAGACAGCAAGAGGACGAGACGTTAAGATCCTATATAACCCGCTTTAACAAGGAAGCACTCTCGATCAATGAAACTAACGACAAGATACTTGTAGCAACCTACACAAACGGATTGCGGAAAGGTAAGTTTTGTTCTCTCTATACAAAAACGACTTGAAGACTATGTCAGATGTGCTTTACAGGGCAACCAAATACATGAATGCTGAAGATGCGCTTCTAGCCCAAGAGGAGAGGCTTAAGAAGAGGGAAAGATAGGAAGACGTACGGCCGGATGGGGGGCAAAAGATGGCTAGAACTGGAGAACGCCGGGAGGACTGATGCTCCAAACCACTCGTGGAGAAGTTCACAAACTTCACCTCGCTGACCGCTCCAATCGATTAAGTGCTGATGCAAATTAAGGATGAAGGAGCCCTGACCTTTCCCGGCAAGCTGAAGGGAGATCCTAACAAAAGGTCAAGGGACAAATATTGCCGCTTCCACCGTGATCACGGCCTTGACACAGCTGACTGCTATGACTTGAAGCAACAAATAGAAGATCTTATTAGGCAAGGAAGGCTATAGAGGTTTGTCAGTAAGGAGAAAACAGACCCACCACAGGAGCAGGCTCCCTGAAGGGAAAACGAGTGCCCTAAACCACCTACAGGAGATATAAGAATGATTGTAGGAGGCACCGTGACTCCTAGGTCGTCAAAAAAGGCCCGTAAGACTCACCTCAGGATGGTTTAGAACATCCAGCTGACAGGATCCATACCCAACATGGCGCGGATCGACAACCCCCTTATTGGATTCTTGGAGGAAGATGCACGACATCTTCACCATCCACATGATGATGGACTCGTCGTTAGCATATGGGCAGTAGACTATAACATGCACCGGATTCTGGTTGACAACGGTAGCTCGACTGACATCCTTTACTACCTCGCATTCCAGTAGATGGTGATTGATAGGGAATGACTAGTTCCAACTAACGCTCCGCTCGTTGGCTTTGAAGGGGCGAGGATATTCCCCCTTGGTGTCGTCACTTTGGTTGTAACTGTGGGCGTCTATCCCTAGCAGATCACTAAGAATGTAACGTTCCTCGTGGTCGACCGCTTACAACGCCATCATAGGATGGCCTACCCTCAATTCGTGGAAGGCTATAACCTCAACCTACCATTTAATGATCAAGTTCCCTATTGATTATGGAATAGGAAAGTTGCGGGGAGATCAAGTGGCGGCACGTGAGTGTTACGTAGCCATGATGGAAATGGATGACCACTTCCAGGCCATGAGCATAGAAGAACATCGAACAATGGCAGAGCCCGTTGAAAGACTTGAAGATATACTTCTTGATGATTCTCGACCAAAGGGAATAACTAAGATCGGCACCCTTGAAAACCTGACGGTCTGCCAAGGCTAAGGAAAGGCACCTACCACTTGGAGACACTTGACGAGCAGAAGCTATGCCATCCATAGAACGCCGAGCATCTCAAGAAGTACTACCAGTAGAAGACAACATGAAGAA
This sequence comes from Quercus bicolor, assembly GCA_025762765.1. Classification (NCBI taxonomy): domain Eukaryota; kingdom Viridiplantae; phylum Streptophyta; class Magnoliopsida; order Fagales; family Fagaceae; genus Quercus; species Quercus bicolor. The sequence goes on along the minus strand of JAOXJQ010000107.1, from coordinate 38,345,034 downwards.
TGCTACTCCTTATTCCTAGTTTATTTCTTTTAGTCATTTATCTTAGTTTACTTTTTCTTACAAGTACTTTTTAGGCCCAAAGGACTGAAGTTTATTCTTTTTAGAACGATTTTCTACTTATATATGCATTCATCATAATAAGAGGAGTTTATTCAGAAATAATTGGCGTATTTGTTATAGGGACAGAATTAATTAGTCCTTAGGTGGATGAATTCATGATTACAACCAAAAGTGGATGAATTTATTACAAAGTCCACAAAGTGGATGAGTCTACTGGTAAGCCCACAAAGTGGACGAATCTACTACTAAGTCCACAAAATGGACGAATTTATCACTAAGTCCACAAAGTGGATGAGTGAGTCTGCTACAAAGTCCACAAAGTGGACAAGTCTACTGCTAAGTCCACAAAGTGGACGAGTCTACTCCTAAGTCCACAAAGTGAATGAGTCTACTCCTAAGTCCACAAAGTGGACGAATTTATCACTAAGTCCACAAAGTGGACGAGTCTACTGCTAAGTCCACAAAGTGGACGAATTTATTGCCAAGTCTACAAAGTAGACGAGCCTAGGACCATAAAGTGGACGGGCCTATCACCAAAGTCTACAAAGTAGACAAGTTTAATATAAGTCCAAAAGTTGGACAAAAACCATTACCAAGCTTACAAAGCAAACCAACCTAAGTTCACAAAGTGGACGGGCATATTACCAAGTCTACGAAGTAGACGAGCCTAAGTCCACAAAGTGGACTACCCCACAAAAGTGGACGAGATTATTACTAAATCCACAAAGTGAGCGACCTCGTTACAAAGTCCACAAGACAGTGGATAGATCCACCACAAATGGACAAACCTAAACATAGACAAGTCCGTAATTTGATTCATCCCACGAAGATGGGTTAATAAAATAAAGTCCACAAAACAATGGATGGATCCATAGCAAGTGGACGGACCTAACTAAGCAGACGGGTCCATGATTAAGTTCATAAGCAGGTTCATCTCGTTAGGATAAGGTTATAGGCCACAACAAACAGACGGATCTATAAGTAAATAGACAGGTGCGTCTCTAAACTTGCGAAAACATATCTTGAGGCATCACACATAAATGACCCTTCCACAACTTTAACTCCATAACCTGTCAGCTAAAGCTGACGAGGCTATGGAGTAGAGGGCAACTGATAAGGGTAATTTTGTAATTAACCCATGACAAAACAAAAGGCGATGGACATAACAAGGTTGTCAACTTCACTCATGAGAGACAACCTTGTTGTAAAGTCTACAGATCCACCCCATACCTGATGACTGCATCTTGGGCATAGTAAACTGAAGACAGTAAGCTAAAGATAGTAAGCTAAAGAGGATAAGCTGAAGAGAATAAGCTGAAAGGGATATATGAATATCTGACGAGTCTGACGTGGCCTTGCTTGGTCTCCACGAATGTATGTATAAGGAAATATCTTGTTCCCCACGCTTACCTCTAATCAAGAAGACTCCTATAAGGAAAGAATTCCGGAAGATACACGGATTAAAGAGTTTCTCTCCTATAAGGAAAGAACTTCTGGATCAAGGCATGAATTTCAGCCCTACACTACTATAGAAACCCCAAAACCCTCACAAATGAAGGTACACACAATTTCCCCTCAGTTCTGAAACTCTAGAGTTGTGAACAAGAGATTTCTAACTTGACCGGTGCCACACCGGTACTCCTCTTAAGATCTTCAGCTTTTGCGTTGTGCAGGTTCTTGTCAGGAGCACATAAGGACCGTGTGGCTTACTGATGATTTTTCGGCATCATCACAAGCCTTGCTCTGAGAGAATAATTTTTATTTTGTGTAGACAAGAAGAATGTAATGTCATGTTAAGCAATTTACAGATAAAGATGTTGGATGCATCAGCATGTTAATATCATGTGGTCTAATAATAGTATGAGAGTATGCTTGCCTTTCGTTTTAGGGTTGGAAATTCTTTAATCTATGTAGAATACAAACTAGATGGGGGTGGAGTGTTTGCATCCTAATTTAATTAATAGACTACACCTGAGGAACATAAGTTTGATTAGGGACAATTAAATTTAATATAATAATGTGTTTGAATTTGATTGGACAATCTAATCTAATAGACTACAAAGTACAAACCTAAGCAACCTAAGGTTTTCCCAACACTAAATCTACATGGTACTCACTTCCTATGTACCCAGAACTTGTTGATAGTTGTTAGCATTTAGGAATCTTAGGTTGTGTTGGCAAACACATGATCAAAACATGTCTTGTTATATAGCTCTTTAGAGTCTATAAGTTTGTCACAGGTGCTCAAACAAATCAGTGTGCAAGTGAAGAAATTTTGTCACAGGGTCTCATCACTCATCACTTTAAAATACCACACCCGTTTGGCACCATCACTCACTTGCCATCACTCAATATTTTTCACATTGTTTGTGGGTCCCATACCTGTCACTCGGTGCAACGTTTTTTTTTCCCCAGCACCCAGAAACCTGAACCAGAAAGGAAAAAAAGAAAGAAAAAGAAACCCAGATCACCAAACCCAGTGAAAGAAGAAGAAGAAGAAGAAAAACCAAAAACCTGAACCCAGTGAAAGAAGAAAGGAAAAAAAAAAAAGAAACCCAGATCACCTGAACCTAGTGAAAAAAAAAAAAAAAAAAAAAAAAAAAAGAGAGAGAAGACCACCCGAGACTGAACCCAGGAGAAGAAAGGAAAAAAGAAAAAAGGAAGACACTTGAGACCAAACCCAGGAGAAGAAAAGGAAAAAAAAAAAGGAAGGTAGATTGGTCAAAAGGTGCGGCTGAGTTATGACTAGTGAGTACCCCATGTGTGTTTAATTACAAAAATGTCATTGATTTATGAGTTATGGAAATTGAAAACACCTAAAATATGTTTTCAGTTTCCATAACTCATCACTCAAAAATCAGAGAATTGAGTGATGGAAACAGAGTTATGGTGGTGCCAAACGAACTTCTAGCTATGTGTCTTACCATTTTTTAGTTATGAGTTATGGAAATTGATGATCCAAACACCCCCTTAGAGTCTCAACTGATTGAATCTAAATCTTGACTGATCAAATTGTGTTTTCACTTAACTGCAATTTCAGTCTGTTAGCCCATCAAGTGTTTAGGGCTTTAATTCTACCCGACCTAGTATATAAGTAAACACTAATACATGTCCAAGAAGACTTTTGAAGCTGCTCTAATATAAATTTAAAGGTTAGGTACCTTCTGCTTTTAAAAGCCTCTACTAATACATGTTCAAGAAGACTTTTGAAGCTGCTTTCATATAGATTTAAGGGTTCCAGTTCGAATCGCTATAGCCACTAACACAATGGTTCCCGGCCTCACAGCATCACAACGCCCCCACATGGACTCCTTGCACTGCTCATGGAGACTAGCAACAATGGCTTTGTCCATTCGCTTTGACTCTGTTGGTTATCAATATCTTGGCCACACTGATCTTTATCGTCCATGTGCTCTACCATTGACAGTCCTCATCATATTTGTGAAAGATTTACAATTTCTTTGTTTAACAAATTTAACTCTTGTGGTGTCAAGTAACCTTTTGTTTTAAGTGATTGAGAGTGGCAATTTGGTCTTTTCATGTGGTGCCATGGATGCAGATGTTATATGCAAGTGACATGAATTTTTTGTCCAAGTTAATAGCCCAATTGATTGTAGGGTGCAATGTGAAACATGGGTAGTTTAGGGTAATAATTGTGCATTATGAAAATTTAGGATGGTAAAACTTTACGCTAAAATTTTTATCAATTGCACAAATGAGCCCTTACCCCTTTTATATAGACAATCAAAGGGCCAAAATGGCCCATTAGCATTAATTTTTGAAATATTTAGCAACAGAGCACTGTTTCGGAAATAATTAGGGAA
>JAOXJQ010000107.1:38327842-38338254 GCA_025762765.1 Quercus bicolor | reverse complement strand
ATGTTATGTGAGGATAACTTGAAGGAGCAGATAATTTAAGCCCTAATGTCTATTTGTCACGAGTTTTTTTCATTGAGATTTTTTTAGATAGTTTCAATTTATGGCGTTCGCTTCTGATGATATTTCTTTTATCATTAGATTAAAACACTAATTAATTTTTTATGTAAGTGAGGACTGAATCCCAAATTTCTTAATCAACTATCAGAAACTTTACTAGTTGGGCTAATTGGAATCCACAATTTTTAGCTTATTTTGTTCATGTAAAATTTTACAAAATTTTCTTTTTCAAGTTCAAATATATTTAACCTATTTTCAAAAAAAAAAAAAAAAACTGTCAAATGAAATTGGAATAATGCCCTTTGACATGTACTTTTAATTATTTCCAAAATTATCCATATTTTATAGTTTAAATTGATTTTCCCAAAAACAAAAATTAAGGGCAAAAAGCATTTGCACACATTGTGTGCTTTATTTATAAATAACCAAAGGAAGGATAGTTTGTATTAATTGTTGCAATGAACTATAAAAACTTGAATTATTATTATGAAATAAAGTGAGAGTTTGGAAATAAAGACCTTACTTGAAAAACATGGAGTTCATGGTCTGTGCACCTCTCACAAATGACCCTGACATCTCTCTCCGAATGTATATACCGAAAGATGTATTGGTATATCTTTGTAACAACATATAAATACACATATATATAGCATAGGATAGGTATTATAGTAGTGTTATCCATTTCTCTCATTCCAAAGTAGATTATGAATTTAGTTATGGGCCGTTTCAGCTTACGTCGTTGTCATGTCTGCTTGGAAGTATTTTCCTAAGAGATAGCATTTGGGCCCAATAAGTTTGGGCTGAACTTGACAACACTAATTTCTAATCTCAAAAATGACACTAAACACAGACGAAATTCAATCAAAGCAGACATAGGAGGGTTACTACTTACTACAGATTACCAAGGTTGTGTTTGAATGGCAAGATTTGGATTTGGATTTTAAAATTTCTTGTTTGGGTCTTTTTTTTATATTGAAAGATTTGAAATTCATTATTCTATTGTTTGGATACTAGAATTTAGATTTGGATTTGGATTTTAAATCAATTGAATTTTTTTTTTTTTTTACAATTAATTATTATTATTTTTTTAAACTTTTTGCATTTTAATTTTAACACAGTGAAGTCTCCAGTCCAGCTTATAATAGTTTTTTCATTGAAATTACTCGGGTAGATTCAACTTTTTCAGTTTCAGCAACTAGACAACAGGGTGCTTATCCTACTAGTAAACTGTTAAATATACCAAATAGCATTTGTAAAACCATCAAACTGCACTAAGAAATGAATTTCATCGGAAATGAGGGGGAAAAAAGTCTAAGCAATAACAACCTATGAATTTTAAAACTTTATATACAGTAGATAGACTATATTAAATGTTAATCCATCAAGCAAACTGCGAATCAAACATACTTCAAATCTCAGATTATATATTTTTTTCCCAAACCACTACTCAGCATCATGCATACTGTGTAGATAATCTAATAATGCAGGAGTCCCACCACTTTTTTTTTTTTAATATATATATATATATATAGAAAAAATAAAAGAAAGGCAAATAATCAATTGCAAGGGACCGGACTAGAAAAGCTAAAACTTTTTTGAAACATTTGTGCAAATTTTAGTCATACAAGGTTTTCAGCTAAACAATTCTATCGTTACTTGTGTAAATGGCTTAGCTAGTCCCTTTCACATATCAATTGCGTGATATTTTTTTATAAGTAATTACATGATACATATTATACAAGTCTAAAAATAGTCATTAGAAAAGAAAAAGAAGAAGAAGAAGAATCACATATCAATTGCGTGATATTTTTTATAAGTAATTAATTACATGATACATATTATACAAGTCTAAAAATAGTCATTAGAAAACACCGTCTAAAAATAGCCATTAGAGAGACAGTCTGACTCTTATTTACCAAAGAAGAAGACATAGGAAACACAACTTGAGGTACACATTGCAAAATGTATTATATCTCTTGTTTGCAATGTATAAAGCTATGAAAAATTAGTTCCTAATTTCTCATGGACTTGAATCTTTTCCTGTACATCTATAACTGTGTAAAGTCGCTCAAAATATCAACCTAAAACTCTTGCATTAAAATTTGATGGCTCATAGAGGCATTTCATAAAACAATTAATTGCATCTCAATTAGAGCAACCTTGAACTCTAAAAAAAACATAAAATCTCCAAAAATATCTTAACAAAACTAAACCAACTCAGTTCACCAAACCTCACAAATAGCTCAAAAAATTGAAAACATCAACAACATTGTTATGCCCAATTTACCAATGGATACATGCCCACATAGAAAAATCCAAATAAAACCTACACAATCCAAATACAAACAAAGATGGAAAGACAAACCTACAGAATTAAAAAAAAAAAAAAAAGAAAAAAGAAAAAAAAGAGGAGAAACCCAAATATACCATAAGGCTTCGTTTAGGATTTCATTTTAATTTCATTCCATTTCCTCCTTTCAAATGAGAGCTAGGGGAATTTGGATTAGAGGTTTCTCACTCAAATCTTGGAGTCACCACAAGCATCCAATTAATACCATTATGGCCTGGCTAATTATGGGCTACAAAATTTTAAAATTAGAGCTGGGTTCCACTACTGTATTAGCTATATATGCCAACAACTAACCAAGTTTGTCTTCCTATTTTGTCAAGGGTCTAGTAGTTCAACTAGTATTTTCTAATGTTTCTAACAAGGGTGTCTAGGGTTCACATCTCCTCTCACCTAACTATGAATTATAAAAAAAATAAAAATAAATAATAATCATCATCCTATTATGGTCAGTGGTCTCTCAACATGTGTACCGTGAGGAAAACCAATGTACAGACATTTTGACAAATAGGGGAAGACTCAACAAGAAAACAGAGTGTATCTATGTTTGTTTCTCCTCTCATTTTGTGTTGATGCATTTCCAATTTCACCACAAAATAATATATGATAAGATAGCAAAAATTACCATCTCTGGTTCGTCCATAGGGGTCGTCCGTGAGCCAAAGGCCAAACATTCAGTAAGGTTGTCTATGGACAAAGGAGTCGTCCATAGACAAAGCGCACGGACAACTATATGACACTTAGGAAATTCTCAAGTATGGATTTTCTCACGTATCTTGAGGATTCGAACCACGGAATTCTGGAGCGGGAACCAAACCCATATTCATCGCCATAAATTCCTCACAAATGCTCAACTTCCCTCAACGGTTGTAACTTCTATAGCCGTTGAGGAAGTTATGTCAGAATTCACTAATTTCCACAAATCTTGGGGAAGTTACTAAATCAATAACTGCTCCAAGGTTCTCTATATAAAGACCGGCCGATATCAAATCAAGGCAAGTTTTTCCTAAGAGAATTCCTCAAAAGTTGGAACTTTATTTTTCGAAACAAAAAATGATTTAATCATCGAAGGGTACTTGGCCGGTTCAACCCAGTCGCCTTTTGATTGTGTGTTCTTCTTCTCGGTCTTCCAAGCGAGTCATTGTCTCATTGAAGCCTGAAACATTCAACCTACTGATTCTGTGTAGCATCAATATATATATTCAAGTAAGTTCAACTATAATTTCTTCCCCAAGACTACTTTTTTTTTTTTTTTTTAATACCAAAGCAAAATGAAATGAAAAAATGCCCACAAGATATGAGTTGGCATAAATATTTTCTAATTCTAATATCAAGAATAATTAAGAATTCTCTTAAATAGCCTGCACTCACGCTGCATAAGAGTAACCGCATCAGTCAGTGCAAAATTGTGCAAAATACAAAAAGTGGTTAATTTTACACATTTTAACCCAAAAAACACCCACATCAGTGCTTGCAAAATTGTGCATATATACAAAAATGCTATAGTAACCGTGCATTTATACACGGTTATTGTAACTTTGCATACTAATATTTTATTAATTTCACATTTCGCTCATTTTTTTTCCTCTCTTTTCTCCATTTGCAAAACCAACATATCTTCTCTCCCTCATCATCTTCTTCTTCCTCTGATACACACACTCCCACAAACACAAAATCAAAAATCAACCACAAAAATAAAAAATCAACCACAGACACCACAAAATCAAACACACTCACACACAGACACACCAACAAAGACAGAGAGAGTGGATTGGCGCTTGTGGCAAATCGGTGTTTGTGGATCGGCAAGTTTCAACCATGGTGGAAGAGTTTCAGATGGGGAATGGAGAGAGAGTTTGAGATAATCGTTAATGGGGAGAGAGAGTTTGAGATAATCGTTAATGGAGAGAGAGAGTTTAAGATAAATAATTTTTTAAAAAAAGTGAGGAAAATGATTATTTAAATAAAATAGATGATAGAATAAACAAACTGATGTGGGTGTCTTGTAAAAATGGGTGTGTAAAATTGAAAAAAATAGATTTTTTTTTTTTTTTTTGCAAAATAGACAGAAATTTTGCATTGACTAATGCAATTGCTCTAAGCATTGATTCTCATAGTAAGGTAGATTGTATTCCTATCACATGTGAATGATAGTTTCTTGGAAGAAAGGACATTATTATTATTATTATTATTATTAATTTTTTGGCTAAATAAAAAAGAGGTTTTCGGTGTGGACTTATTGACTCCATGCCATATGACTGTAATGAATAATACTATATACATCATCAGAACCTTACTAAGATTATCACTCAAATTGCCCATCAAGTAAAATAATTCGAGAATACTTACCATCAAACTATTGCCTGTGGCGGATAAAGAAGGGACTTGGAACAAAGTGAGCTGGATCCATAAATCTATAGCACAAACTTCAAAACTTATAAGAAATATCTCCATGAAGATGGGAAGCCACCTTCTATATAACGCATAGACCAATCAATAATATATCTTTCAATAAATGTGGTGGAGACTAGAGAAAGAGATTGACAAATGTGACCAATGATCATTGATCAATCACTTTCACATTCTCTCTACCACAAAATAGTATACAGTACCAAAAACCCCATTCTCCAAATTTCCTTTAAACGCATCTTTATTACCGAACAAGCATTCGTTGATTTTTAGTGTGAAAATTATACTTTATTTACATGTGGTATGTTTTAAAAATATTTTGTCTTTTTATAATTTAAAAATTAATATTTTATTTACTTGAGGTTAATACTGTTTATCTTTCATTATTCATTTCTATTAAAAATATAGATAAATTTATATTTTTGTTATCATTTTATATTCCTCCCCTCTCAAAACATAAAAGAATTAAAAAAAAAATCTAAAAGTTAAATTTTATAAAAATTAAAACCTAATTTTTACATATTCTTTTCCTGCATTAATGTTTAGATCTTCTATTTTAATAAATTAAAAATTGAAATTATGCGTTTTTTTTACTCTCTAAGAGTGCGGGCCCCTGACATGAAGGTTTTCGCAACTGTTGCTGTCAAAGCAAGCAGATTCTACTGGGAGTTAAATGCTTAGACTGTCAAGCATTTAGTAAATTGCAGATTTTTTTTTTGGGTAAAAGTAAATTGCAGAACCTTTGTACTAAAAGATGGGAGAAAATTGACTTCTGTCATTTTTGGATAAAATAAATAGTATTTTACTTTTTTTTACAAATTAATTAAGAAAATGTTCTATTTTTAAAAATTAACCTTTTCAAAATAGAGTTAAGTCCTATCATGACTAGGGGTGTCCACGGGTCGGGCCGGGTCGGATTTGTGCCCAATCCGGAACCGACCCGATTTAGTCGGGTGGATTAAAATTTGGCCCGAAACCGACCCGGACGACTGGCCGGATTTTTCGGTTCGGGTCTTGTCGGTTTCGGGTTGTTTCGGGTCGGTTTCGGGTTTCACCGTCGAGGCCGAAATCTGGCCGTATCCGGCGATATCTGGCCAGATTCGACGAGATCTGGCCGAAATCTGGCCGGATCCGTCGAGATTTGGCCTAGATTTCGTCGGATAACTTCGAGATCTTGCCGTATTTGATCTGGTATGCTGAATATTTCGCCGGAAACGTTAAAGGTTTGGAGATTTGGTCTGGGTTGCTTAATATTTCGCCGGAAACGTTTAAAGGTATCAGAGATTGGTTTGGGTTGCGTAATATTTCGCCGGAAACGTTAAAGGTATCGGTTCGGGTCGAGTTTCACGGGTTTTGAAATGCAAAACCGCCAACCGACCCGCCGGGGGTCGGGTTTGACAGTTCGGAACCCGCGTCCGACCGCCGGAGTCGTCGGATCGGGTGGTGGCGGGTCGGAATCGGGCGGGTTGGCCGGGTTGAGCGGGTCACCGGGTCTGCTGGACACCCCTAAGAGAGATGACGCCTCGGCTCTATAGGTCATGGAAAAGGGAGTCTCTCCCGTTGAACGCCGGGGCGTTGTTCGATAGGTCCAGAGAACATGTGGCAATTCTTCTACCCATTTTCCTTTTGCATCATCCAGTCTCTTCTTAAGTCCATTGACTATTACTCTGTTAACAGCTTCAGCTTACCCATTCCCTTGAGGATAAGCTGGAGTGGAATATATGTTTCTTATACCCAAGTCTGAACAATACTGCCTAAAGGCCTTACTATCAAATTGAAGTCCGTTATCCGAGACAAGAGTGTGGGGAGTTCCAAATCGCGTGACAATATTCTTCCAAATAAACTTCTTAACATCCACGTCTCTGATGTTAGCCAAGGGTTCAGCTTCGACCCATTTAGTGAAGTAATTTGTGCCAACCAACAGATACTTTTTGTCTCCTATGGCTTTAGGAAAAGGGCCGACAATGTCCAGTCCCCATTGAGCAAAAGGCCAAGGGCTGGAGAGAGGGTTAAGAATTCCTCCTAGCTGGTGGATGTTTGGAGTGAATCTTTGGCATTGGTCACATTTTCTAATATACTCCTGCGCTTCCTTCTGCATGTTTGGCCACCAATATCCTTGTGTGATGGCTCGGTGTGATAGGGACCTTCCCCTTGTATGACTTCCACAAATACCTTCATACAGCTCTTCTAGGATTGACTCTGGCGTCTCAGGATGTACACAGAGCAAGTACGGCCTAGAGAAGGACTGTCTGTACAACTTTTTGTCCTCAGATAATCAAAATTGAGGAGCTTTCCTCCGTATCTTCTCAGCTTCTACTTTCTCTTCGGGCAAGATGTCACTTTCAAGGAATTTCAATATGGGATCCATCTAGCTCGGTGCTAGACTGGCTTGATAAACTTGGCAAACGTCATTTTCTGGTAAGGTGGGGGTATGCAAATCTTCAACGATGATCAGTTGAGGAAAATTCCGTACCGAGGAGGTGGCAAGGGTTGCCAAGGCGTAAGTATTTTCACCTCGGGGGATATGCGATAAGTCGAAAGACTCAAACTTCGTTTGCATACGCCTAACTTGGCTCAAATACCCCTGCATTCTTAGATCTCGGGCCTCCATCTCTCCTTTCACTTGACCAATTACCAATCTTGAATCTGAGAATAATTCTGCTATCTTTCCACCCATTTTCTGGACCATACTCATTCTCATCAACAAAGTTTCGTACTCTACTTCGTTGTTAGTAGCCGAGAATCCCAACCTCAAGGACTTCTTAACGATGATCTCTTCAGGGGATATTAAAACTAGCCCCAATTCTGCCCCCCGTTGGTTTGCTGCCTCGTCCACATATACCCTCCAGGAGGATCTGCCTTGTGCGGATTAACGATGATCCCTTCAGGGGATATTAAAACTAGCCCCAATTCTGCCCCCCGTTGGTTTGCTGCCTCGTCCACATATACCCTCCAGGAGGATCTGCCTTGTGCGGATATTAGACCAACCGATTTTTCATCCATGTTGTCTTGCTTCATATTAAATTCTTCTAGGCACTTGGCGAACTCGGCTACCAAATCGGCAAGGACTTGGCCTTTCACAGAGATGCGAGGCATATACTTGATATCGAAAGTACCTAGAATTGTGCCCCATTTAGCAATTCTTCCAGTGTAGTCTGCACTTCTTAGTATGGACTTAAGAGGTAGCTGAGTCAAGATAACCATAGTATGGGCCTGAAAGTAATGCGGAAGTTTGCGTGTCGCATGGACCACTGCCAAGATGGCCTTTTCCAGTGACAAGTATCTCACCTCGGCCTCATGAAGGGACTTGCTTACGTAGTAAACTGGTCTTTGGATGCCATGCCACTGTCCTCTCGTATTAGGACAAAACTAATTGCATGGGGGGCAACTGCTAGATAAGTAAACAATGCCTCATCGACCTTAGGACTAGACATGATAGGCGGCCTGGACAGGTACTCCTTCAGCTGTTGGAACGCTACAGCACACTCCTCGGTCCATTCAAATCCTTGGCACTTATGCAATAGACGGAAAAAGGGACGACACCTCTCAGCTGATCTGGAAATAAATCGGTTCAAAGTAGCCGTCATTCTAGTCAGTTTCTGCACTTCTTTTGGATTCCAAGGTGCTTGTAAATCGTTAATGGCCTTAATTTGATCTGGGTTCACTTTAATTCCTCTATGAGTTACCATGTATCCCAAGAACTTCCCGGAGCCTACACCAAAGGAACACTTTGAAGCATTCAAGCGTAACTTATGTTTTCGCAGTATTCCAAAGATATTCGTGAGATCTTCCACATGCTCGGACACCACTTTACTCTTCACTACCATTTCATCGATATAAACTTCAATGCTTCTACCTAGTTGTGGTTCGAACATTTTAGTCCTCATCCGTTAGTAGGTAGATCCGGCGTTTTTCAATCCGAAGGGCATCACTTTGTAATGATAGTTTCCAATAGGGGTGACAAAAACAGTCTTTTCCTGATCGTCCGATGCTAGCGGTATTTGGTGATATCCTTGGAAGGCATCCAAGAAACTCATCCTAGGATGACCCATGGTTGCATCCACCAACTGGTCTATCTTCGGCATGGGAAATGAATCCTTGAGACAAGCCTTATTGAGGTCCATGAAGTCCACGCACACTCGCCACTTTCCTGTCTTCTTTTTTACCACCACCGTATTGGCCAACCATTGAGGATAAAAAACTTCTTCGATAGCCCCAGCCTGCTTGAGCTTGGCCACCTTACTCTTGACAGCTTTGGCGTGCTCTTTCAATGGTCGCCGAGGTGGCTGTCTTTTGGGAATAACGGAGGGATTCACGTTGAGTCGATGACAAATGAAATTTGGATTCACACCTGGGACTTCATATGGGCTCCATGCAAACACGTCTACATTTGCTTTAAGGAACCCCAATAGTTTCTCATTCTCTTGCAAAGGCAACTTAGCCCCAATCTGGAAGAATTTTTCCGGACCATCTGCAATGGTTACCCTCTCCAAATCTTCACACTTTACCTTGCCAACAGGTACATTCAAGGGTAATGTTGGGGGTTTTAATTGCTATAATTCATTATCGGCTGTAGCCGAGGTCTCTGCTTCTGGTCGATGTTGTATAGTCACTACTAGGCATTGTCGAGCTGCCACTTGGCTTCCCACTATCTCCAATGCTTGGCCTCCGAATGGGTACTTCACCTTCTGATGCAGAGTAGACGAGACTGCTCCCAGGGTATGAAGCCAAGGTCTGCCCATAATAGCCGTGTATGGAGAAAAAGCGTCTACGATAATGAAGTCCACCTCCACCACATCCATTCCGGCTTGCACTAGTAGCCTGATCAGTCCTTTCGGGGCGACCATCCTTCCCTCAAAACTCACTAGAGGGGAGCTGTAGGATGTTAAGTCCTCTGGCTTCAGACCTAGCCCCTTATACAAATCTGGGTACATTATATCCACAGCGCTACCTTGATCTACCATCACTCTTTTGACATCGTACCCACCAATCCTCAGCGTGACCACCAGAGCATCATCATGGGGTTGTATGGTCCCTATCTTGTCCTCATCCAAAAAGCCCAGAATCAAGGGGACGTCCACCCTGGCTCTCTTTGACGCTTGGCAATGATCCTCGGCTGGAGGTCGGTACACCGACAGTACCCTGGAAGAGCAAGATCCAGTCCTCCCTGGGGCAGCAAAGATAACGTTGATCGTACCAAGGGGGAGCCTTAAAGAAGCATCCCCACGCATCTCCGAGCCTACTTGGCTTGCCCTACCACCGGAATGATGCAAGAGTTGCTTTAATTTCCCTTCTCGGACCAACTGTTCCAAATGGTCCCATAAATTCCTGCAATTTTCCGTCGTGTGCCCATGATCCTGATGATAGTGGCAATATAGGTTCGGGTTACGTTTCCTAGGCTCTCCCACCATCTTGTTCGGCCATTTGAAAAATGGTTCATTCTTTATCTTCTCTAAAACCTGCTGCATTGGCTCCCGAAACACTGTATTAACCACCTGGGTGTCTGCAGAGCCCGACTGCCTGACGAAGTCTTTCCAGGGTCGGTTACTGTTATAACGGTCCGACCTGAAATCCCTCCTCTCCTGAGGGATTACCTTAG
>JAOXJQ010000107.1:38317422-38327742 GCA_025762765.1 Quercus bicolor | reverse complement strand
GAAATGCAAAACCGCCAACCGACCCGCCGGGGGTCGGGTTTGACAGTTCGGAACCCGCGTCCGACCGCCGGAGTCGTTGGATCGGGTGGTGGCGGGTCGGAATCAGGCGGGTTGGCCGGGTTGAGCGGGTCACCGGGTCTGCTGGACACCCCTAATCATGACGTTTTTAAAGATTTTATAGTGGCGTTTTTTAACTCAAGCTCAATGAAATCGAGTTATAGGTAAAAAAGTTGCATGTAACTCCACTTCATGAAAATCAAGTTATAAAACGTCACTATAGGTCATTAAAATATTACTATAGGCTCCTTAAAACGCCACTATAGGCTTCCAGAATTTTTTTTTTTAACTCGATTTTGAGAAAGTCAATTTTCAAAAGAATGATATTTTCCGAATTAATTTGAAAAATGGGTAGAATGCTATTTATTTTGCCCGAAAAAACAAAGGCCAATTTTGCCCCTAGGAGATGATTCAAAGTATGACAACTGTGTTAAATTGTCCTTATACGTTATTATTATTATTATTATTATTATTATTATTATTTTTTATAGGACCCTTATATGTTATTTTGACGAAAAGTTTGGCAATTGATTAAGAAGTTGTCCTTAGTTATTTCTTAGTCCAAGCCATCTGTCGACTTTATGAGTAATAATAAACATTTCTGTTTTTTGCTCAATAGAAGTCTTCAATTGTTTTAAGGATATTGGTTTTTACATATTGCAGGATATGCTTCACGAATATCAACTAAATTATGCGTTTTCTATCTGTGAATTTAGCTTAGGCCGCGATGCTTCTTAGAATAAGACCCGGTGAATTTAATTAATTTTTTTCAATTTTTAGTGTGTTAAAATAGAAGATCTAAAAGTTTATACATAAAAAGAAGATGTAAAAGTTTAGTTTTAATTTTTATAAAACTTAGTTTTTAAATCTTCTTTTCCCTTAATTTTTATTTTTTATGTTTTGAGATAAGAGAAATATAAAAGGGTAGCAAAGATACAAATTTACCTATGTTTTTAATAGAGGTGGGTAACAGAAAATAAACGGAGTTAATTTCAAGTGGATAAAGTGCCAATTTTTAAATCATAGGTAGGTAAAGTATTTTTTTGATAAACCACATATGGCCAAAATGTAATTTCCCCATTTTCATTTTAGGAGGAGCATCTGAATATGATCAGCATTTCGGACATACAAATAAATATTCCTATTTTATCTTCAAAATCAATAAAGGTGAATCGGTGTTAGGATACATGTACTTTTAGTAAAGGAATGAAGAAGATAAATAGACTATGTTTGGTAGTATTAATATTCATCTCAAAATATTATGAATTTCAAGGATTTTCTAAATTTGAACAATGAAATTGACTTTTCATTTTGAAAATCCTTTATTAGATCTAATAAGTACCTTGTGTCAGAATTGAGAAATAAAAAGATAAGTGGATGAGATCTGGTTCTTGTATAGAGCTCATCTCAAAACTCCATTATTTTGAGAATCCTAACCCACCACAATTGATGAAACAAATCAACAATCCAACAAACTCATTATTATATCATGTATTATATTATAGGATTTCAAGTAGAATGAAAAAACATTAAGGACAAGCATCACTTTCTTATTCTCTCAACTAAAAAAAGAAAAAGAAAGTTTCTCAAAAAAAAAAAAAAAGATAAGAAAAGAAAAGAAAATTAAACAGGGCATTAATGCATTATCCAAGTCAGCTTTAAACACACGCATATTTCCGAAGAAGGCTTCGTTGATTTTATCTTAGGTGGAGCATCCGATATGATCAGCAATTTTTTTCTTTTTTCTTTTTTCTTTAAGCAAAGGAATGAAGAAGATAAATGTACGAGGATCCTTCCAAATGGAGTCCTTAAGAATTGAGATGACCATTAAAAAAATGTTTTGACGCTGGTATTTCCTTTTAGTTTATTTAGCTTATTTTATGTACTCCTTTTTATAGTCTCAATTTTTTAAAACACAATTATGTTAAAAGAAATTGTAAGACTTTATGTAATTTGTGTATGTGTGTGTGTTTTTTTTGTCAAAATATAAAATTATCTTTTTATTAAATTTTGTATAATTTAAGTTTCATAATAACCAGTTTGAAAAAAAAAAAAAAAAAATTCTTGGAAGAATTGCCACTGACTTATAAGGCCCACCTACAAGCTTCATTTTTTCCTTAAAAAAAAAAAGAAAGACAATTTGGTAATAAACTTAGTTGCAACTTAAGGATTAAAGTTACAACATTATTTAATATTTTTTTATTGGATGTGAATTTTGACAAATTCACTATTGGATTATATTTTCTCCTTAAATCATTCATGCTTATAAATTTTGTAAAAGATAAAAAATTAATAGTTATATCATTAATCAAATGTTTAAATTTTAAGTTTTTAAGGATTACATTATGCATAAAAAAATAAGTTTATGAATTAAATAGTAAATAACATTTGAATGATACAAAATTTGACATGTTTATTAAGAACATAAAGAATATACAATTTAGAATGTTAAATTTTTGAGTGAGAGTTGTAGTCTTTTAACCTACAATTAAGTTTGTAGCCAACATTTGTATAAAAAAAAAAAAAAGGAAAAGAAGAAGAAGAAGAAGAAGGTTTCTCAAAGAGGACATGATCTAATTTATTATTCAAATATAGTCATTTACCATTCAGTTTTACTAAATGAAAAATGGTAGCTTATTTAACTAATGTAGTGAGAGTAATTGGAGTGGGGTTATTTGTGTAGCTTTTAACCAACATTTATTAAAAATGATAACTTATTTAACTAATGTAGTGAGAGTAATTGGGGTGGGGTTATTTGAATAGTTTCTAACCAAGATTTAAATTTTTATAAAAAAAAAAAATGTAACAAGAGTAATTATACAATATGTAAGGTCTCAATTTGGTTCCTAAGCCCAAAAGGTAAAAAGATCTAAGCCCAAAAAGCCCAATACAATGAATTTGTAGAGAGTGGGTTAGAAAACTAAGCTCTAATGAGTTGGGTAACAATTATAATGGATACAGATGACAAGAAAGTAAATATAGACTTGTTTTATTTAAAGAAAATCGTCATCAGCACAATTCGAGGAGATTAGTTCTTGTATATATCTCTTGAATTCGATTACAGGCACAGTTCTTATTGCTGCAACGTATTTCTCTTAATTCTCTGATCCCTTCTCCTCAGGGTCTTCTTCTTATTTTATACTATCTTCTTTCTTTCATCTCCATCTTCCACGTGTAGATTAGATCGCTAGTATTGATTCTTGTCCCATTAGCACCTTCCTGAAGTCTTTAGGAGTAGCTGTAAGGCTGAAAATTACTGTTCATGTATCACTTCCTCATTAATGCCGCCAGAGAGTTAACTACAGAGCATTTAATGCAGTGGTAGTAGCTTTCTCTTAGATATTTTATGGCTTCCCTCTGTCCTGTGCTTTCATGATGCATATCATTATCAATAGAATCTCCCAAAACGTTGCCCTGGATGGCAAACTACACCTTCGGACCTCAGCTTTGCTCAGCCGAAGAAGCATTCCTCCTCAGACCACCTTATTGGACTCTTATGACTAAATATCACCTCTTCATTTACTAACACGGACTCTCATGGCAACATTTACCCGTTCTTAGACTACTAGCTGTCCTCGGATTGGGCCCTCAGCCCAACACATATATAGATACATACTATTGGGCCTATCACACCTACACAATATTTTAGGAATAAAATAACGTTATGCTATATATTACGGATGACAATTTTGCCTTGCCCTGCACCACGGGGCGAGGCGGGATGGGTTTAGACTTTTTAAACCCACCCCGCCCTGCCCCTCCCCGTCCCTGCCTTGCCCTGCCCTGCCCCACCCCCATGTTGTTAAGGGTTATAATTGTAAATTTTCCATACCCTAAAACCCTACTATTTAAATAAACATATCAATATTAGCTTATTTTATTCTACCTAATGTGGTTCACTGTTTTTATTTTGTTATGTGTTATACTATGAGTTTTTTATTTTTTTATTTTTATTATTATTTTTTTTTTTGTGATTGTCTTGTTAAACACTTGGATATATTATTCATTTAAAAAAAAATTGATTTGATTTGATGGGATAAATTTAGTTGCAATTTCAAGTATATTTTTATTAATGAAATAGGTTTCATTAAAAAAATTGTACTAGTTATAGGGCAAATTAACAAAAAGTATAGTTTTATGGGGTAGAGCGAGGCTTTGTAGGGCCCCAAGGGGCGGGGATGGGGTGGGAAAGTTTTCCATTTCATGCAGGGCAGGGCAAGGATGGGGTAAGACAAAACCATGTGGGGTGGGGACGACAACCCCATCCTTCGCCATCTTCGTCCCAGGCCCGCCCAATTGCCATCCCTACTACATATCTTTGATAATAGTGAGTACCACTAATTATATTCTTGATGGAATCCATCATTTACATGAGAAAAGTGAGTAGGACATTATTGTATTTAAGGATACGGGCCTAATAATTTTTCATGAAATAATATATTCATCTATAAAGTTGTTAACGAGTAATGGTTAAATTTTGCCAAAGCCTTGTAGTTTAATTAGTTGGCATTATAATTATCGAATTGTCAAAAAAATACATTTTTGATAGTTATGATTGAATTTCAACCTATGTCATTTACTCAATAATAATTACTCTTATCGTCAGATTAAGATATCAATTGGTTTTTGATATAAGCAAGATTTAAACTCTAAATCTCTTATTCAATAATAATTTTTTTTTACCAATTGAGCTTATCCAAAACCCATGTAAATAAATTTTCTATAAAATGGTTTGTGTACATTTCAAAGTAGATAGAGGGAATATGATTTTCATCTTCAAATTAAGTACTTTAACTATTTTTAATTAACTTACAAATATTTGGGAGTGTTTGGTACATGCACTTAAAAATCTGTATTTTGTTGTTTGAAAACATATGCGAAAATATGTGTGGTGAAAAAATATGTGAAAATGCGTATAATGTTGTTTAAAAACTAAAAATATGTGTTTGAGTTGCCACACCAAATGGGCCTTTATCTTTTTAGAGAAATGATATGTCCATAACATTTTCATAACATTTTTATAATAAATTCTAAATGGCAGGTTGTTATTGGTTATTATTGTTATGACAAAAAAGTTATTTTAGTGTTAGGTTCAAATTTGAACCTATAACAACTAACCACCTGTAATTTATTGTGAAAATATTATAAAAATATTGTAAACATAGTATCTCTCATCTTTTTAGTCACCTTATTCCGACTATTATATTTATTTATTTTTGAAATAAGTGAAGGGTAGAGAACTCAAACCCAAATTCTCATCCCAAAAGCCGAACAATTATATCACAAAACTGTTGACGTTTTAAAATTCAAAGGTGAGAACACAATTAAATAATGTTGCGAGAAGGAGACAGCAGTTCCAGACTTCCAGTTCCAGTATTGGCATTTAAGACGTGGCCTTCCAAAGTGCGTGGTCCCCTATTATATTTATTTTTATATATGTAGGCTCAGTTTGGATTGGCATCGGCGTCCAAGGAGTCTGTATTTTATTTTATTTTTTACCAGCGCTTCTTACCATGTTTATGGAACATAAACAGTGTAAGAAAGTAAATGAACAATATTTTTTTATGAGTAATCAAAAATTATTTTTTTATTATTTTCAATTTTCAATTTTAGATCTGCTGGTTGTCCTTATCTGATTAGGATTCGGTGCAATTCCTAAGGTATTATACCATGTGCAGTTTATCATTTTTACTCACAAAATTTTTTACTTTTCACTTTTTTTAATTTTTATTTTTAACTTTTTTCTTAATTTTTTTGAATCAATGGTTGAGATTGAAAGTTGTAAAAAGTTTACAACTTTCAATCTCAACCGTTTAAAGAAATTGTATAAGGTGCAATACCTCTCAATCTGTCCTTATCATTTACTGGCAACCAAGTGAGATCTGACACCACATTCACACATTTAGAAAATGTAGCAGAGAAAAGCATAGAGAAAGGAGAGAATGAAAAATGAATGGGCAAGTGTTTTTTCGCTACCAAAATTTTATCTTTCTAAATTAGGGGGAAAATAAAGGAAAATTGAAAATTATTTTCATTTCTTAGTTAACACACTATTTTTTTTAAATGCTATATTTCTATAATATTTTTAAAATAAATTTTAAATGAGTTGTTATTGGTTGGTAAAAAATTGAAAAAGTAATTTCAGTAGTGGATTCAAATTAAAACCAATAATAATTTATCACTTATAATTGGAAAATTCTTAGGTACTTCTAAAGTACATAGAAATAGTACTCCCACCTCTCACATTTATAGTAGATCCAACTATGAATTTAATGAGTAGACCACACCATGAATGTGATAGGATGGAACACCATTCTTCTTACTCTAAAAGTATCTAAAAATTACACCCTATGAGTGGGTTTCAATTAACTCAACTAGTAAAGTCTCTGATGGTTGTATAAGAGATCTGGGGTTCAATCTCCGCCTATATCAAAAATTGATTGGTGTCTTGGTCTGATGATAAAGAGCTAACATGTATGATGTATGTATATGATTTTTTTTTTTTTAATATAAAGGTGGAGGGAGTCTTTAGCATGAACTCATCGACCTCACAATATGCATTCAATTATACATTGAATAACCTTAGATCTTTTACTAGAAAGACGGAAAGCAACAATAGAAATTAATGTGAATTTAATTATGAGCAATGTTTTTTATTTTATATATATATATACAAGATATAAATTCTATTCTAGAAATTCTAAGTATATATGTATATGAAACTCCTTCCTAAAGACTTTAACTCCGGTCTTTACTCTCCACATCCTACAATCACTTATATTTGTGGAGTGACTATTGCACCAAGGAGTGCGGTGGTATTATGAGCAATGCTAGGATCAAATAAAATTATACAATTTTTACCATAATTTACTATATAATGAGTTGTGAGTAACAGAGGTGTTGACTCACATGAACCTACCATCACACATTTACTATTCACAATTCGTCACATGACGAATTGTGGTAAAAATTGTGTAATTTGATATGGTCTTAGCATTTTTCTTTAATTATTCAAGGATGACTTTTTTATTATATATTACAGTCACATAGCAATAGTTTTTTTTTAGAAGACACGTAGCAATAGTAGTATATAATTTTTGAAGCACAACTTTTTCAATAACTCAGGTGTAATCAAATGCATTTATGAAATAATTGCAGGATTTTTCAAACGCGTAAGTGGGCCTACAACTGTAACAACTTATTTATTTCTCCAATTATTTTATCAATTGAATGTTGACAATGAGTAATATCCAGTCATCATTTTAACTGGACATGCTTAAAGTCTTTTTAGTTTATCTTAATGTCCAACTTTTTGATAATGCATCAACCTAAGGATTTCATAAAATGTTCTCAGCCAAAAAAAAAAAGGATTTCATAAAATGTAGTATCCTCTTTTTCAAATGTATCGGCTTCTCTTGCATCATCAAATTGGGTCAACATCTGGGTGGATTTTCAGAAAAAAATAAAAAATAAGTAAAAAGTGACAGACCTGAGTTTCTTCTTGATAACGTACAAAGGACATAAACTTTATGGAAAAGCTCTAGAGAAAACTTAAAAAAAAAAAATAAATAAAAAACTAGTTGAAATTGGAGGAGAAGGTATTTAATGTTAGGGACACATAATTTTGTACAATTTTGTGTCATAACTTGCATGTAATGGCTGTGATTGGTAAAAGTGTATCCTTGAATAGCTCACTATCATATTTTAACCAATCATAACTCACCATGTGATGAATTATGACACAAAATTGTACTAAATTATGTGCTCTTAACATTAATTATTTTTATGTGCGCAGTCTAAGGATGGCCAAAATTCATTGGATAATGTGTACCTCACCTGACCTGATCCAATTATGCGGGGTTTGATAACGTGTACCTCACCTGACCTCACCCAATTATGCGGGGTTTACCCAATTTGGCAGGGAATTTAGGTATTGGACGCGGGTTTCCTTGCATGCCCTAATTTTCCGGATCAACCCCTATCTTTTTAAAAAACTTCTACAATTTTACGTAAGGCAAATTCCTAGTGTTACGAGATTACATAAGTCAACTGAGGAATTTAAACTGATATGTATGTATAGAATAGAATTTTTAATTTAATATTTGTACCCAAATTTATAAAAATTAGGATAAAGTTTAAATACAAAATTGATTGTAATATTAATATTTTTTTTATTGAAAGTGAATTTTGATAAATTCACATTTGGATTACATCTTCTTCTTATATCCTTTATACTTACAAAATTTATAAAAAATTAAAAATAAATAATTATTTCATTAATAAATTGTTTAAATTGCAAGTTTTTGTAGTTTAAAATTACGTATAAAATATAAATTTATAAACATATAGTAAATAATATCCAACTGATACAAAATTTGACATGTGTATTAAGAGCGTAAAGAACATTAAATTCAACGATTAGATTTTCAAAATATGTAATAATATTTATTTTATTGAGTAATATTGTAACTTTAGGTTACATCTAATTTTTTAGCTAACTTTTTCCTAAAACTTATTATGTTTTATGGACAAAATTTAACTATAAAATTAGTTGTAGCCTAAAACTACAACTTTACTCAATATCTTCTTATTGGAGGTGAATTTTGCAAATCCACCATTAGATTACATCTTCTTCTCATATCCTCTATGCTTGCAAAATTTCTAAAAAATTAAAGATCAATAGCTATGCCATCAATAAATTGTTTAAATTGCAAGTTTTTGTAATTTAAAATTATGCATAAAATATAAGTTAATAAATCATATAGTAAATAATATCCGATTGACACAAAACTTAATCTGTATATTAAGAGCGTAAAAAACATGCAATTCAATAATTAGATTTCTAAAATATGTAGTAATGTTTATTTAATTAAATAAGGTTGTAACAATTTTGTAGCTAACTTTGTCCATATTTTATTGGCCAAAATACTATTTTAGTCACTAAACTTTACGAAAATCTTGTTGTTCATTCTTGAACTTTAAAAAGTTTTTTTTTTTTTTGGTCGTCGTTGTCCCTAAACTATTGTAAATGTTTTGCTCTTTGTTTTTAAATTTTATCAAAAGTTTTGTTTTTGTCCCTAAATTACTGAAAAAATTATTTTTTTCATTCTTACTTTTGTCTCTAAACTATTAAAAAAAAACTCTTTACAAAGTTTAAGGATGAAATTTTTTTTTTTAAAACTTAGGAATGAAAAAAAACTTTTGGTAAAATTTAAGGACTAAAATAGTATTTTACCTTATTTTATTTTAATGGTCATTTAAGTGAATACAAATAAAAGGCAAAGTTTAGCCCAAACTTGGTTATAGCCAAATGCTACAACTCCACTTAATATCTTTTTATTAGATGTGAGTTTTGACAAATTCATCACTGGAATATATTTTCTTCTTATATCCCCCATGTTTACAAAATTTTCAGAAAATGAAAGATTAATAGCTATGTCATCAATCAAATGTTTAAATTTCAAGTTTTTATAGTCTAAAATAATGCATAGAAGGTAAGTTTATAGATTGAATAGTAAATAACATTTAATTGACACGAAATTTGACATTTGTGTTAGTGAAAACAAAAAACATATAATTTAAAGGTTATATTTTCAAAATAAGAAGTTATGTTAATTTTTTTAGTGGGAATTGTAGCCTTATACTACAACCAAGTTTGTAGTCAAATTTTATCCAAAATTAAATTAATTTTATTTTCATTTATGGCATAATTTGTTTCACCCCACGAAATACAAATTGGAATTCAAATACAGTATTAATGATTTAATGCATCAATTTTTCTTTCTTGATTTCAGACCTGTCATTTGTAAAGCTTTACCTTATGAGTGGCTTAATTGATTGCCATATGTTAATGGCAATATTACTAGAAAACATGTTATCAACGTTTACTTTTATCTCATCAAAAAAAGAAAAAAGAAAAAAGAAAGAAAAAAGAAAGAAAAAGAAAGAGACATTTACTTTTAAATTCCTTTAATAGGTTACCGATTAAATTACAATATGTTATCATGATTAACTATACGTTACCGATTATAGGCTATTTATACTATCCATTTGATTTGAGAGAAGTGTTATATTTACCATATTTTTACAAAAAAATTTAGGTGGTAAGTTGTTGCTAGTTTTAATTTGAATTTATTATTGTAAGGACTCGATTCTCAACGAATCGTAACCGTGTTGGGTTCGCACATAAAAAGGCCCAAACAATATCATTTGTAGAGCGTGGGTTTGAAAGGCTAGGCCTTGGTCACCAGGCGGTGGGTTTTT
>JAOXJQ010000107.1:38282616-38292984 GCA_025762765.1 Quercus bicolor | reverse complement strand
ACAATGTAAGAACAATGTATCTCTAAAAGAAGAAAAGAAAAAAATACATAAGTCCTCACTACATCCCTAAAAAAAAATATTGACACTCCCCTTAACAAAAATATCCTATGCTAACTCTCCTCCTATGTATATGAATACTCTCATATCAAAACTACTCTCCCCTTTTTGTTACGAGTGACAAAGGGTAAGTATATCAAGTAGACATCTGATCATTACTGGGCGAGCTAACATCCTTATCCTTATTCTCATCCTTATCATTATCATTGTTGTTAGAGTCACCATCATCGTCCTCGTCCTCAAATGCCTCTAGAGAAGGAGAGGGAGACTCTACGAAGCCACCAAGGTGAGCCTGCCGTTGAGCAATACGGCTGACACAAGTGTTCACCTGACACAACTCATCACTGAGTGTGTTAAGACAAGCATCCATGCGCTGCAGCTGCGCCATGACCGCTTCGAGGATCACACCACTCGCTAATGAAGAAGGTACAGATGTGGAAGGAGCAAAAGAAGCTGGAGGAGTCGCCGTCTCGGTCTATGGCCGCCTCGGTTGAAGCTAAGCCTCACTCCATCGTACGGTAGCAGCGTTTATGGCACACATAACGGAGAAGTGTGTAGACTCTGGATAGGAGACGGAAAAATGGCGAAGGATTCATGTGATAGCTGAAGGAAAAATGAGCTTATTACGAGTTACCGTATCCTTGTAGACATCTATAAGGGATAGAATAAAGTGAGAAGGGAAGTTAATAGAAATGTCCTTTAAGAGGGATAACAAAAATCGAGCACAAGACTCTGTGATGGAGTTATAGTGAGACAAAAGATGAAGAATGAATATCATCACCATGTTAAGAAATCTCAGACCTTTTGCAAAGTCCGAGCAAGAGCTGTTTTGATGGTCACCCCAAAATGAAGGTGTCTCACAAAAAAGAGATGAGAGTTCGTCTTTAGACACAGTCTTAAGACGATCGCAACCAAGGTAGTCAGGATGCGCTACCCTAGGAACATGTAATACCTCGGATATAAGATCTGGAGTAATTATCGCGCGCGTACCTCGAACACGAGTGACAAACTAAGGTACTGAAGTATCAACTCTGTGCATGTTGCAGTAAAACTCCCATATGATCACGGAGGGGCACCTGACTGGGATGCCACATAGTGACTCCCAACCCTGATTGTAGATGACAGTAGGAAGGTCAGTATCGGAAAAATTCGATAGAATGACTTGGCGTTCCGAATGAATGACTCATTGAGAGAAGTTCTCCGAAAAGTCCTTACAAGCTTTATCATCATGGAACTGTACGTGAGAAGGAGTGGGGTCAAAGGGAGAAGAAGAGGATGCCTCGGAACGAAGAGGGTTCTAGGACGGAGTAGATTTGCGTTTAGGTGCCATAGAGCAAGCTAACACAAGAGAGAGAGAGAGAGAGAGAGAGAAAAACACACAGAAAAGCACCAAACAACATCAATATATAAGAATATAAAGAATTGAAGGTACGTATACATGAAAAAAGCATGAACATGTGATATGCAAACTTAAATACATCATGGGTTCAGCCCAATCCAAACCTAACAGCACACAGTCATTCAACATATATATACCACACATCTATAATGCATGAAAATATAGTTATAATGCAAATGTGATGCAATGCATAAACATTTAGGATCATTTAAACATAACCCAACCCAAAAATTTCACCAAAACTTCATCAATTTTGAAAAACCCCAAAGTTAGGTCAGAATGCATGAAATGCATGATGAATGAATGAAAAAAAGACATACCAGAGGAAGAAAATGCTATTTGAGACCGAAAAACACTTGGGTTAGAGGTTTGGAGTGTGAGAGAAAGGTTTGGGAAGATGAGAAGATGAAAACTATCAAGAGAGATCGAGGAGAAATGAAGAAAATTCGTGTGGACCCTATATAAAGAAAAACATAAAACTCAATGGATCGAGAGGTGTCGAGCTTTAAAATGTGTGAATTATTTGTCGAAGGGCTATCAAGGATCTGTTGAGAGGTGTCCACAGGAAAAGGGGATCGATGGATAGAGAAGTTATCGAGCATCTATCGAGTATCCAGGAAGTTCTTCGATGGATCGAATAGCTATCAAGAAGCTATTGAGAATGCGATAAAAAGAAGCTAAAAGGGCTCAATAGATAGCTTAGCTGTCGAGAGATGTCAAACAATTGTCGAGATTGCTTAAAAACAGTTTTTCAAGAAGAGAAAAACACAGATATGAATGCAATCAAACATGTTTCACAACCAAAGATCCAAACAACATTTTAAGCTCTTAATAGCATCTCTCAACAAGAAAAATGTCAAGCATATAGATCCAAAACACACACACACACACACACACACACACACACACACACTAAACAAGTCTAACCAATTTTATATTTCAAAAACAAGTTAAGACAGTTTAGTGAGCATACATTAATACATGTATTCCTTGTAATGTCCAAATCACATTGTACCTGCATATGTATCAAAAGTAGCAAAGAATATTACGTGTTGTGTGTGAAAAATATAACAAGATTGTATGAGTGTCTACATGTTATGATGATTTGAGATATGAGAAAATCACTTTAACTCACACACAATCATAACTGTTTGATGGGGACTATCATCTTCGAGGTACATCCTATAACTCCCACATCTCCTAGAAGACATGTTTGCAATCATATATAAAGCATTTTGATTCTTTTTGGTTTTTCTTTTCTTTGCATATTATTCTTTTAATAAGCATATCATGCATGGGCATATAAGAGAAAGAAGAAATATCCAAATATGTTAAGCTTTTGACATTGCATTTTTGCTATGCCGAAGCATACAGATGTCATTCCATGATTGGCGGGCAACAATGGTGAGATGGTTATTTATGCCTTTCTCATCGGATTTTCTAGTCCTTCCCATCAAAAAGAGTGATATGAGTGTTAAGTACAAGAGATTACTTAATCTTACTCATTACAAACACGAGCCACAAAGCTCACTTGCTTAGTTGTGCATAGAAATGCTCATCCAAGCTATAAAAGATACAAAGTTTAGAAAACTTTGTTTCAATGGTCGTCCAAGGTACATAAGTACCAATGTACACAATACACACACTGTTTTTGTATTTTTCTGATTTTTCAAAATTTTATTTTTATTTTTATATGAAAAACAAAATAAAGCAAAACTGAAAACAAAATAAACAAAAACATGTTAAGCAAAACAAAGCATAAAACTAGACTGACTCAAAACAAGAAAGCAAAACACACAATTAATGCAAAAACAAAAACAAGAAGGGGAGAGAGAGAAAAAGTGACAAAATCACTTGGAGCCTTTTTCCTTCTACACCTAGGAAGAACCTTTTCATTTTGCAAACCCATGATCTAGTGGTGAGGGGGAAGAATTGAAGCCGTTCAAGTTCGAAAGGAACATGAGGGTTTTGAGTAGATCTCCAAGAGGAGCAAGGGAGGATGGAAACTAATTTTGGTTTCCTGATGAGATCATATTGTTGCTCTGTTGAGTGACTAACCACTTATAGCAATTAGGTTGAGTATGTCCAACTGCTCCACAGTGATGACAGAGATGCTGCTTCTTCTGTTTAGGCTTTTGAGAGTTTCCCTTCTTAGCCCTAGGGTTCTTAATCTCTTTCTTATCAAGTTTAGGGGGTGCTCCTAAGATAGATTTACTCTTATTTATGTTCTCACTAGCTAACACATTTTTCACATTAATGTTCTTAGATTCAACATTGTTAGTAGGAGAAACAAAAATAGTAGTACTAGTAGAAGCAATACTAGGAGAAGAGAAATCATACCCTAAACCAGTTCGATCGAAAGTAGATTTCTAAAGATTGAGCATCTCATCAAGCTTTGCACTTGAAGTCCTTTCCAATTGAGCTCTGACTTGGAACAATTCTGCCTCAAGCTTCTTGGTCTTCTCAGCCAATAAATTATTCTTAAATCTCAGTGCTCCAATGGTTTGATTGGCTTCATCAAAATTTATGGAATGCTCTTCTCGATCAAGTTCCAAATCACTCAGCTTCTTGGTGGCCAACCTATATAGTTTCTCATGCTTCTCAGAAACCTTATACAACTTTTCTTAGGTTGTATGGATATCATCTTGATCGTCCATTTTCTCAAACTTAGAGTCCACCAAGTCTTCTTCATCATCCACATCTTCAAAAATCCCTTTAGTAGGATTTATAGTGGCAGTGAAGGCATTTAGGATTCCATCATCCTCATTATCGGAATCATCTTCAAGCTTGGTGTGTCTCAAAGTAGTAGCAAGTGCCTTGCTTTTCCTAATGGTCTTGAAATACGTAGGGCATTCTTGTTTCATGTGTCCGAAGCCTTGACATCCAAAGCATTTTGGTCCTAAGGGAACAGTGTACTGACTACCATCCTTAACATCCTTCTTTCCTTTGTCCTGGTTCTTGAACTGAGACGAGCTAGACTGCTTGCGGTCTTTGTCAAATCCTTTAGCATTGGCATTCTTCATAAACATTTTGAATTGCCAGGTGATATAGGATTTCATCTTAGAATCTTCATCGTCTGAAGACTCATCAATGTCACTGCCCTTGGCCTTCAATGCCATGCTCTTTCCCTTACTAGATTTCTCTATCCTTGTCAAACCCAACTCATAGGTTTGAAGATTGCCAACTAACTCTGTCAAAGGAATTTTGTCAACATCCTTCGATTCCTCAATCGCGGTGATCTTGGTATGAAATCTTTCGAGTAGAGATTTAAGCATCTTTCTAACAATCTTGGGTTCGGGAATGGTTTCCCCAAGATTAAAGACTGAGTTCACTATGTCCTTGAGCTTGGCATAGAACTCATCGATTGACTCATCCTCCTTCATCATAATCTCTTCAAAGCTTGTGGTAAGCCTCTGAAGCTTTGAATCCTTAACAGCCTTGGTTCCTTCATAGGTTGTCTGGAGGATGGTCCATGCTTCCTTTGCAGTTTCAATAGAGGATATCTTCTTAAATTCCTCATTCGTGACTGCACTGAATAATGCATTCAATGCTCTACTGTTGAAGTTTGCAGCCTTGATCTTAGCATCATCCCAACCCGCTGGCGCTTCCGTAGGCTTGGTCCAGCCTATCTCCATAGCTTGCCACACTTTCTCATCTAAAGACTGTAAGAAAGCTCTTACGTTTACTTTCTAGTAAGCATAGTTAGTGCCATCAAATAAAGGAGATATAATAAGAAACTGTCCTCTATCCATGACAATCAGGGGTCAATGGATCACAGAACAATTATTAAAATCTAATTAGAGTGTGCCTGCTTTGATATCACTTGATAGGCCAAGAATATATTGACCCCTTGTAATGAATTATCAAATTAATTAGATAAGTTAATTAATTAATTCAATTAGCATGCAATAAGCGTGGTGGCACAAACAAATCACCAACTAAGTTAAAGTGCAGCGGAAAATAAATTGACACGGTGATTTGTTTACGAATGGGGAAAACCTACATGGCAAAAACCCCATCGGGTGATTTTATGGTCACCACTCCCAAGAATCCATTATTATCACAACAAGCGGTTACAAGTAAAGGAATCCCGGTACCTTATACCAACCTACAGTTGAACCCTTACCCCAATACCCAATTGGACTTGTTCTGTAGTGACAATCTCTTATTTTAATGCACGGCTCCCAGTACGTGACTAACCAATCGATGTGCAGATCCCAGTACGCGGCTTACTCACCAACTTGAGAAGGATGTTGGCTGCAAAGTTCTTCAGTTCATCAACATGATGAAGATCACGAAGCTCCTTGGTTACAAAATCCTATGGTGTACAAACACAGCAGCTTCTTGAATAGAAAGATGAACTAGGGCATATGTCTCCGGTTCACAACATGCTTGTGAAAAACTTTTGCATTGAGTTTCCATCAACTGTGACAGCCCTTAAAACAATCCTTATATATGTTTAGGGATGTGAGAAAAGAAAGCCCAAATATCTATTCACGAATTGGAGTGAATTCAGATCTGAAAAATTGATTTTCATAAACCTTAACAGATATCCTATCTATCGAGTAGCTGTCAGGCCTCGGCCTGAAACAGCTTTTTAAACCTCGACAGACTTGCATGGCTTTAACACTTGAACTTGAAACCTTGTTCCTTGAAGTATTAAACACATCTTAGATCTACCCAATTATAAGTAAAGTGCGTTTTGTCAAAGGATTAGCCAATTCTATATTGACATCTGTTCCTATCATGATTCACATATGTCCTAACCGAAAGATAGAAATGGAAAAGTGGGAAGGTAGAAAATATTTTAATTTCTCTCATTTTTGTTTGGTTAGGAGTGGAAAAATGGAGGGATGGAAAAAATAAGTTTGAATAAATTTACTTATACACCCTTGTTAAAGAACGATGCCTAATTAGACCTAAAAAGTGACAAATAACTAAAAAAAAAAAAAAGGAATCACCCAAATTTATTAATAAAATAAAAATCATGTCCAAAAAGAAAATGTCTAGTTAAAAAAAAAAAGGCAATTATTATGCCCAAGCCCTAGAAAATCAAAAGAAAAAAAAAAAAAAAAAAGGAGAGGCAACTATCACGCCAAGGCCCTAGAAAATCGAAAGATAAAAAAAAAAAAAGAGGCACATTATTGCCAGAGAAAAAATGAAAAAAGAAAAAAGAAAAGCAACATTTCTGCCCATGTGCATCCCCACCCAGTTTTCTCCCCATTTTGGGGAGAAAACATTTCAGCCCTTTTTTTTTTTTTTCCATCCTCCCTAAAATCCACCAAACCAAACATACCCTACGTGTTCCCATTTTCATCAAATCTCATTCAAAATAGTTAAACAAAAGATGGGCATCTATTCCTATCCAAAAAAAAGAAAAAGAAAAAAAAGAAGAAGATGGGCATTTATCGAATTCTTCTACGCTGCTCATTTGCTTTCATCCCCTCTTTGCTCATTTTCATCAAATCCCATACAAAACAGTTAAACAAAAGATGGGCACCTATCAAATTCTTCTATGCTGCTCGTTTGCTCTTGTCCGATCTTTGATAGTCCATTTGCACATCCGTTGGCATTAGAGTTGGATGGACAATCCAATTGCGTGCTAACAAAGTGTTAAATCAAAATAGAAATATTCTGTGCCAATGCATTAGGTTGTTAGCCATTAATAAACAAGCTTTGAATCTACGTTTAAAATAAGATACTTATACCCTAGTTGCCATTCTAAATTTAAATGGTGTGGTGGGCCTTTTTTGCATCTTGGGTTGATTGCTCCTGATGTACCACGATCCTATGATTCTGGGGTAGGAGAGTTAGGATTGGCCTAATTGAGATGCAACTTAGGCCAGCTTGTGCACAAGTTGGGCCCTCCTTGTGTTGATGCGTCCTGATAGGAATCTTGAGCGTGTCACATGCCCATGGCAAGAATAATTGTTACAAGTGTTATAGCAAGAAAATACAATACATCAGGATAGCTAAAACACTTTAACTAAATTATCTTTCTTTGCTAACAACAATAATACGTGAATAGTTTCACAAAGGAAGAAGTATTAGTACGCGATTATGGCAGGAATAGGTTAATAATGAGATGTTATGTTAATCATTACTTAACCATGGCAAAGGAAAAGAGGAGTAGTTTGCTAAAGGAATGAACTTGACCCTTTAATAGATTCAAGTTTAAAAGGGAACCAATCTCTAATGTGGGTAACCTCAAAGGGGGATCCTGTTGTAGAAGTTACTTTGGAAAATAGACCTATATGACTTAGTCTTAAAGTCTTGACTTGTTAGAGAGTGGGCTATTGAGAGGGAGAAAACTGGGTAGCCTACTGATGCATGCTTTTACTCTTATCACTCATACTTTTTTCATTACTCTTGCTATTCTATTTTTCTTTCTTTTTTTATTCTCCTTCTATTGTTGTTGTTGTACTGTGCACGTCTATGGCCTTTTTATACTGCCTGCAGTGATAAGATTTACCACTTTTACCCCTTTAACTGTTTTTGGCTCGTTGTGGGTGTCCTTCCAGGATTACCCATTGGTTTTCCGGTTGCCTAGCCACCACCTTTATACTGTGTTGGTTGTGCCACACCTCATTCCTAGACAAAAGTAGTTTTCTTTTTTTTTTTACTCTCCTTTGGTGTTTCCATTTGGATAAGGGTTAATCATCTCCCTTACCAACCCATATAGCATGCATCTAGTGTCTCCAGCTCATATTTACCTCTTTTGGATGAGATGCCATCCCAGCAGGAAATTTCTCCCAATAGAACTTGAGCGGGAACCCTAAAATAGGCTCCCCCTTCTCCCTACCGCCAGACCACACCTTCTCTTACCTCTGACCTGTGGCCCACTTCCCCTGTATTGGCTTGGTACATGTAAACGGTGTCTGAGCCTTGTGTGCATGCCCCACTTCCATATGAGTCCATTGCTTTTTTGGCTCTCATGTGTTTCCCATTGCCTTTAGGCTTGTCTGATTCTATTGCACGCTCTGGTATTTGTTTAACTCTTGCGGCATAAATGAGTTCTTGGGTCTTCATTCTCTGCATCTCATTTCTTCTTCGGGATGGGTACTACTTAGGTGTGGGCTTTCTCTTCCTAATTTGGCCCATGTACCCTTTTTTAACCTTTGTCCGTGGGCTGGCTCGTGCTCTTGCCACACCACTGCATTGTTCCTGCTATGATATCATTCATCTCTTTTTGCCTTGTTATTTCTTCTGGGCTTGTGGGTTGTAGTGTTTGCCGTACTAATTTCTCATAGTACTCATTCTTTTAGTCTTTACTGCCCAGTATTCTTGCTAGGCCAGTCCATTCAACGCCTCGGGCTTCCTTGGCCCATTTCATTCTTTCCTACCTTTTTCATTCCCATGGGCTTTTGCTAAATCTTTTGGGCTTCCTTGACCCATTTACCACATCCTTTGCCTTTGGGTTTATTGGCCTTTGAACCAATCCCATTTACTACTTCCTTGCTTTGGGCTCCTCCAGCCCCTTTCTGCTTTCTTTCTATTTCTTATAATTCCCATGGGCTTACTACCTCATCCTTTGGAGCTTCCTCGGCCCACTTTGCATTCTTTGAGGCCACTTATTATCTTATGGGCTTGTGAACCATTATTCCTGCCATTCTAGCCCAGTGGTCTTTACTTTACTACTTTCCTTTTCCATATTGTTGGGCTTCTTCCGCCATTGGACTCTTTTGTCTAAATGGGCATCAACATTCAGCCCCCTGAACATATGAATTGCTCCTGCGGCTCATATGTGAATAAAAAAGAAGTTTCCTTTCTCCTTTTTCTCCCCCTTTTTTTCGCAAGTTTTTTGAACAATGGGCCCCGCCTTATTTTCTTTCTTACTATGAATAGTGTTGTCCCTTTGAATTTCTTAGTTTAGCAGTTATCTTGAAACACAGCCCCTGCTTCATTAATACGATGCTTCTTTTGACGGCTAACCCATTGCATCCTTTCACATCACCTTTATTGTCATTCGTACTATTCCCTTTCCCATCATTCGTTCAAAAAAATTTTCTCATTCTTTCTCTTCACCGTATCTTCTTTCTCAAAACCTCACCATCAATCTTCCTCGTTCAAATACCCGTCATGTCACAGGCAAAAGATGAAGGTTCTTCCTGTTGTAAGGGGAAAGAAGTTGCCGCTGATGATCCTCCTGCCAAGACCATGGGCAAAGAGGTTCCCCTCTCCAAATCGGATTGTCCCGAGGAGAAGGAAAGGGGTCGCGACCCAAACAACGAGTGCCTTCCCCTCATCTATCTGTGGTACAATACCCACATTCACTTTCTTGTGGTGTCCGATGATTATTTGCCTCCACCACCTGGCCTTGTGTGGCTCTCCATTTGCTGCCATGATATGGAGGTGTCTTGGGCCCCTTTGGCTTCCTCCATTCTTGATCTTGATATATGCCAAAGGACATCGCTTCCCGTGCCCATTCTCTTCGAATTTAATCTAGGTACCACTTTTGGTTGGAAGGAGTGGGTAGATGAAGAGTTGTCCGACATGAGTTTCATGGCGGTGTTGCAGCAGGCCGACGTGTTGAAGGCCATTGTTTTGTCCCGTTGGTTGTCCAACTACAGGGATTTGTTTAATCTCTACCATTTGGTTCGCCGATGGTGCAGCGCCACCCACACCTTCTTTCTTTCTTGCGGCAAGATCACCATGACCTTGGAGGATGTGGCAAACCAACTACTATTGCCTATCCTTGGCGATGCGGACCTGAGTAACATTGAACTTTCCATCGAGGAGGAGGCCGTGGAGGCCAAGTTGAGGAAAGGGATGAGTGGCAATGTGAAGTTGTCGCATTGGGTTGGGGCTTTCTCTAAGGCTTTCGATGTTGTCCGCCGTGCGGCCTTTGTTGCGTTCTGGCTTTGTAAGTTTATCTTTGGCTCTCACCCTTATTATGCTGTAAAACTTTTTTA
>JAOXJQ010000107.1:38216930-38228549 GCA_025762765.1 Quercus bicolor | reverse complement strand
ATATTAAAGGATGCATTATTCTTGGAAATCTTTATGATGATTTTCTTCTTCTTTTTTTTTTTCTTTTTTTTTTTTTAAATGATGGTGGTTTTTTTTTTTTTGAAAATTCATGAGGTGTGGACGAATGCCCCTAGTTTGGAA
The DNA here is from genome assembly GCA_025762765.1 of Quercus bicolor. NCBI lineage: Eukaryota > Viridiplantae > Streptophyta > Magnoliopsida > Fagales > Fagaceae > Quercus > Quercus bicolor. The sequence continues at coordinate 38,228,408 of JAOXJQ010000107.1, read as the reverse complement.
CATAAATCCACGAGTCTTAAGAAAACTTGAGTTGATCACCTTTTGAGAATAATGATGCAGGTGATGATTAGACTTGTTAGAATGTCTCAACTTGATTAAAACAAAAATCTTTTTGAGTGGCAAATAATCTTACAAAATTACATGAGAACATGAAACTGCATGGAATTGCATGAGTGTAGGACTGAGGGGCTGCGTGCCACTTGGCAACTGAAGAGTGCCATTCGGCACTCTTGGAGTGTCGTTCGGCACTTTTAGAGTGTCGTTTGGCACTTCTAGAGTGACGAATTGCACTAAGCCACACCATGATGCTCACGCCATGGTGGGTCGACTCCTCATGGTCTCCCAATGCGCGCTTTGCATTTTCGTGTTTTTTGAAAAACATTTACTTCGTTTGTGGTCATGAAACTCTCTCCTAGTCAGCTACAAACTCTTTGAAACCTATTCCAAACCTGATTAGGAATTGATGTAGCTTATTTAAACGAATTCTCCTATGACAAATCTCTGCATAAAGGTTAGTAAAACACAATTATCACAAGCAAAAGTCATCCATGGCTAGCAATCATAATTTTTCTCATTCAACAAATCATGACATCAATAGATGAGTTCGTAGCTTTAATTTCAGTACCAAAACCAATTTTACAGCCTTCAAACTAGATGGAATCAAAGCTTTGAGGAATGTAAAGATCAAGTGGGACTTCCTCTGTGTTGCTATGAAATTCTGGGATCCCGAAGATCATGTGTTTCAGTTTAACACTGTTGAACTCTGTTCGACAATTGAAGAATTTTCTGCTATTCTGGGCTATGATCCCCACAAAAAATCTGTAGCGGTTTCTTGTGATCCCCGGCATAAGGAATCTTTGTCTAATGTTCTCAGTCTTCCTATTTCCATTACTGATAGTATGATTGAAGGTCATATGGTGAATCTTCGTGCTATTATGCATGGTGGGAGAACTTTTGCTTTGCTCTGGAAGACACAGCTTTGTGGATGCTCGAGCCATAAGTGTTGTGAAAAAGGTTAAGGATGATGATAATCCTGTTTCTTTGATCTTGGCAGAAACTCTTTTGGGACTGGATGCTGTATTTCATGGTGGAGAAACTCATAACTTTTTAGGGAGTCCTTTAACTTTGTAGATATGGCTAATGGAGTGATTGGACATGATTGCCAAGCCTACAACTGGTAATTATGGGCCTAGCAGTTTTCTTAGCAGGGCTGTAATCAAGACTAAATGCCAAACTAAGAATGACTGGGTGAAATTCTTAGACAAGAAATCTAGTATCTCAATTCAATGGGACTGTTATTGGTGGAAGTGCCCACCCCCTTTACTAAGGTCTCCGGGATCATATCATATTTTCCTTGTTGGATTGCGGAGAGCAACTTTCTACAAGGGAGACAGACTCTTGAGACAATTCAAATATGAGTAAGGAATACCTGGTGGCAAAAGAAGAAGACCTTTCTCTTTTGTGAATACAAATCCTACTTCTGTACAAAATATACTATTGGGTTTAGAGATGGTTGACCGAGTGGACCAATCTTTTATAAAGGTTCACTTTCACAAGATGACTAAAGAATACTCTAACTAGTTGATAGACAAGATTGTTGACAAGGAAGCTGAAAGGATTGCTATGAGAGAACAGTTTCTTAGAGACAACTGGGAAGGACTTGATGAAGACAATTATGAATTCAAAAGAAGGGACAATGCTGACAAAGTACCTACCATAGAGGGAATTGATGATCAATAGAAAAATAAAAGACTGAAGACAAAGTGACCATCTTATTTTTTGGCTTTGATCATGTTTATTTTAGAAGTTGATGTAAAAGAACTCTTATGTTTAGGAATTATTTAGGATTTGCAGGTTAGAGATTCTGTTGAAGGTGTAGGCTTTTGGGGTTTTGGAATTTTTATGGTTTGGTTTAGGGTTTGGATTTTTGGGATTTGTGTAATGACATGAATGGAATGGTTGAATTTTTTGGGTAATTTTGGCTAATGGGCAAATGGTGGGTTTTGGGAAATTGTGACCGAACCAATGTATGGTTGCCTACGTACCCCCTTAATAGAAGGATCAGGTCATCACGTAGTTCATTAGTGATGATCTTTTATTTGCCTTAACTTTTGCCTAGGTCACCTTTTCAGGGTTTCAACCTAGTAGGCTCTCTCACTCTTTTTTTTTTAAACTCTCCTTTTGCATAGATTGCCCTTTCTGGTTTTCAACCTATCTTCTCTTTTTTTGTTGCTCTAATTTTTGCCTAGACTACCCTTTCAGGTTTTTAGCATAACAAGCCTTTTTGTTTTCTTTTCTTTTTTTTTTAATTAGGAAGGGAAATAACGTAATTTACAACCACCTTAGATGTGGTGCTTTCAAACTACCACCTCAAACGTGGTATTTCTTCAATTGATCCATGTTGGTTGGCTCAGTGAAAGGGTTTGCATCTAAGACCATCAACCTTACTGCTCCCCCAGAGTATATCTGTTTAATAATGTATGGACCTACCCAGTTTTGCTTGAACTTCCTATTTGCATCTTGAACCAGGGCTCGGATTTCTTTCAACACTAAATCCCCTAACTTCAAATCTCTGGTTCTCACTTTCTTGTCAAAAGCTTTCCTAAGCCTCCTCTGATATCCTTGAATGTGATACAAGGCTTTGACTCTTTTCTCATCTAGCATGCACAACTGATCATTTCTACTCTGCAACCAATCTGCTTTAGAGATTTCACTTTCCAGTATTGTCCTTAGTGAACGGACACCCATTTAAATAGGAGGGATTACTTCCATCCCATACACCAATGAATAAGGAGTTTCTTTTGTGGTGGATCGAATTGAGGTTCTATACCTCCAGAGTGCATAGGGCAACTGTAGGTACCAGTCCTTGTAGTTCTTTTCTGCTCTTCTTCAAGATCCGCCCTATGTTTTTATTAGAAGCTTCAACTGCTCCATTAGTCTGAGGATGGTAAGGTGAAGACTTGTGGTGTTGAATGTTGAACTGTTGGAGTAGCTTTTCTGTTTCTCCTTTAAAGTGCAACCGATTATCTGAGATGATTTCATGTGGTACCCCATATTTGCAAATGATATTGGTTTGAATGAATTGAGCAACTTTCTTTGAATTCAGGACTTTGTATGAGCTTCTACCCATTTAGTAAAATAGTCAATAGCTACAAGTATGAATTCATGGCCATTGGATGCTGCTGGGTGAATCTTCCCAATAATGTCTATTCCCCATGTAGAGAATGGTCAAGGTGATGTCATGGTATGTAATGACATGGGTGGCATGTGCTTCAGATCTCCATGGACTTGGCATTGATGGCATCTTCGAACATGGGTAGCACAGTCAGCTTCCATTGTGGTCCAGTAGTAACCTTGTCTCATTACCTTCTGTAATAGCATATGTGCATTCATATGTGGCCCATAACTTGACTCATGAACCTCTTCAATTATCTGTTGTGCTTCCTTGGCAGTTACACAAAGGAGATGAATTCCATCATATGATTTTCGATAAAGCCTTTCACCACAAATGATGTAATTAGTAGACAACCTCTGGATGGTTAACTAATCATTCTTGTCTACAGACTCCGGGTATGTTCCATCCTTGAGGTATTGTAGGATGTCTAAATATCATTTTCCTTCCCCATTCTTTTCCTCATCTTCTTCTATTGTCATGCAGTTGGCTGGTTCTTCAATTCGTTCTAACACTATCGGTCTAGCTTCATCTTCTTTTGGCCCATCCATCATAGATGCTATGGTTGCTAAAGCATTTGCAATTGATTATGATTCCTTGGCACATACTAATATTGGATCTTGCTGAATTTTGATGACCATTTATGGAGACATTGATGATAAGGCATATGCCTTTCTTCTTTTATCTTCCATTTATTCTATACCTGAGACATTATTAGAGCTGAGTCTCCATACACCTCTAACTCTTTCACTCCTAGGCCTAAGGCTGCTTATAGGCCTATAATGCAAGCTTCATATTCTGTGGCATTGTTGGTGGTAGGGAAGTTGAGTCTGCCGGAAAATGGGATGTGTGTCCCTTTTAGAGAAACTAAGAGAACTCCAATTCCACTTCCATTTTGATATGTTGCTCCATCAAAATACGTCTTCCATGATTCTACTTCAATCTCCATGATGTCTTCATTCGAAAAGCCTCCTTGAATCTCTTCAGCTTCCTCTGGTGAACAATGGGCTAGGTGATCAGCAATTGCTCTCCCCTTTACAGATATTTAAGTCACATACTTAATATCAATCTCTAACAGAAGCAAAACCCATTTAGTAGTTTTTCCATCTTGCACAGGTTTTTCTATTAGGTACTTCAAAGGATCCATTCTTGCAATCAACCGGACCTTGTATGCGAGCATGTAATGTCTGAATTTACGGGTTGCCCATACGAGTGCTATACATGTCTTTTCTAATGGTGAATACTTCTCTTCATAAGGCAACATCTTCTTGCTGATGTAGTAAATCACATTCTCCTTTCTAGTCTCCTCTAGGTATTGAGCAAGTAAAGAAGCCCCCATTGTTGTATCTGTAGTGGTGAGATACAACAACAATGGCTTTTTAGGAACTGGTGGGACAAGTATTGGCGGTTTCATCAGATAACTCTTGATCTTCTCGAAGGCTTCTTGGCATTGTTCATTCCACACTGTAGGGATTTCTTTCTTGAGTAGTCGGAAGATTGGTTCACACGTTATAGTGAGTTGGGCTATGAACCTGCTGATGTACTATATCCTCCCTAGAAATCCTCGAATCTCCTTTTTAGTCCTTGGAGGCTTCATCTCTACAATTGCCTTGATTTTGTTAGGATTAACTTCTACTCCCTTCTGGCTTACCATAAATCCTAATAGTTTTTCAGATGTGACTCCGAAAGTACATTTCTTTGGATTCAACCACAACTAGTGGAATCAGATTCTCTCAAAGAACTTCCTCAAAGCCAGTATGTGCCCTTCACAGTCTTTGGACTTTACTATCATGTCATCAACATAAACTTCTACTTCTTTGTGGATCAAATCATGTAGCAAAGTGGTGGCTACTCGTTGGTAAGTAGCACTAGCATTCTTAGGGCTAAATGGCATGACCTTGCAACAGTATGTCTCCCATGGAGTGATAAAGGAGGTTTTCTCCATTTCTTCTAAAGCCATCTTAATCTGATTGTATCTTGAAAATCCATCCATAAACGAGAGTAGCACATGTCCCGCTGTGTTGTCAACTAGGACGTCAATGTGAGGTAATGGAAAGTCATCTTTTGGGCTGGCCTTGTTTAGATCTCGAAAATCTACACACATTTTGACCTTCCCATCCTTCTTTGGTACCGGAACCACATTTGCTAACCACTCTGGATAGTTGACCACTCTTAGGAATCCTGCATTGTATTGTTTCTCTACTTCTTCTTTGATCTTGAGAGTCCATTCTGGCTTCATGCTTCTCAACTTCTACTTGATCGAATTCATGGTTGGATCTGTTGGAATGCAGTGCTGAACTATATCTGTATCAATCCCAGGCATGTCTTCATATGACAAGGCAAAGATCTCTTTGAACTCTGTTAGCAGTGCCACTAATGCATCTTTCTCTATGGTGGTTAGGGTATTGCCCACTTGGATCATTTTGGGTTCATCATCAGTTCCCAGGTTAATTGGTTGGGCTTCTTCTTTTATAGGTTCTAGGTATCCATGTTTTAATTCCTTATTATTAAGAGTTTCTTTACCGAATTCAAATATAAAAACATTCAAAGCCAGCAAATAAGAAGAATCACAAATCATATTAAAAGGGAAAGAGTTTTTAACAGACTCTACAGACTCAATTGGAAAACTATCACAAATAGATTTAACAGGAATAGAGACACTAGCAGAAATAGACTCAATAGGAACGAAAACAATGTTCTTGGCAAGTGAGACTGACTCGGCGATCCTGATCTTCTTGGCAAAAGTGACTAACTTGATGGTCTTGTTCTTTCTCACGAAGTCCTCCATGGGGTGGGCGGCTCCCTCCCATGCCTAGTTCTTTAACTCGGTCGTGGCTTCCGCAATGGCGGTGGCTCCTAGTAAACTCTTTCTTCCTTCAACATTAATACTGTGGGGGTCTAAATCCATATAATCCATAGCTTCTTCTTCAACCTCCATATCTATAGGCTTGTCGGTCATAAAAACATTGAGGTGCTCTATGCTATTCTTCCATTCATCAAATAGCTCATATTTGCCTCTGTTGCCCAAATAAGTGGGTTGAGGGAGATGCTCTAGATCACTTCCTTCCATTCTCTCCTCATTACGTTCAGCATTCTCAAGTGTCATGATTCTAAGACTGTGGACCATCTGTTTTTGGTCTAGAGTGGCCAACCTAGCGTTTATGTCATCATCCTCTACAGTATGTAGGGTTGGTGTACTTGGTTCTAAATCATAATATGACCCCAATTCAAGAACCTCTCTTCCATGGTTGTCATACCTATGGCCATATCTTTAGCTAACATTAGTGATATCACTCCAATCTGAAAGATGCCCATAGGGATATTCTTCATGATAGATTTGATTGGCTTGTGCATTCTCCTCTCTTGCATTCTCTAACACATTTATCAGCCCGTTTTGATAACTATCAATATCGCTCCACCTGTTAGCTTCAGTATCATCTTCAATATCTTGATCATAGTAGTCCACATCACTGTCATATTCCTCATAAAATAGGTCTACATCTTCATCTCCTCTTTCATTAGGGGGTTCACCCCAATCATCTCCGTTGTATGGGCTATCATAACTTCTGTTGCTGTTGTCATCACTATTGGTGCTGCTGTTATCATCACCATGTCCACCGTCATTGCTGTTGTTGTCACTACTACTATTATTCTTGTCTTCACTTTCATTTTCATCATCACTAAGGGTTGTTCCTCCTTCCTCATCTCCATCATTGGCTCTTAATTCATATGGGCTCTTCAATGTATGCTAGCAGGCCTCCCAATGTTCTTCTTCTTCTATGTTGTAGATATGATCTCCAAGGAGTGTAGTCATGGCATTAAGATCCATGTGATCAGCCCAATCAGTAGGGACCCAGGTGGTATCTTCTTTCTTTAATTCTGGAACCTCATTGTTACAATCAAGTAGTATCTCGAAACCGAGCACCATTGTCTTTGTTATAGGATCGAATCTTGGTTTTGGGAATCCCCAATAACGTTGACTTTCTCCAGCTTTTACAAACTTCCCATTTAGTGTAGGAGTCTAGGGCTTCAAAGGTTATGGAGGATAAGGAAGTCTTTTTGCTTTGGCTTTGGCTCGAGCCATTTTTCTCACTTCCATTTCTAGCAAATCATCATCAAGTAGGAATCCACAAGTCTTGAACAATTGGTTTCTTCACAGCTGTCCCCATATTCATCCCAGAAAAGTAATTCATTCTTCTCATCATTGCTACCACATTATTGTTACCATAAGAAGCAAAGTCCATTGGGATCTTCTTAACTTCTTCTTCCCTCTTCTCGAAACTAGGCCTCTCAATCTCAAAGCCATCCAAAGTCTATGGGTCTTTCTCAGAATCAATACCGTAAACGGGTTTAGGCACAATCAAAGTATCCACATAGATAGTTACAATAGCTCCTTCATGTGGAAACCGAACCTTTTGATTTAGGGAAGAAGGTACAGCTTCGGTGTCGTGGATCCATGGTCGCCCAAGGAGTATATTGAAGCATAAGGCTATGTTAAGGAATTGAAAATCCACTTTCTTAACCATCGGTCCTATGGTAAGCTCTAATGTTATGGTTCCCAAGACTTCTCTTCTATTGTTGTCGTATGCCCTCACATGTTGATCGGTAGGCACAAAGTCTTCAATGCTCAGGCCAAGGTAGCTTGTAGTCTTCAAAGGATAGACATTCAAGGCACTTCCATCATCTACCAAAACCATCAGTATTCTCTTCCCCATGGAATCTATAGTGATATGAAACGGATCATTGTGGTGCTTCCTTTTCTTGGTTAGATCCTTGTCAGAATAAGAAATAGTGAGTTCCCTATTTATGGACCCAATCATAGCATTCAGATCTTGGGAGGTTGTGGTTGTTAGGACTTGGATTTGGTTGAGCAAGTCTACTAGGTTTTGTCGGTGTTTGTATAAGGCCATGAGTAAACCCCATAAGGATATGTTGGCTTGTGTCTTATGTAGTTGCTTAAGGACTTTATCTTCTTCGGCGGGTGTTTGTTGAGTGGATCTGTTTAGAGCTTCCACTGGGTTGTTGGTCTCTAAATGTGGTGGTTTGAAGTGTCTCCCCCCCCCCTGTGATGTGGGCAATTTTGGTTAAATCATGGGGATCAGTGTCTTGGGGTTTGAAGTGTCTCCCCCCCTTTACGAGTGTTTGGTTATTCTATTGGGGTTTGAAGTGTCTCCCCCCATTTGTAGCTATTTGGTTATTCTCTTGGGGTTTGAAGTGTCTCCCCCCATTTGTGGATATTAGGTAATTCTCGGGTTTTGGTACTTCATTTCATATGTCATGTCCTGTGGTGGTAGTAGAGGTCCTATTCATTAATTCTTCCCATGTCATCATGAAACACTCGAGTAGGTCATAGATCAAGTCGGATAGGTCTTCCTTACTCTCTTCTTCGATCATCAAGCAATTAACCCTCGGTCCTTTCCCAAAATTGTGATTGGGCAAGGGATTGTTAGTGATGCTAGGCCTTGTAGGCGGCGCAATCACTTTATTGTGTATTAGGTCTTGAATTGCATGACAAAGGGTGAAACAATGGTTAGTGTCATGAACAGGGATTTAATGGTAAGCACATATTTTATTCACATCAAACTTTGAGGGCAAGGGGTTTGGAATTGGTCTTGGGTCTAAGGGCTTTAGTAACCCTTTTGCTTTTAGCTTATCAAACACTTGACTTATGGGCATGTACAAATCATGGAATTCTCTCTTGGGTCTAGGCCCTTAGGGTACTTGCATAGGTGCAATGGGTGCAATCAATTGATAAGGATCATTTTTAGGAATATTGGAAATTTCTGCAGCCTTAGAATTAGACCCTACATTCTTTCTAAATCTTGGAGGGTCATCAGTCTTTATAGTGCCACTGTTTATAGCATCCTCAATTTGAGTTTCGGCAACAATTAAAGCTTTAAAATTGGGAAAATACTGTGTAAACAAATTATGGTATACAGGCAATAAGTTCTTTACAACCATGGCTAACTATTCTTCTTCACTCGGCCTACTCATCATTTGTGCAGCCTTGGCTCTCCACTTGGTAATGAAAGTAGAGAAGGATTCTTTCGGCTCTTGCTTGGTAGTCTCAAGGTCTCTTCTTGCGATGTCCATTTCCATATTGTTCTTGTATTGCTTGTGAAACTCTCGGCAGATGTCCTCCCAACTTCTTGCCCTTACATCATCCAGGTTAAGGAACCATTTAAGAGCGGCTCTGGTCAGTGTGTTTTGGAATATTTGAGCAAGTACTTCCTCGGTCGCACCTAAGGGCTGCATAGCCCTCATATACATCTTCAAATGGGACTTTGGGCAGTCGGTCCTATGAAAGTCTAGATTTGGCATCATGAACTTGGGTGGCAACCTTGCATTGGGGAATAGGGAAAGAGAATCGTAGTCCATAAGTTCCTCCATCTTACGGGCTCTTCTAATCATTTCCTCCATTTTATTCATCCTCTCCTTGGTCTTCTTCTCATTCTCTACGGCTGGTGGATCATGATTAGTATTATCCCCTTCTTGATTACTCTTTAAATTCTGAAATTGTTGCATTATACAGTTCATGTCTTCCTTCAGCTAAATCTGGCTAGCTACCATAGTGTTGAGTAGCTCTTGGGTGTTCATGGGTTCCTCTATGTTTGGGTGTTCTCCCTTTTCTGCCTTGTTACTAGGAGCTTCAAACTTCTTGGGGCTTGAACTGTCTTGGAATTCAAAGATGGGGTTGTGATGTTGCAACAGTGAAGTCTCTTCTACGCTTGAAGGCTTCAGTATTGTGATGGGAGTGACGTGCTTGGAGCTAGAGCTACTAGCTTGAGTGTTGGGCTTAGGTTCTCTTTGCAACCTTCCTTCAGATCTTGACCAGATTCTCCCTTAATGACAGGCTTGGTTAGGTTAATCAAAGCTAAAACCCCTTCCACATCCATCAATCATCCAAAACAAACACACACAACATGTAATGCAATTTTAACCAGGACTGATCTAAGGGTAGGTTCTAAGTCATTATGTTGTATGGTGAGTTTGTTGTTTCATTGTTTCCCATAGCTAGGATGTTACACCTCCTAACTTGTAATGTAATGAACATTGCATTGGTCCAAACCGGTTTGTCCTTTATAGTCAACAAGAAATGATTCAGTGACTTTGGGCTATGAGTTGGTGAGTTTACCACTGGGTACCCGAATTTAATGAAGACTGGTGATCCATGGTTACTACTACCACAAATTGTTGAAAGGGGTGCATACATTGTTGTTTGGATGGCACACACTATGACAGTTAGGGAAAGATTTTAACAACCAAAAGAATCAACAAAATATCATGCACCACAATATTATGCAACATCCCATAAAACATAAATAAACAAACAACAACTATATCATGCAAGACCATGCAAAACAAAGGTACATATTTGGTCACTTAAGCCTAATACGAAGCTTAGCCCTCAACATCCCTAGCGGAGTCGCCACTGTGAGAGACCTCGATGAAAGAATATACCTCAAAAAAGAGATTCGGGTACCTTTTAGGGCACCTTTCTTTTTGGGTAAGTGGTATGGAGTCACCACTTATTTTTCTTTATAAAAGAAAATAAGAAAAAATACTAATTACGAAATACATGACTGAATAGTTCCATTCATTGATTGAATAAAAATTACATATCTAGAAAAACTTGCAAATTACATAGCTTTGGGTCCAGGTTACAATCTACCAAATAATTACATGGCCTATTGTCCTAGTTACATTCTACCCAAAATAAATGAAGACAAGGCTAGATCTACTAAACCAAAAACCTAAATCCAGAGGTTAGGTTACAGAATGGGAAGGTTAGGCACCCATTTCGCCCAGACAAAGTCTGGTCTTCTAGACTCTTGAGACCAATGTACTTTCTTATGCATGTCATGAATGATATGTTGAACATGTGAGACAAAACTTAAATCACACAAATTTATTTATGAACGAAGTCTCTTCTTTTGTTCAAAAAAATCAGATCTTTTGTTATTGTTAAAAAAAAATTGTTTTAGTTTGTCAAAATATAGATCTATTTTGTGGGATGTAATAAAATGGTTTTTGATGATAAAAATTCAGATTTGTTTTGTTGTATTTAAAAGAATGATTTTTTTATGACAAAAATTCAGATCTGTTTTGCTATATATATATATTTTTTTTAAAAAAAAGGATTTTCTAAGAAGAGAACTCCACTCATAATCTAAATTTATGCAATCATGAATTAAAATAAACACAAACACAATAATACATAATCTCTTCCTTTATTTCAACAATTTGCATGTATTAAGAAAATCAAATTTGCATCTTAAGAAAGATGCAAATCAATTTTGATTTGA
>JAOXJQ010000107.1:38195773-38208060 GCA_025762765.1 Quercus bicolor | reverse complement strand
AATGTGTTGTTGAAATAAATGTGTTAATCAAATGTGAGGTTTTAATAATGTAATGACAGGTTACAGGTTAATATCAAAGCCATGAAAATAATAAAAACAGAAAATAAGTTTTAACGGCGAATTTTTTCGTCACAAATATAGCAACAAAAAATTGTTTTAGTTACGAAATATTTCGTCACTAAATGTAGTAGAATTTTGTAAGAGATGGCTTTAGTGACAAAAATTTTCGTCGCTATATGTGCCTGGATTTTCTTAAAAATAGTTTTAGTAATGAATTTTTTCGTCAATATATGTACCTAAAAATATTTTTAGTGACGAAATTGTTCATCACTAAATATGATTTAATAAACTGAAATGGTTTTAGTGACGAAATATTTTTGTCGCTGAATACTGTTTTTAGCGAGGAAAACATTTAGCGATGAAACGTTTTCGTCGCTAAAAGTTTTTTTTTTTTTAAATCAAATTGGACTTTTAGTGACGAAAATTTTTGTCGCTAGGATTTTCAACGACAAGGCTACAGCGATGAAACGAGTTTCTTCGCTAAAAGTCCAATTTTGTTGCTAAAGGTCCTTAGTGACGAAAAACTGGAATTTTAGTGACAAATTTTTTCGTCACTAAAAATACATTTTGTTGTATTGTCTTCAAGAAGTCCTTCTTCAATCACATCACATTGGTCCTTCCATGTCTTCTGACATCTTCTCCCTCTCCCTCTCCCTATCTCTCACTCTCACTCTCTTTCTCCCTCTTTCTTTCTCAGTTTCTCCCTTAGTCCCTCAACCCCCTAACTGTTTTCTCAGAGAAATCGGTTTCAAGATGTGAGGCTAGGTATTGTATCGGTGGGTGGGGGTGGGGTTTTTTTTTTTTTTTTTTTTATTTTTTTTAATTAATTTTTTAAATTTTTTAATTAAGAAATTAAAAACAAATCGAGTCCAAAACGGTGTGTTTTGGTTAGTAGACGGCAGCAGTTAACAGAGTCCTAATGGAGGACTAAATTGACAAAATTTGAAACTTAGATGATTAAAATGACAAAATTAAAACTTAGAGGACTAAAATGACAAAAGGTGAAAATTAGAGGGTCAATTTTACATTTTAGCAAACTAGTTTTAACTATATATATGTATATATATATATATATATATATACCTTCTTAAGGTGTGTTTGTTTGGAAGTGAAATATGATGGATGGAAAGCTTTGAAGAGAAAATAGAAATGAAAACTTTTTTGGAGTGTGTTTGGTTGGATGGGGAGGAAAGAAAATAAATGGTGGAGCTCAAGTATTTTCTCTTCGGGCTCACAAAAAAGTTCTCTCCATAATGGAGAAAAACTAAGGGAGTAATTGGACTTTATTTTTGGACAAAAATGTCCATGTGCTATTGCACATGGGCTTTGTCCACGTTGCTCTTTTTTCTTTTTTTGCCTCTTCTTTGTCGAGTGCTCATATATATATATATATATATATATTGTTTTTTTTCTTTTTGTGTTTTGTTTTTGTTGTTTAGATGTGATTTTTTTTTTTTCTGGATATAATTTTTATTTTTTTAATAAATTTAGGTGATTAATTTTTTTTTTTTGGTTGTTTATCACTTTTTTAGTTTTAATTGAGCATTATTTTTTAACAAGGGTATATATGTAAACTTGTACAAACTCATTTTTTTCATCCTTCAACCTTTCCACTTCCAACCAAACAAAAAGAAGGAAAATTAAAATTTTTTCCATCCTCCCATTATTTTCTATTTTCCTACTTTCCTATCTCTCTAACCAAATGGACCCCAAACGAGTTGTGGGTTATCAATCATGATCATCTTAGTCTCAAAGGTGGTTTCGTCATAGTTTACGTATAATGCATTCTATGTTCGATAGTCGAGACAAAGGACTTTAAGGAGCTATACAATGTGCAAACCGCACTATGTGTTTAAATGCCAAAATTTCCCATTTTATAGTAGCGTCCACACGTGGTCAGCTATGTGCACCATGAGCACATAAAGTTCCTATGTATGTTTTTTTATACTTTATAGTAATACCATGCACGCATAATCTTCTCATTTATAAATTATCGTAAAAATATTATGTACGTAGAAATTTCTTCTTTATTAAATGTATCATTTAAAAAAAAAAAAAATTTAGAGGGTTTTAACTTATGAATAATGATAGTTCTTTATCATTAAATTAAGATATTAATCGGTTTTTAGTGTAATTAAGTAGGGATTGAACCCAGATTCAACCATAAAATTTTTTACCAATTGAGCTAACTCAAACCTACATATTTTTTTAAATACTTGTTGTAAGGATACGATTTGGCTCCCTAGCCCAACGGGTGGACGGGTTTAGGCTCAAAGAGCCCAATACAATGAATTTTTAGAGAGTGGGTTGGAAAACTGGGCTTTAAAACTAGGCTTTAATGAGTCGGAAAACAAGTAAAGTGGATCCAGATGACAAGGAAATGAAGGTAGACTGGTTTAATCTAAAGAAAATCGTCCTCAGCACAATCCGAGGAGATCAGTTCTTATATATTTTTTCTCAAGTTTGATTACAAGTTCAATTCTTGATTGCTACAGTGTTTTTCCTTTTCTTTCTCCCCCTTTTTCCCATAGAGGATCTCTTACATTATATAGCTCCCTTTGAATGATCTTGGCCCTCCACCTGTTGATCGTTCAGGCCACTACTTGAGTGCTTGTCCCATCCGACACCCTCACAAGCCCTCTGTGAGTTGGGGCAACCAAGGCAGCACTGTTCAGGGGTCTTCTCCACATAAATGCGGCTAGTTGGTTAGAAGCAGAGCATTCAATGTGGTGGTAGTAACTTTCCTTAAGATATTTCCCACCTCCAAGTTGTCCTGTACATTCATAACGTATGTCATTTTCATTAGAATTTTTGGAAAGGTCATCATGGGTTACAGGACATTCTTTCTGTCCTCAGTTTCGCTTAGCCGAGGAGAAGTATCTCCTCGTCTTACCTTCCCCAGCATTATCACCTGTAGCTTGCTCATGGGATCCTGAGTTTTACATACTCATTACTGTTTATCTGTCCTCGGACCACAAAGCGTCCTCGGACAAGGTCCAAGGCCAAGCATATGTTCTTGGGCCCCTTATCCCTACACTTGTCTTTATTTTTTGTCCTTTTTTTTTTTTTTTTCCAAATGATGGTAGGGAAGGCGTAATTATGTGAGCATAACATATATATTATTGTAGATGGATAACCTAAAGTAAGCAATTAGTATATAATAAACAATGATCCATGCTTAACTTGAAATCATAATGATATAGTATGTATATAATAAACAAGTCCCAACCCCGCTCTTCTCTTCCCCTTCCTCCCCCTCCTGTTACTGACCTTTTCCCCATACCTAACCTGAAGAAGAAGATGAAGGAATAGGAGGTGAAGGAAGGTGAGGTGGTCTGCCAGGAGACCAAGAAGCAAAAAATGGCCCAAGACAAATGGCAGGCCATCTCAGTGGATAGCAGGGAGGGCCCGGGTGTGGCCGAGGTACGCCAACAACAACATACCTGGGCTCCTCGGTTGGAGCTGGATGGTGCTACCATCCCATGGAACTCTTCCATTAGGGAGTTTTAGAGAGGGCACTCCTTTTACATAGCTAAGGCCCTAGAGCAGCCCCTCCTCTTGCCGAAAGACTTGGCTGCTTTAAGGCACATGAGACAACCAGACCTCTTTTATGTCCCTGAAAAGGGATCTGGCCATAGTAAGTTCACCATCATACCTCTTAATTTAAGTGTTAAGTTGCTCTTCCTGTTTGCTTTATTATTACTATTTCATTACACGTATGTTTCTTTAACACAGTGTTCTCTTGTTGTTTTTGCACAGGCTATGCAGGAAGTTTTTGTAGCTGAGGAGTGGGTTAAGGACGCCCGAAATGAGGCTAGGATTAAGGCCAACCTCTGCGCCAAGACCAACAAGGCCTTGGGAGCCATGAAGTAGGAGAACCAAGAACTGGCCACCAAGCTAACCGCGGAGGAGCGATGAGGCTGGTCTGAAGAGTGCCTAGGACCAGATTGAAGATCAACATAAAAAGCTTTATCTCACTAAGATAGAGCTGGCGACTTAGAAACATCTGGTCATGGAGCTAAAGGCAGATCTGCAGAAGGCCAAGGAAGCTACTCGAATGGTTAAGGAAGTTGCTGAGGCTTTAGAGAAGGCATCCTACAAGCGTGGGGGTGTAAGAGACTGAGATACGGCTAGCAGATGAGTTAGTGAAGGTGTGTAGAGATTACTGCAAGGAGGTGTGGGTAGAAGCGCTCAACCGAGCAGGAGTCCCTATTACCTCCGAGTGAAGACTCGCTGAGAACATATTCTTCCTAGAGGACATCCAAGAAGTTCCAGCAGTGCTCCCTCCTCCCACTGTTCTTGCCCTAACCCCCTCAGAGCAACCCTCCACCACTTAGGCCACTCTTCCTCCTTTCGAAGTCTCCAAAGGGCCCAGTAAGGAGGCTGAGGGCAAGGATTCTGGCCAAGGGGTTCTTCAGCCTAAGGATAAAGGCATGGGCAAGGAGGTCAAAGCCCTGCTAGAAGCCAAGGGTAAAGAGACTGCCCTCAAGGTCAAGGATGCTACTGTCAAGGCCAAGATGCTAACTCCACATCCAAGGACGTTGATGCCAAAGATGACCTTCCCAGCACCAAGGCATAGTTTTAGGATTTTTCCTTTCTTTTTTGTACTTCTTTTTTTTTTTTTTTTTTTTTTGTTAGTTTGCCATTGTATACAATGTGTATTACTTTTATTCAATTAAAAAACTTAAATTTTTTATCTATTAATATTTGTTTTTTTTTTTTTTTTTTTTTTTTTTTTTTTTTTTTTTTTTTTTTTTTTTTTTTGGTAGTTTGCCATTGTATACAATGTGTCTTCCTTTTATTCAATGAAAAGACTTCACTTTTTGCTCTATGAATCTTTCTTTTTTCCTGTAATATTTATTCTCTGATTGGTGTAGTTATTGTTTTGCCCTTTATTGAGACCTTTAAATTGATGATGCCTCCAAAATGAATAGCCACACTTTGATCAAGACTAGAAGTAATAACTAACTGTTAACTTAAATAAATCAAACATGTGTACACAGTAAGAGAAAAATGACTAAGTCCTGAGAGACAAATGAAATGCTTAGTAGGGAAAGAGGGTGCCTGAGGCCTTTCCCTTTAAGAGCATCTTATTAATGTCCTTAGAATCCTTTAATTTAAAATGTTAATTTTCACAAGGCATGTGGTTTGAGGAACCAAACATAGCTAAGGTTCTACTTAATACTCATATAGGTAATGGAAAGTGTTAATTTACCCAAATTATGTTGTCCGAGGGACCAGGCATAACTAAAGTTCTGTTTAACAATTAGAAAGATGTCTTGAAGTATTAATTTACCCAAAGCATGTGGTCCGAGGAACCAGACATGACTAAGGTTCTGTTTAATACTTAGCAAGATTTCATAAAAGATATCAATTTACCCAAGGTATGTGGTTCGAGAAGCCAGGCATGACCAAGGTTCTATTTGATACTTATAAAAACGTCATGAAGTATTAATTTACTCAAAGTATGTGGTTCGAGGGACCAGGCATAACTAAGGTTCTGTTTAACACTTAGAAAGATGTCCTAAAGTATTAATTTACCCAAAGTATGTGGTTCGAGGGACCAGGCATAGCTAAGGTTCTGTTTAACACTTAGATATATAACTTAAAATATCAATTTACCCAAAGTATGTGGTCCGAGGGGCCAGACATGACCAAGGTTTTGTTCGATATTCAGATAGATGGCTTAAAATATCAATTTACCCAAGGTATGTGGTCCGAGGAGCCAGACATGACCAAAGTTCTGTTTGATACTTAGAAAAATAATAGGACGCATGACGCATAATGTAATAAACCAAAATATGGTAAAGAAAGCTTTCATTAATAGTAATACCTTCTCAAGTTGTTTATATTCCAAAAGCGTGGTACAACATTTTCATCTAAATCTTCAAGATAATATGCACCTATTCCAGCCACTGAAGTGATGCGATATGACCCTTCCCAGTTAGGCCCTAACTTTCCCCAAGCTGGGCTCATGGCATTACCCAAAACCTTTCTTAATACCAATTCTCCAGGCGCTAATGGCCTTAGCTTTACGTTGGCATCATACCCTTGCTTGAGCTTGTGTTGATAATATGCCAATTGGACCATGGCATTTTCTCTCCACTCTTTAATTAAGTCTAAGCTCTTCCCTAACGACCCATCATTGTTGCTCGGAGTGAAGGAACTCATTCTTAGTGTTGGGAATCTAGTCTCTAGAGGAATAATAGTCTCGGCTCCATAAGTCATTGAAAAGGGGGTATCTCCTGTTGACCTACAATGTGTAGTCCGATATGTCCAAAGGATGCGTGACAGCTTTTCCACCCATTTTCCCTTTACATCATCCAATCTCTACTTAAGTTCATTCACTATGACCTTATTGACAGTCTCGGCCCATCCATTCCCCTGTAGATAAGTCAGGGTAGAATACCTATTAGTAATTCCCAAGTCATAACAGTATCTCCTGAAGGCTTTGTTATCGAATTGAAGATCATTGTCTGAGATGAGGGTATGGGGGATCCTAAACCGAGTGATGGTATTTTTCCAAACGAATCTCTTAGCATCCACATCCTTAATATTTGCCAATGGTTCAGCTTTAACCCACTTGGTGAAGTAATCTGCGCCAACCAGCAACCATATCTTATTCCTTGTTGCCTTAGGGAAATGTCCTACAATATCCAAGCTCCATTAAGCAAAAGGTCAAGGGCTGGACAGAGGATTGAGGACACCCCCTAGTTGGTGAATGTTTGGGGCAAATCTTTAGCATTGGTCACACTTTTTCACGTACTCTTATACCTCCTTTTGCATGTTCGGCCACCAATATCCCTACGTGAGGGCCCTGTGAGACAAAGACCTGCCTCCTGTGTGGCTTCCACAAATCCCTTCATGTAACTCCTTTAGGAGTAATTCTGATGCCTCATGGTGTATACATAGCAAATATGGCCCAGAAAAAGAGCGCTTATACAACTTTTGGTCCTCGAACAACCAAAACTGAGGAGCCTTTCTTCGTACTTTGTCAGCCTCGGACTTCTCCTCGAGCAAGATATCTTCCTTCAGGAATAGTAGTATAGGGTCCATCCAGTTAGGTCCCACTCGAACTTGATGAATTTGAACCATCTTCTTCTTCATCTCAGTAGGCTTGCATAGGTCTTCAATAAGGATAACCCAAAGTAGGCCCTGTGCCGAAGGGGTTGCAAGAGTGGCCAAAGAATCAACGTGTGTATTTCCACTCCTAGGAACATGCATTAAGTTGAAGGACTCAAACCCTGATTGTAAGTGTCTAACCTGATTTAAATATTCTTGCATTCTCACATCCCTGGTCTCTAACTCTCCTTTCACCTGGCCAACAACTAACCTTGAATCAAAAAATATCTCTACTACTTTTCCTTCGAATTTCTGAACCATGGTCATCCCTACCAGCAGGGCCTCATATTCACCCTCATTGTTTGTGGCCAAGAAGCCCAACCTTAAGGATTTCCTGATAGTGATTTTCTTAGGAGAGATCAGAATTAGCCCCATTCCAGATCCTCTTTGATTTGCTGCACCATCAACGTATACCCTCCAGGCCAAGGGTTCCTGTAGGGATACCATGCCAACTGATTGTCCATCCATGTCCTACTTCTCTACCACCAAGTCTTCTAATGGGGATTTAGCAAACTCGGCCACTAGATCTATGAGGACTTGGCCCTTGATAGAGGTGTAAGGCATATACTTGATATCAAAATCCCCTAGGATCGTACTCCACTTAGCAATCCTTCTTGTGTAATCAGCACTCCAAAGTAGTGATCGAAGCAGAAGTTAGGTTAAAACAATAACTGTGTGAGCCTGGAAGTAGTGAGACAGTTTGCTTGTAGCACGCACCACAACCAAAATGGCCTTCTCTAGTGGTAAGTAACAAACTTCTGCTTCATGCAAAGACTTGCTCACATAGTAAACTGGCATCTACATGCCATTGTCAGCTCGTATCAGCACCAAGCTCATGGCATGAGAAGCCACAACAATATATGCAAACAAGACCTCATCCACCTCAGGTCTTGACATAATAGGTGGTCGGGAAAGGTACTCCTTGAGCTGCTGGAAGGATAAGGCACACTCTTGGATCCATTCAAATCCCTTCCACTTATTTAATAACTGGAAGAAAGGTCGGCACTTGTCCGCTGACTGAGATATAAATCGATTCAAGGCAGTAGTCATCCCTGTTAATTTCTAGACTTCTTTTGGATTCTGGGGTGGCTGTAAACTGTTAATTGCCTTAGCTTGATCAGGGTTGACCTCAATTCCACGATGAGTGACCATATATCCCAGAAATTTGCCTGATCCCATGCCAAAGGAGCACTTGGAAGCATTGAGGCACAGCTTGTGTTTCTTCAATATCTCAAAAATATCCTTAAGGTCTCCCATGTGCTCGGACACCACCTTACTCTTCACCACCATATCATCTATATAAACTTCAATGCTTTTGCCTAATTGTGGCTCGAACATCCTGGTCATCATCCTTTGATAGCTAGACCCTACATTCTTCAAATCGAATGGCATCACTTTGTGGTGATAACTTCCAGTAGGAGTGACAAAAGCTATCTTTTCTTGACCATCCAGAGTTAGTGGTATTTGGTGATATCCTTGGAAAGCATCCAAAAAGCTCATCCGAGGATGGTCTATAGTTGCATCCACTAGTTGGTCTATTTGAGGCATGGTGAAAGGGTCCTTTAGACAGGCCTTGTTCAAATCAGTGAAGTCTACGTACACCTGCCACTTTTCATTCTTCTTTTTCACAACTACAATATTGGCTAATCACTCAGGTTAGAACACCTCCATAATAGCCCTAGCTTGCTTAAGTTTGAGCACCTCTTCTTTGACAGCCTTTGAATGTTTTTTAGATAAGCGCCGAGGTGGTTGCTTCTTAGGGACAACCACTAGGTTGACATTTAGATGATGACAAATGAGATCTGGGTCCACTCTGGGGGCTTCATAAGCGCTCCATGCAAACACATCAATATTTTTCCTAAGGAACAACATCAGCTTTTCCTTCTCCTGAGAAGGCAACTGAGTTTCGACCTATAAAAACTTCTCCTTGTCATCATCTATAATCACCTTATATAACTTCTCACACTCTGCCCCTTCTGATTCTACATCAATGGATAACGTCGAGATCCTTGATTGCTATAAGCCCCTCTCAGCGAAGGTCGAGGGCTCCACTTTTGGCTGATGCATTATTGCATCCACCAAGCATTGCCTAGCCACGGATTGGCTTCCGACCAGCTCGTCAATATGATCTCCAGACGGATATTTCACTTTCAAATGCAAAGTGGAAGGTACGGCCACAATAGCCAGGGTTTAGCCACAATGGCCTTGTAGGGAGAATAAGCATCCACTACAATGAAATCCACCTCTACCACCTCCGAACCTGCTTGCATAGGTAGCCTAATCTGACCCCTCAGAATAACAACGTTCCCATCAAAACTTACCAAAGTTGAATCATAAGCTGACAAATCCTCAGGCTTCAAGCCTAATCCATTGTACAAATCAGGATATATAATCTCTACCTTGCTGCCCTGATCCACCAACACCATCTTCATATCATATCCCCATATCCTGAGGGTGATCACTTGGGCATCGTCATATGGCTGTATGGTCCCAATCTTGTCTTTATTCGAGAAACCCAATGCTAGTCGGCTCTCCACTCTGGCTCTCTTCGGCTCGGGTTTAGAGTCTTCTACAAGTGGCCGAGCCACAAACATCACCCTAGAGGAGTGTGAATCGGTTCTCCCTAGAGTCGCGAAGATGACATTAATGGTGCCCAAAGGGGCTCTAGAGAAAGCATTCCCCTGAGATCTTGATCCTGCTTGACCTCCTTGTCCGCTAGGCTGATACAAAAATTACTTTAACCTACCCTCTCTGACCAGCTGCTCCAGGTGACTCCATAAGGTTCTACAATCTTCTGTGGTGTGTCCACGGTCCCTGGTGGTATTGGCAACGAAGGTTTTGACTGCGTTTCATAGGGTCGCCTTCCATCTTATTTGGCCATAGAACACCATGCTAACCACCTGAGGAGCCGTAGACCTAGATTGTTCGACAAAATCCCTTCGGGGTCTGTTATTATTGCACCTGTCCAACCTAAAATCCCTCTTGTCCTAAGGGATAACTTTAGCCTTTCCTTTCCCTTACTGTTGATCTTCCTCAACCCGCTTGTACTTATCAATACGATCCATAAACCGACGCACACTTCTTACCGGCTTCTTGGTCAAGGACCTTCTCAAATCATGCTTGGTAGGTAGGCCGACCTTGAAAGTCCTTATGGCCACGTCGTCAAAGTCCTCATCGATCTTATTGAACATCTCATAGTATCTGTCTAAGTACGTTTTCAAGGTTTCCCCTTCTCGCATGTCCACAGACACTAGGGAATCTAAGGGTTGAGGAACCCTACCACACGTAATAAAGTGAGATCCAAACGCCCGAGTGAGTTCCTTAAAGGAATCAATGGAACTTACTCCTAAACTATCAACCATATCATGGTCATGGGCCCTAAACTAGAAGAGAATACTTTGCACATCAAGACCTCATTCTTGGAATGCACAACCATTCTCTAGTTGAAGTGGCTTACGTGCTCCACAAGGTCTATCTGACCATTGTACATGGTAAACGTGGGCTGAGTGAACCGCCGAAGAAGTTTCCCTCCCTCAATTTTGCACGTGAAAGGTGACTTGGAAATTTGGTTGAGCGCTCTACTCATTACATCATTTCCCAAGCCTTTGGAAGATGAGCTCCTACTTCTGCGCTTATAGTGGTAGTCTTCATCATACGAGAAAAACTCACTAGGAGGAGTCCTTGATTTGGGTCTATAACTACCATCCTCTTCATCGTCAGAAGAGAAATTAGAATTGGAAGGAGTTCGGCTTTGCCGTTTGTGGTGCAACTTTCTCTTCAAATGATCAATCTCCAGTTGCATGGTTTTGGTATTCTCTTCATGAGAACGATGACCCCACTTCAAGGCTAGCCCTTGCTAGTATAAGTGGTATGTACACTAACCTCATGGTCCATTCTCTGCTCAAGATTAACAAAATGATCTTGACATTGGGACCCCATAGATTCCTCTAGATTTAGTCCTGATCATACCATAACTGAACATTGAGCTTACGACAGCACCAGAATTTCCCACAGACGGTGCCAATTGTAAGGACATGATTTGGCTCCATAGCCTAAAGGGTGGATGGGTTTAGGCCCAAAGAGCCCAATACAATGAATTTGTAGAGAGTGAGTTGGAAAACTAGACTTTAATGAGTCGGACAACAAGTAAAGTGGATCTAGATGACAAGGAAATAAAGGTAGACTGGTTTAATCCAAAGAAAATCGTCTTCGGCATAATCCGAGGAGATCAGTTCTTATATATTTCTTCTCAAGTTTGATTATAAGTTCAATTCTTGATTGCTATAGTATTTTTCCTTTTCTTTCTCTCCTTTTTTCCCATGGAGGGTCTCTTATATTATATATCTCCCTTTGAATGATCTTGACCCTCCACCTGTTGATTGTTTAGACCACTACTTGAATACTTGTTCCATCGGATACCTTCACAAGCCCTCTGTGAGTTAGGGAAACCAAGGCAACACTGTTCAGGGGTTAATGTGACCAGTTGGTTAGGTGCAGAGCATTCAATGCGGTGGTAGCAACTTTCCTTTAGATATTTCCCACCTCCCAGTTGTCCTGTACATTCATAACGTATGTCGTTTTCATTAGAATTTCTTGGAAGGTTACCTTGGGTGACAGGACATTCTTTCTGTCCTTGGTTTTGCTTAGCCGAGGAGATACTCCTCCTCAACTTACCTTCCCTAACATTCTCATCCGTAGCTTACTTATGGGATCCTGAGTTTTACATATTTATTACTATTTATCTGTCCTTAGACCACAAGGTGTCCTCGGACAAGACCCAAGACCTAGCATATGTTCTTGGATTCCTTATCCCTACATTTGTCTTTTTTTTTTTTTTTTTTTTAAATGATGGTAGCGAAGACGTAATTATGTGAGCATAACATATATAGGAGTATTATTTAACCAATATATATATATATATATATATATATATATTATTGTAGATGGATAACCTAAAGTAAGCAATTAGTATATAATAAACAATGATCCATGCTTAACCAGAAATCATAATGATATAGTATGTATATCATTATATCATCACATCCCACGCTTTGCGAGGTTTGTCTTTCAGAAATTATGATACTATTCTACGTACATCTATAATA
>JAOXJQ010000107.1:38111194-38127698 GCA_025762765.1 Quercus bicolor | reverse complement strand
ACTATTATGCCCAGGCCCTAAAAACTCAAAAGAAAAAAAAAAAAAAAAAGAGGCAATGTTATTGTCTACGTGCACTTGCACATGGGCATTTTTGTTAATTAAGAAAACATGCATCCCCACCTAGTTTTCTCCCCATTTTTGGGAGAAAACATTTTGGTGGGCTCACACCTACCAAAAGTATTTTCTCTCCTTTTTATTTTTTAATCCTCCCATCCTCCCTAAAATCTACCCAACCAAACACATCCGGTGATCTCATTTTCATCAAATCCCATACAAAACAGTTAAACAAAAGATGGGCATCTATTCCTATTAAAAAAAGAAAAAGAAAAAAGAAAAAAAAGTAGAATATGGGCATCTATCCAATTCTTCTACGCTGCTCATTTGCTCTTGTCCCTTCTTTGCTCATATTCATCAAATCCCATACAAAATAGTTAAACAAAATATGGGCACCTATTAAATTCTTCTATGCTGCTCATTTGCTCTTGTCCCCTCTTTGCTAGTCCATTTGCATATCCGTTGGTGTACGGCGAACGGATTCACCAGCCCATTGTCTGAGAGCCTACGAGCCGTGGATCGCATGTGGGCCATACATTTGGTCCAACCCATACTGTTAGGCTCGGGGAAATCCTAGGAACTATTACAAACTCGAGGTCTAGTGTTGCTCGGAGCCTGTCTCTAATGTATCTTTGTAGTGCCTTAGGAGAGATCGCCTACTGAGCAATATCCGGCGTCAGTCGCAAGTTCCAAAACTGGCATTCCTGTTCCCAAAGTAGGATCCCATTTTTGTCAGGAATAATCACAAAGGGGCCCCACTTGCACTAGAAGCCATTCTATACAATCATGACAAACCCATTAAGCAAGCCTATAAATAGAGGAAAAGAGGAGGGAGATGAGTTTGGACATTTTTGTGTGTGGAGATATCAAAGAGAGAGAGAGAGAGAGAGAGAGAGAGAGAGAGAGAGAGAGAGAGCTAACTTAGGAAACCCCAGGGAATTGTCAACAAGGTAGAAGAATTACGTTTCTAGGAACTTCACATTGTAGGATATCCATAACCCACACAATAACAAATAGATTGTGAGCACAACTTGGTAAACAACCCATTAAACGAGTTGTACACGCCACAATTGGTGGTGCCTGTGAGAATCTCCTACTCAGCTGAAAGTCTAGGCGAAATATGCTACCTTGGAATGGGGGAGACCGGCATTCGCCGAGTTCTATGGGTAGTCATTCTAGGGGCTCCTCTCGAGGCTTGAGGAGACACGAAAGAAAGCAGAGAAGGGACCGGAATCACATGCATGAAGAACAAGCAAGAGGGCAAGATTCGGGGGAAAGGTTCTTCGCAGGGGTATAGATTAGTCTCTTACATCTCCAGCAAGTGATCGAAGAAAAGGATCATGAGTTGGAGCACCTACGCAGGCAAGTCAAAGAGTTGGAGTTAGAAGTACGGGGAAGGCATCATAGAAGGAACCGTGATGAATCTGTTGATGATTCTTACCACACGAGAGAAAGCAGGAGAGAGTCCTCTCTCACCAAGGTAGTTCACATCGATCAAGAGAAAGATCAAGTGAGATCATCAGGCGAAACCTAGAACCACACAACCAACATGGGCGTCATAGCGCTACAATGGATGCGATGAGTTGAGCACTACGGAGAGCTACTCGGTCACCATTTTCTGACGAAATTGAGTGTACTAAAATGTCAAGGAATTTTAACTGCCCACCGTTCATCTTATTTGAGAGCAAGACGGACCCTGTCGAGCAAGTCAGCCATTACATCCAGATGATGTCGTTGCATAGTCAGAATGATGGACTTATGTCAAGGTGTTTCCTTCTAATTTCAGGCCTATTGCTTTGTGATGGGTTAATGGGTTGAATAAGGGATCAATCCACAGCTTTGGGGAGCTAATTTAGGAGTTTGGGGCTTGATTCATTACTTGTAGTCGGGTACCCTAGCCAATTGATGCATTGCTGTCCATAAAGATGGGGGTGGGAGAAACTCTTTGAAATTATGCTAACCGATATTGGGAGCTGTATAATGAAATTGGGAGAGGTAATGAGAAGGTGGCTGCCAATACTTTTAGGCTAGGACTTCCCCAGGATTCTGAGCTAAGAGATTCGTTAACCATGCGACCCCTTTAAAGTATGCACTAGCTTATGAGGTGAATTAAAGAGCATAAGAGGCTAGAAGATGATCGACATCAAAGTAAGGGTAAGGCTCCTGCCAATTCACACTATGCAAAGGATTCACGGCTTGGGGGTTTTCATCTGAGTCCAAGGAGAGAAGTTAGAATTCAGGAGCCTAGTACCTGAATCGGGGAGATCAATGTAACGTTCAAAGAACCTGTCATAATATTTTGGAATGGATTAAAAATGAATCATATTTTCGATGGACAAGCAAGATAAATGGCGACCTAGCAAGGAGAAATCATAATTTATACTGTACATATCACCGAGAAAATGGGCACATAACCAAGCAATGCAGGGTATTCAAGGATCATTTGGAACAACTTGTGAAAGCTGGGCATTTGAAGGAGTTCGTAGGTGCACTTGAAGGCAGTATAGAAGGGCAGACCTCAAGGAACTGAGGGAACACGCTTCCACCACCATTGGGGGTTATAGAAGTTATACATGCAGCTTTAATTGGCATGAGTTTGAGCTGACGCAAAGGGATCCTATGTGTGATTTTGGTAAAGGACATCGAGGACAATGATTAGCCAGGAAAGAGGCTGAGATTGAGTAAGGAGCTGGTTGAATTTGGAGATGAAGATTTGGAAGGAACAACTCAGCCACATGATGATTCCCTCGTAGTCACCACTAGAATTGGGGGTTTTGTAGTGAAGAGAGTGTTAATAAACAAAGGAAGTAGGGCTGAAGTGATGTACCCCAATCTTTATAAGGGATTAGGATTAAAGCCTGAGGACTTATTTAAGTATGACACGCCCTTGGTAGGATTTGATGGAAAAGTGGTAATCCCTAAAGGGTAGATTTCATTACCTGTTAATACTGAAGGAAAGGAGGTGGTGGTGAACTTCATTGTAGTAAATGCCTTCTCACCTTACACTGCAATTCTCGGGCGACTGTGGATCCATGCTATGGGAGTCGTGCCATCTACCTTGCACGCAAAGGTGAAGTTTTGTATTAAAGGTGGAATTGCCATAGTAAGGGGAGATCAGTAGGTTGCAAGATAGTGTTTAGTAATAGCCATCAATCATGAGATCAAGCAAAAGGAGCCCCCCGAGCAGGACCTACCATAGTAATTACAGGAGCCCATGTAGGGCAAGGTGGCCGATAGTGCTGAAGATCTCATTAAGGTCAGGATACTTCCCTATGAAAATAAATGCTTCTAGGTAGGCAAGAGTATGTGTCAAGAAGATCTGGTGGCCATATTGCTAACTCTAGTACATAATTTAGATGTGTTTGCTTGGAGCTCATATGAGGTTCCTGGTAGAACTTGAGTTCATTACTCATAAACTAAATGTGGATCCATTGTTCCCTTCCAAGAAGTAGAAGCCAAGGAGGTCAGTTAAGCAACATGTTGAGGCCGTGAAGGAGGAGGTACCAAGACTAAAACAGGCTGGGGCTATCAAGGAGGTATTTTTCTTAGAATGGTTATCAAACACCATGGTGGTTAAAAGGAAGAATGGTAAGTGGCAGGTTTGTGTTGATTTTATTGATCTCAATCGAGCATGTCCCAAAGACTCCTTTCTTGTCCCAAAGATTGATCAGTTAGTTGATGCGATGTGCGGTCATCCGAGGATGAGCTTCTTGGATGCATTCCAAGGTTATCACCAGATTGTGCTGGTAGCCGAAGACCAGGAAAAGACATCCTTTATAACCCCAGAAGGCAATTATCACTACACAGTGATGCCCTTTAGACTTAAGAATGCAAGGGCCACTTATAAGAGGATGATTACGAGGATGTTTAAAGATAAGATTGGGAGCATAGTGGAGGTGTATATAGATGACATGGTAGTTAAGAGTCAGGAGAATCAAAGGCACGTGAAGGATTTGGAGGAAACGTTTGAGATACATAGACAGCATAAGTTATGCCTTAACGCCAACAAATGTGCCTTTGGAGTGGGGGCTAGGAAATTTCTAGGGTACATGATTACAAACTGAGGAATAGGGGTGAATCCTGACTAGATAAGTGCCATCGAGCATCTTAGGTCACCGAGCAACCCGAAAGATGTACAAAAATTGACCGGGATGATAGCCGCTTTGAACCGCTTCGTATCAAAGTCAACGAACAGATGTCGACCTTTTTATCAGCTATTAAAGAAGTGGAAAGGGTTTCAATGGACTGAGGAGTGCGATGAAGCATTTTGGGACTTAAAGAAGTATTTGGTTAGTCCACCAATCCTATCTTGCCCAGATCCGAGGGAGGACTTGTATATGTATCTTGTCGTTTCCGAACATGTTGTGAGTACGGTCTTATTAAAGAATCAGGAAGTGTGCAGAGGCTGATCTATTATATCAACAAGACGTTGGTTGACGTAGAAACCCGGTATTTTCCATTGGAAAAGCTCACACTAGCATTAGTCCATGCTATGAGGAAACTCCCCCATTATTTCCAGGCGCACATTGTGTCCATACTAATAGAATATCCACTGCAATCTTTGCTAAAAGATTTGATTTTACAGGAAGGATAGTGAAGTAGGGCACGAGGCTCGAATCATTTGATAATAGGTACAGACTAAGGAACTTGGTCAAAGGGTAAGTGCTTGTGGATTTTGTCGATTCACCCTAGTGGAGAAGAGCTCGAGTGGGGTTTTATAATATTGTTACCCAACTGTGGAGGGTATTCATTGACGGGGCATCTAATGCTTGGGGTGTGGGGATTGGCATTGTAATTGTGTCACTGGAGGGGGTGAAGTTGGAGCACTGTTTAAGATTGGGTTTCCAGGCATCGAATGACGAAGCTGTGTATGAAGTGCTAATTGCAAGGCTTAAAGCTATTAAAAAAAAAAAAAAAAAAACTATAGGTGAAAGATGTAGAGATCTATTCAGATTCTCAGTTGGTGGTGAGTCAGGTTGATGGAAGTTTTAAGGCTAAGGATTCTTGGATGGTTGAATATTTGAAACTGGTATGTCAGCTGATGAGTGAATTCCAGAAGGCAAGACTGGTTCAGGTTTCTTGAGGGAAAAATAGGTATGCTGATTCTTTGGCAATGTTGGCCTTATCCATGGATGATTGCATTCCCTAATTGATTACAGTAGAAGTGTTGAGCAAGCTGAGCATTGAGTAGTGGTGGGAGTTTTTGTAGTGACATCACTTGGGCTGAGCTGGATGAATCCGATCATAGAATTTCTGGCTGAGGATGTGTTGTCGAATGAGACCAAAGAGGTTGAGAAGATACAAAGGGTTGCTGCATGGTTCTAGCTGTCCCAAGACTAAAGGTTGTACAGGAGGTCATATGGTGGGCCCTACTTGTTATGCCTCCACCTTTCAAGGGTTAATGATCTCCTGATCGAGTTGTATGATGGAATATGTGGGAGTCACGTAGGGGGTCACTCTCTAGCACTTTGAGCAATGACCTAAGGATTTTAGTGGCTAAGGATGCAGAGGGATGCGGCCAAGTACATAAAAAGATGCAAGCAATGCCAGAAATTTGCCTTGATCATACATCAGCTGAGTGGAAATTTAAATCCAATAAGCAGTCCATTGCCCTTTGCCCGGTGGGGTTTAGACATCATCAGACCATTTCCTAGAGCAACCAGCAATAGAAGATTTGTGCTAGTAGTGGTTGATTATTTTACCAAGTGGGTTGAAGTTGAAGCCTTGGAAAATATCTGAGATGTTGATGTAAAGAAATTCTTATGGAAAAATAGAGTTATGAGGTTCGAGGTACCAAAATCACTAGTGTTGGATAACGAATTACAGTTGGATAGCAAAGCTTTTTGGAAGTACTGCAGTGACCTTGGGATCAAGAATAGGAACTTAACCCTTGCATACCCTTAGAGTAATGGCCAAGCTGAGGCGATGAACAAGGAAATTGTGAGTGGGTTGAAGAAAAGGTTGGAGGGAGCAAAGGGTAAGTGGACCAAAGAATTGCTGAACCTACTGTGGGCTTATCGACCAAGTCCGTGAAGATCTACTGGTGAAACTACTTTCTCCATGACCTATGGGACCAAGGCAGTAATCCCCATGGATATAAGCATGTCCAGTATGAGGGTCTCAAGTTTTTCTCTAGATGCAACAATGAGTTAATGATAGAACAGTTGGATCTATTGGAAGAGCGTCGAGAGATGGCTATAATTTGGCTGGCAGATTATCAACAGAAGATGGACCAAAGGTATGATAAGAACGTGAGAGCAAGGGAGTTTAGTGCAGGGGACTTAGTGCTGTGCAGAGTGATAGGAACTACTAAGGACCTGAATATGGGAAAGTTAGCTCCGAACTAAGAGGGACCGTACAGAGTCACTACAATAGCTGGGGCTGGGGCTTACTACTTGGAAGATAGGGAAGAAATACCACTTCCTTGACCTTGGAACGTGTAGAATTTGAAAAGATACTACCATTAAGCATGACAAACATGAAGAAGTGCTTGTTCTGTAATTTACCCAGCTACTATTTGTATATCTATAATACCGTATCTTTATATATTATTATCTACCTCTACTTTGAATTGCTTTAAGGACAGAAGCCTAGCCTCAACCTGACCTCGGTCATTAACTAGGTGGAAACCTTATAAAATTACTCTAGGGATCGAAACCTAGCCTCAACCTATCCCGGTTACTGACTAGGTGGAAACCTTATTGAATTGCTTTAAGGACAAAAGCCTAGCCTTGGTCTCATCGGTCACTGACTAGATGGAAACCTTATGGATTGATTCAAGGATGGAAACTCTGACCACCGATGAGGTGGAAGTAATTAAAAAAAAAAAAAAAAAAAAACCAAGGCCATGAGTTTGTCCTTGGTTTGTACTAGCCCAAGTCTATGTGAATCTCGGGGGGGAATCATTCCCAACAAGTCACATGGGACTTGGATTACACTAACTTAAAGTATGAACAATACTTATATAAAAGAGCATAAGAGGAGAGATAAAAGTAGCATGAGTCTAGTGTGCAAAGGAAAGGAACAGTAAAATAGTAGAGTATGAATAAAACAAACACAAAAGTTCATAAATGAAATAGTGTTTAGTCCACCAAAAAGACTTAATAAGTGTACCCAATACTTTAAAACTGAATAAGATACCAAATAAAAGTGTGTCAATAAGTTCTTACATAATTTGAAGAAGAGAAATATATAATAAATAAAAGCGAGAGTACATAAAAAATGTTTTAAGTATTTGGATCCTAGGCGTGGTTGGGGGCCAAAATGGCCAAATGGCCATAAAATCCTAACTACGTAGTTAGTAGTTCTAGTTTCCAAACTATATTTTTACTAGCATTTCGAGTCTCTTAGACTCGATTTAGGGTCTATAAATCGAGTTTTTGGGACTCGATTTTCATGGGTTGTTCACCTCTGATGTGGCACTTTTTCCACGTGGCATTTACATGGAAATCGAGTTTCTAAGACTCGATTTACATTTAAAAAGAAAACAAAAAAAACCACAAGGACAACCGGAAAAGAAAACCACAATAACAGAAAATATATGTTCATCAATGAAGAAAGAAAAAAAAAAAAAAAAAAAAAAAAAAAAAAAAAAAAAAAAAAAAAAAAAAAAACCCAGAAACAAGGGCCACGCGCCGACTTGGTTCGCGCGGCGGCCTGGATCTGGCGCGGCCTGGTCTTGCACGGCCTGCATATCCATTTCTTCTTCTTCTTCTTCTTCTTCTTCTCTTTCTTTCTTTTTTTCTTTCCGTGTTTTTTGCTGTTTCTGCATTTTGGGTCATTAATAATATTATTTTTAAGTTAGAAATCGAGTCTTAGAGACTTGATCTCCATGTACATGCCACCTAGAAAAAGTGCCACATCAGACATGAACAACCCATACAAATCGAGTCCTAAAAACTCGATTTATAGACCCTAAATCGAGTCTCTTAGACTCGAGATGCTAGTAAAAAATATAGTTTAAGAACTAGAACTACTAATTACATAGTTAGGATTTTATAGTCATTTGGCCATTTTGGCCGTGGTTGGGGGGAGTGGTAGCAATGTATGTGGTCATCAGGGGGCTTGGGTTAGGCAAGGGGGCTGGTGGCTCTTGACCTTTAGTGGCACCAAGGGTGGTCAGGTTGTTGAGATCGATTACCTCAATATAGGAATCAATCTCCTTAGCCAACCCCCTTATGCTGGGGCTGTGTTCCTCTTCAATCGGGGTTGATTTTGAATGGGAAGATAAGGTGGAAATTCGGGTAGAGGCATCTGCTTG
Organism: Quercus bicolor; assembly: GCA_025762765.1. Taxonomy (NCBI): domain Eukaryota; kingdom Viridiplantae; phylum Streptophyta; class Magnoliopsida; order Fagales; family Fagaceae; genus Quercus; species Quercus bicolor. Next base: position 38,119,384 of record JAOXJQ010000107.1, on the reverse strand, counting down.
GGATCCCTAAAGGGAGAGTTCTCAGGGAGATCAAGAACATTCACAGCTGCCATCCACCCCTCACTGAACCTGTAGCACTAGGATTCAAACATAACGGGCTCATTGGAATTCTCGACATTAGTGAAGCCCATGTTGTAGAAATTCTCCTCACTATGCGTCATAGCAACCTTCAGATCAGCTATTTCCTTGTCCATAATTGAGATGACGCTCTTGGCTTAAGCAAGCTTGACCTCCACTTCGCCCAATTTACCCTCAAAATCTGCCACTCTCTTCTCGGCAGTTGCACGAGCTCTCTTGGCCTCTATAGATCGTCGCTCGGTAGCAGCTAAGTTGGCAGTAGCTATGTCGATGGTTTGCTCTTGAAGGGTAGACTTGGACACCTCCTTTAGGACCCTTTCCTTGTCTACTTCTTTCACAGCATCCTTCAACTGGCCTTCAAGGATATGGGTTATCTGGGCAGCCTGATAGGATAGTAGGGATAAAAATGAAAAGAATAAATAAAAAAAAGAAGAGAAAAAAGATCGAGGCTTACCGCGATGGTGTGCCATTTCAGCCTGAGGGAGATGACTTCATCACTGTCTTCCAAGAAGTATTGCATGTCATTAGGCAATAGAAGTGCCTGCCTAAGACTATTTGCAATCTGGCCCCCCTACCCATTGGCCCAATTCTGGATAGAGGAATCAATTGGGAGAGGGCTATCTCCTAACATAAAGACACTCTGTTAACCTTGGGAGGGAGGTGCAGATAAGAAAGCAATGTTGGAGCCAACCAGCTTGGTAGGCCTAGGTTTGGAGGAAGGATCCTAAGCAGTTAAAGGTACGGAAATTGAGATTAGCTGTGGACCAGAGGATAGGTTAGCAGATTGCTCAGTGGGATCAGAGGAATCCCATGGCCTCTAACGATTTCGAGGAGTAGGTGGGGGAGTATGCTGTTGCTGCTGTTGGGGAGCTGATCATCCATCGAGAGCTTGGCCCTTGAGAATGAAGCGGTCAACAGTCATCTTCCGCCTTACAATCATCTTAGAGTTCGATTCTTTGGCTATAGGTTCTTCGACGGTTGGCTCTTCAACTAGGATGTGCTCGATTATGCCATGGAATACTCTATCAGTAGAACCATCCCAGACATGGAGCAAAAAACCTTCTCTTATAGGTAGAGGACCTAGTCTCCGAGCTTTACTAGGGGAAAGGCCTTTCGGAAGGAAACCTCGGAAATGAATGTCGATATATTAAAGTAGGGGGCTACCAACGATGAGAGCATACCCCAGATCCTAGTAGCTAGTATATGAAGGAATGCAGCTAAGGATAAGATGTGACGCTTTTAGCTAACCATCATAGTGCACGAATATCTTCGAACGTAGCACGAAGTTTAGGTCTCGAGGATTCGTGGCTTTAAGATCAAGCCTAAAACGTTTAGTAACTGCACATTAGAAGAAAATACATTTCGCTAAGAAGGAATTTATAAAGATCAGAGAAGTGTGCGTTAATATAATGAAATTAAAAGGAAAATTCTCTGGTAACATTAGAAGAGTAATGTTGAGTAGTACAACCCTACGGTTAAAAATTGAAAAGGAAAGGGTATATCGACTAATGTATTGAGTTGAGGTCAGGCAAAGGTACTCGCTAGCAAGCTAGTTCCCGCTCACTTTAACGTACTCTTTAGCCCAATTCCTGTTGGATTCAGGGAGGCATGATATTAATTGAACAACAGTGTCTCAGACTTTTAGGTAGTAACCCATCCTTGAGCCACCATAAATGCTATACACGAAATTGATGTCATAATGGTCGAGTCCTAAGCCGTATAGGTTGTTAAGCTGACTCACACAACTCACCACTCTATAGAAATTTGGTAGAAGTTGGTCGGGGCATAGGTCATAGAAACTAAGTGTTCTAAGCAATAAGGGGTCCACAGGAAATCTAACCCCACTTTCTAAAATAGCCATTAAAGGAAAAAAATACTACCTGAGGACGCCTATCATTCTCTATGTTTCCTTCAGGGTAGAACTCTATATCTACATCTAAATGGATATCAAACCTAGCTATAAAGGTTGCTAAGGCAGCCTCAGTTCTAAGAAGATGTGCAAAACCCATTTATATGTATAAACAAATTTGAAGAAAAGTTTAAAAAAAAAAAAAGGGGGAGTAGGGGACTTACAATAACATGCTAAGGAGAGCGACTTGGGAAGACGGGAGGTCGCTTAGGGGAGTGAGGAAATAGAGATTGAGAGAAAGGAACGAAGTAAAGAAATGAGCAGTGAGAGAGAAGACCCCTATTTATAGAGGGGGAATCCTGAGGAGCATTGAATGAATTTTTGGAGGGGAAATCATTAATTCCCCATTTGTAACCATTACATGCGTGGCCTCGGTATATGAACCGTCTGGCAATAATGGTCGTTTGATATGACAGCATGTTGCCTCACGCGCCAAAGGTGCAGGCTGTCTTGTCTGCAATTAATGATTGACGATTGATATAACCAAAAAGTAATTGGTCATTAAATATGAAACCTCGATTCCATCCTCGAGATACGGGGAAGGAATTGAGGGGGGGCTATTGTATGGTGAACGAATCCACTAGCCCATTGTTTGAGGGCTTACGGGCCGTGGATCGCATGTGGGCCATACCATTGGCCTTACCCATACTATTTGGCTTGGGGATAACTTGGGAACTATTACAACCTTCGGGTCCAATGTTGCTTGGAGATTGTCTCTAATGTATCTCGGTAGTGCCTTAGGAGAGATCGCCTACTGAGCAATATCTGACGACAGTCGCGAGTTCCAAAATTGGCATTCCTGTTCCTAAAGTGGGAACCCCTTTTTGTCAAGAATAATCACAAAGGGGCCCCACTTGCACGAGAAGCCATTCTATGCAATCATGACAAACCCACTAAGCAAGCCTATAAATAGAGGAAAAGAGGAGTGAGATGGGGTTGGACATTTTTTGTGTGGAGATATCAGAGAGAGAGAGAGAGAGAGAGAGAGAGAGAGAGAGAGAGAGAGAGAGAGAGAGAGAGAGAGAGAGAGAGAACAGATAAAGAGAAAAAGTCGACTCAGGAAACCCCAGGGAATTGTCAACAAGGTAGAAGAATTACTTTTCTAGGAACTTCCCATTGTAGGATATCCATAACCCACACAATAACAAATAGATTGTGAGCACAACCTGGTAAACAGTCCATTAACCGAGCTGTACATGCCACAATTGGCTTTAGAGTTGGATGGACAATCCAATTGCGTGCTAACAAAGTGTTAAATTAAAACAGAAATATTCTGTGACAATGCACCATCATTATGTAGGAGCGTAGCCAAAACTTTTTGCTTGGGAGGGCCAAGGTAAAACTATTATATTAATTTACAATTAAATGAAAAACTTAAAGTACAGTATATCTATAACACAAGATTATTGTTAGAATTTTTTTGTCAGCGTAATTCTAATTAGCACTCAAAAATAAAAATACTAACAAGCTAATCAACCAATTGAGCATCTTAAGCCCTTTTTTTTTCTTGAGTTTCTCCTATTCTTTTGGAAAACCCTAAGTCCATAACATTCATAGAAATCAAATATAAGTTGTGGAGGAACGAATCTTTCCCTAATCAGGTATACAACAAAACTGCAGAAGAAAAAGAAGTAGTTGGTATCTCTCAATATTTGCTCTTTTTTAAGGACTAGGGAGAAACTAATGAAAATTTGATTATGTGAGAGCATCCTATGGAAGAATTAATAAAGAGAAACTGAAGAGAGAGCACCAGGTGATGAGGAGAGTCTTTTCAGTAGTTGTAGAGTGGAGGGGGATATTGTAATAGTTTTAAGAAAGTACAAAACTTAAGTACAATAACCTAAGTGTAATGCATTAAGTTCTTCAATTTAATTCAAAAACATGTTTAGCATGACCAATAAAATACAAACAATGTTATTATTTTTAAGGACAATTACGTTCAATACATATGAGTTTAATCAGGTAATCTAATGTACTACACCTCAATTTTATCCTTTCAGAAAAATTGAATAACTAAAAACTAAAAAGATATGAATGTGGCTTTCATGCTTTAGAGAAGAATATAAAAGATAAAAGGAGTTAATTTTTATGATTGCACAGTTGGGATTTGGGGTGGGGAGAATTTTATGAGAGACATGAATAGGGGGGGGGGCAATGTTTTAATCTTGTGGGGGCCAGCTCTTAACTCAAAATGATTGTGGTCTAGTTTTTCCTATAATTAGAGAGATTTTAAAAAGTTTTGGAGGGGCCATGGCCCTCCAATGCATAAGGTGGCTCCGCCCTTGGCACCATGGGTTGTTAGCCATTAATCAAAAGCTTTGAATCTACTTCTAAAATGAGATACTTATACCCTAGTTGCCATTCTAAAATGATATATTTTCATGCATTCCAAATGGAAACTAGTTGTCAATATGGGTTTCAAGCGAAAATCATGTCTAGTTATGCCTTGTAAGGTTGAATTTAATCAACCATTTTGTTGGTTTTATTTCGTGCCAAAATTGCTTGTAATTCAGCATTTAGAAACCCAATATTTAGGTGGGAATCATATAAGGGTAGTATGTGAGAGAGTGTGAAGAAAAGCTTAGAAGTGTGCATTATGCAGGGACTCATGACTGGATCTCGCGAGTGGCTCGCGGCTGGCAAGTCACCAAAAAAGGCACGTCGCCAAAAAAGGTACACGTGTGAAGCATGCAGAGGAGCTGAAGAGTCACGCCAACTATTGCACTACAGGACAAAAATCCCAAGTTGGCCAGGCAGTTAGCTCGCGACTCAATCTAGTCGCGAGATCAAGTCGCTAGACCACTCTGTTTGGGAAAAACTGACCTTTCGCATTCCAAACACACACCAGTATAAATACCCCTTATACCCACGTATTGTAGAGAGTTTCCAGAGAGAACTTTGAGAGAAAAACCCTAGAGTAAAACAAGATTGACTCATCCACAATCTTCATCCTTTGGTTCTCCAAATTCCTCTACTCTCACTCTCTCCATTGTTACATCCTTGAAAGGTACATTACCTAAAACCTTTTCTCATCATACCCATATATGTGAGGAGGCTATTTGGTGCTTGGGAAGCAGTTAGGAAGGGACCAATTGATATTGGTTGATGTTATGGGCTATAGAGGAATTCGGTAAGCTAGAGAAGACAAAGGTTCGGCGTAACCTCGTTGGAGCAAGAAGCTTGGAGGTCTTAGGTACACTGGGTAGATTAGGCTTGGAGGGTGTTCTACATTCATATATCCCAACTTTATTCTCTAGTGGATTATTGACCGCTTGGAGAGCGACGGAGAGGTTTTACGCCGAGGACTTTGGTTTCCTCTTCGATAACACATCGTTGTGTTGTTTTTGTGTTTGCATCTCTCTTCCCTTAATCTTTGCCATTTAATTTCTGCTGTGGTTGTGATTTTATTTGGTTTAGATTGTTTTATCAATTTTGTTTTAAGCTTATGTTCATATTTCGCACATGCATTGTTTGATTATAAGCTTGAATTGGTAATTTGTAAATTTGGGGTCTAAACGTTCAAGGTGTTTCACACACTATTTGAACATTCATGCCTGTTTGCATTGAAAGAGAACTTGGATGGGAAAAGGGATTTGGGTCCAAATTTGAAACATTGGTTGATATCATCCTTTTCGAATTCTTTGATTAGTTGTTGGAAGTCTTGAGCAATGTGATTGAAAGAAGAGAATAAAACTGGTTTTTTCCATTGCCTCCCTAATTCCATAGACTTAGTAGTTATATAGGGGACTGTAGACATTGCATTTTGTATCCTTTATGACTCAGGCCCCCACTCCCCAATGATGCTGAAATTCTAAAACCCAAGGTTGGTTTAGGGCTCAACTGGATTACAAATTGACTTAAGAGATGTTAAAATGGAAAATATAACATTTTAATGAGCTAAAAATCTATTTTTGGAAAATAAAAGCCTAAAGAAACCCTAAGCTTGCATACGCAAGCATGAACCTGTGTATGCGGCCTAGAAGCCTGCGTATGCAGGCACAATTCTGTGCATGCAGGTAGGGTTTTAGAAGCAACAGAAAGGAATGTTTTCTACATTAAATACCGATGTTTGGGACGAATTCCACATTGTCTAGGAGCTGTTCCAAACCCCTCATTTTCTCAATATAAATAGCTATACATGGTATCATTCAAAAACACACAAAAATCCCATGGGAAAACTCTAAGATTCACTAGAAATAGTGAGTTATAAAAGGGAATTTTTTCACAAAAAATCCTCAAGTCAATTTGATTTGATTAGGGCCTTTTCTGGCCTTGATCTTTGAGTTTTAATATTACTAATCACTCTCTTATTGGTTTGTGATAGATTTGACTGAGGGGAATGGTAAAAAATCAAGCCTAAGAGCTTTTGCTTTGAGGTATTCTCTTTTAAACTTTTCTTTCTTTTTTGCTTTCAATTCTGTCTTTGTTTTATTTCTTTGTTTGTTTTATGCCTTATAACATGTTTGTTTAGACTAGGTTTTGTTTTCATTATGTTTTAAGCATGCTAGGTTGTTAGAGTTTATGTTTTGATCTTGCTCTGTTTGCTATGTTTTAGGGTTTCTGGGCAAAAACCCACATGTATAATCAAGGCTGAGTCAAGCCTAGGAGCTTTTGCTTTGAGGTATTTTCTTTTAAACTTTTCATTCTTTTTGCTTTCAATTCTATCTTTTTTCTTGTTTCTTTGTTTGTTTGATGCCTTATAACATGTTTGTTTAGACTAGGTTTTGTTTTCTTTATGTTTTAAGCATACTAGGTTGTTAGAGTTTATGTTTTGATCTTACTTTTTTTTGCTGTGTTTTAGGTTTTCTAGGCAGAAACCCACGTGCATATAATCAAGGTTGCGTATGCAGGCTTGAATATGCGCACGCTAGGTCGTTCATGCGAACGCATTAACTAGCTCAGAAACCCTAATATTATTTCCTCTATTTTGCTTTTGCTTTCACATGTATACTTTTTTTTTAGATCCCTTTTCATGTTTTCATGGTTTTAAATCTCTGTTTCATATGTTTATTTGTGTGTTTACCTTTCACATGCTTAGATTAGGGTTTGTTTTTATTTCTTTGTTAAATGCCATGCCATTCATTCACATGTTCATGCATAATGCCATAGGTGCTGAGTTGCTACAAGGTAAGTAAAGGTAAGTCATGCATTCACAATGTACATGCATGGCTTGGTTTAGGTTTGATAATACAATTGTGTTCTTAAATGTGTTAGGTGATAAACATGATTTGTCTTGTTTCTATCTTGATTTGATGTGCCTATGTTTCTGCCTTGAATGGATATGATGATGTGATGATAATAACATGCTAGGGTTTATGCTTGGATACATGATGCTATGCTAGATGTATGTTAGGGTTTATGATTGAGATAGGAGCATGATTAGGGTTTGTGGTGTGATGAAATGCCTTGATGCCATGACATGTATGCTAGATGAATGCTAGGGTATGCCATGATTAGATGTATGTTAGGCCTTATTTGATTGCCATGACAGATGTATGGTTAGAGATGATTAATGCCATGTTGTGTGTGTTAGATGTACGCTAGTGTGTGTGTGAGTATAGATACAAGTTTTGAGTATGTTTTTAATAGGATTAAGACATAAGACACAATGATGGGAAGACAACCTTCGGGTTGGGCGGTTTTGGGTGCCTAACACCTTCCCAAGACCGTACCTTATCTCTGAACCCATATCTTTGGTAGTAAGATCAAAAGGTCCTTTCTTGAGAGGACGCTATATATATGATTCCTAAGCCATTGTAAAAATTAGGTGGCGACTCCCCGTTGTATCCACAAGGACTAGCATATAGTTCAAATTTCAATTTGGGGGGTTGGAGATAGATATTTATGGGTTTTAGGTCCTAAAAGTACTTATTTTCGAAAAGATTGATTTTAGGATTAATTGTAAAAAAGTTTGATTTTAGGATAGAGTTTAGATTTTAGATTTTAGATTTTAAAAAAGTCTGATTTTAGGATTAATTGTAACATTATAATTTACTTTGATGATGGACAAAATTTTGTAACATTATTTTATGAATGAATTTGTCCCTTATCTTACCTTGAGAAAGTTTTCTATATTTCTCTAAAAGAAAAAGTTCTTGAGAAAGTTTGATTTTTTATTATTATTATTATTATTTTTCATTTTAATGATGGAGAATTTTTTGTTTTGTTTTTAATTTCATATATACGTATCACCTTATGTATAC
>JAOXJQ010000107.1:38076008-38089237 GCA_025762765.1 Quercus bicolor | reverse complement strand
GTCAATTTGATTCCTATATTTTGGTAAAACTCAATTTGGTCCATGTTATTTTCAAGTTACACTCGATTTGGTCCCCATCATCAACTTACTAAAAGAAAATACTTACATGGCTAATGGATTACACAATTAGCACACTTGAAGCTAACATCGCTAATAAAAAAAATTAATTGCTATTATAAAATGGCACACTAGCATTTAAATTGGAATTATTTTTTCAATCTTAAAAAAAAAAAAAAAAAAAAACCAGATTTTATTGCACTTGCCTGGCAACCAAATGGGCTTGTGATTGCATTTTCAAATTTTCTCTAGTGATTCTGCTCACGTTTGTAATCTCTTGTGATTCTACTAACTCGTTATCCGAATCAGTCATCCTAAATGCAAAAACCTTTTAACCTTCAAACTTCAAAAATTTTCTGGGTTTGATCTTGTTCAACAAAATGGATCAGAAATTCAACAACTTTCTTCTAAGAACTATCATGGTTTTGATAAAGTTTCAGACAAAAGACCGAAATCCTCAATTTCAAGCCATAAAATTATATGGGTCTGACTAAGTTCCAAAAATTGTGATCAAATTTACCAAAAAAATTTAGACTTTCACAAATCAGACCAAATCCAAAATTATCATGGGTCTAATTCAAGTTTACGAAACAGACTACATAAAAATCCAAAACTTTTTCACCTAACAAACCCATAAACCATCAAAACCCTCCATCCTCCTAAGGATTCATCATTCATCATCGTCTCCACTAAGGCGAAGAGGTTTAGGTAGAGAGAGGAAGACCACCACTACAATGGTGGTAGTCGGTGAGTGTCTAGGTGGAGTAAGGAGGCTTTTCCATGTTTAGATTGAAAAGTGAGAAAGGGAATAGATCATGTGAAATTTCAATTAGCGTATAAAGCACTAATGAAAGTTTGCAAAAAATATATGTGCGGAATAATAGGCACAAGCAAAAACCCAAACAAATAAACAACTCTACACCATAATTAATCACAATACAACAACAATTAAAGGTAAAGAGAAGGGTTAGAGAGATGCAAACACAAAGATAACATTGGCACGTGTTATCGAAGAGGAAATCGAAAAACTCGGCGGAAAACCTCTCCGTCGCCCTCTAAGTGGTAAAATGATCCACTAGAGAATAAAATTGGAGTACACAAATAACAAAAAGACCCTCCAAGCCTAGTCTACCCAATGTACTTTAGCCCTCCAAGCTCCTGCTACCAATTGGTTAAGCCTAACCGTATCTTCTCTAGCTTTCCAGATCCCACAATAAGCCCATTGCATCAACCAAATGAATTGGTCATCTCTGAACCACTTCCCAAGTACCAAAATACCTTCTCACTAATATGAGTATGGTGAGAAAATGATTTGGCTAATGAGCCTCTCAAGGGTATGTTAATAGAAAGGGTGAGAGTAGAGGAATTTGGAGAATCAAAAGACTAAGATTGTGCATGAGTCAATCTTGGTTTTCTTTAGGGTTTCTCTCTCAAAATTTGCTCTTAAAACTCTCTACATTTTGTGGGAATAAGGGTGTTTATAGTAGGGTAGGTGAGGAATGTGAAAAGTCATTTTCTGCAAAACAAGGCATTCTAGCAACTCACTCTCGTGACTGGAATGAGTCGCGAGTTTAAGTCACAAGTTAATTACCAGGCCAGACTGTACTTTTTGTCTAGTGTGCTCTAGCTGTCGTGACCCTTCAGCTTCTTGCATGCTTCACACGTGTGGCACTTTGGCAACTTGATAATCACGAGTTAGTCGCGAGATTCAGTCACGAGACTTATCTTGAATGCATACAACTTAAGTTTCTTCACACTCTCTTACACACAACCCTTACATTATTCCCACCTAAATACAGGGCATCTAATTGCTGAAATTACAAGCAAATTTGACATGAAATAAAGCCAACACATGGTTGAATAAATTCAACCTTACATCATGTTTTAGAGAGACTGGGGTTTTGCCTTGAGAAATAAGAGAACCACTGCCTAGAGTGATGGTGGGATGAGCGATGGCCATAGTTGTTTAGGTCGAGGAGAGAGAGAGAGACTAGAGGGTGGAGAAAACACAGAGAGCTAGATATTGGGTTAGTCCGAGAAAAATTAGGAATGACAATGGGTCGGTTTGGGGCGGGTTTATTTATCTCCAAACCCGCCCTACCACCCACCACCTGTGACCCGAACCTGCCTTGTTAACTAAACGAGATTATTTATTTATTTATTTATTATTTTTTACATCCATACCCGCCCCTACGACCCCCCTTGGCCTCGCCATGCCTCTTCAGGGCCTGAACTAGGGTCTAATCTAAAGGCATGAACCAAGGCCACTTTAAAAAAAGATTACTCAATTTCCTAAAGCCTAAAAGGCAAGAGAAAATGAGATAAAAAATTGTTGATTTGTAAAAAATAGAGGAACGAAATCAAATGGTTAATCCAAAATTCCTATCAAAGTACAAAATTTCTCAAAACACATTCATTCCAGCACATCTTCCACTCCAAATTCCAAATCAAAATGCAAACATCTCCAATAGATGATACATTTAAACCCATGAATCTACAAAATTTCATACCCACCTTCATTCTCAAAATCCCAATTTTCAATCTCAAACCATCAAATCAACCAACTTAAACCAAACCAAACCAAAAGGGAAGGATATTTTGGCCATAGACTTAAGCAAAGACAAGGTGGAGAACGAACCCTAAAAAAGAAGAAGGGTGGAGAACAAACATGTGAGATAGAGGGGTAGTTGGCGTCTACGGTGAAGTGGAGATTCAAGGAGGAGGGAGGGCTTGAGGAGGCAGTGGGCTGAGAGAGTGAGAGTGAGGCCGTGAGGGTGGGTTGGTGTCTTGGTGAGAGTGAGAGCTGAGAGGGGGGGGGGGGCAGTTGAGAGAGATTGAGAAGTGAGATTGATTAGGGTTTGGAAATAGTTAGTAATATATATATATATATATATAGTTAGTTAGTTAGGATAGTTTAGTAATTTTAATGCATACCAAACCCGCCCCATTAGGGTTGGGTCAGGTAAAAATTGCCATTCCTAAGAAAAATGGAGAGAGATTTTCAAATATAAACTAACATTAGTTTTATCACATTATTGCTAGCAATGTTTAAATTCAAGTAAATTAGTTCCAAATTCAAGCAACATATGCTAATTTTCCACTTGTGCCACTTGGATTCATTGGGTCCACAAATCAATATTAAATAGAAACATTGAAGTGATTGTTGTTTACAATGAAATTAATGACAAAACTTAGATATAATACTTTATATCTTATACATTAAATTCTCATTTTAAAATTTAAACAGATGTCTACAAAATAAATTGAGCAAAACAGAGTTAAAATACCTTGGTAAAACCCAACCTTATCTTTTAATTTTAAATTTTCTTGAACTCCAGATGCATCACTGTTTCAAAATTTCAATTGTCGCTCGGAGGTTAGGACTTAGGAGTGGTTAGTGGAGGAGTAGTTAAACACTTTAAACTAATATAATTGAGAACAAAAAGACTATAACATCCTCTCAATTTTTTTTAGCCCATCGATATCTCTAGACTAGAGGTAACATAGTATTTTCATCCCATTTTTTCAAAGGAAGCACCAAAACGAAAAGACCAAAAAGCCTTAAAGTTATGTAACTTATAAATGCTTCTAAAGTTAAAAAACGCGACTTCATAACTTATTGCACCACACGCTTTTGTTGGTATTGACCAAGTAACAAAACTAGAAGACTTTACGAAACCATCGTCCAATTTTTTTTTTTTTTTTTTTTGTTGGGCTACACATTCATTGTGGGTGGGGGTGCCCTTTAATCCAAGGGTAAGGGGCATGCAGAATATTGACTTCATATATTAGACAAATCAACATATTAACCATATCCCACCTAGACAATCTTAAAATATCTTTAACCATTTTAATGCCTCAACTTAGTTACAAGTTTACGTTACTAAGCTCAGCAACCATTGTCCAAATTAATGCAAACCAAAACCACTCACTCTTTTTTTTTTTTAATATATAGTACACATAAAATAAGATATACTACAAATAAGTAGGGACAATGAAATGGACAAAATAGTCAACTTGCGAGTTCCTTTTAGTATAGGAACGAAATGAACATTATTGTTCAACTGCCTTCTTGTGAGTAGTGTTGCTCAGGCCCACAAGTGTTTTTGGATTTTTATGCGTCAAAGGCGAGGCAACTTGCTATGGTTTACTCAGTTCAATCTTTAAAAGTTAGTGTCCTTTTGCTTTGACTCAAAAGTCCTCTTGAATCGAGGATATGATTTAAAATTAATATATTGCAAGCTGTGATAAAATTATCATCATTTTCATACGTACCGTACGTATTACGTATTACGGGTAAGTTAAATTAAAGTATCTTTGAAAGTTTAGTGTCATTTTTCTTTGAAACAAAGTCCTTTTGCATTGAGAATATGATTTAAAATTATTATATTGCAAGCTGTGTTTTATAGGTGTCATTTTATACGTATCTACTACGGGTAAGTTAAGTTAAATTTGCTTTTGAAAGTTAGTGTCCTTTTGCTTTGAAACTTTAAAATTAGTATATTGCAAGCTGTACTGAAATAATGGCCCTGGAAGTCTGTAACTGTTATTGCTAACTATTAAGTTATTAACACGAGCAATGCATGGTTTTTTTTTTTCTTTTTTTTTTTGGCTGAAGCGATGTATGGGTTTTACAGCGATCAAATTATGCCCACATCTACGTGAGGATATATATAAATAAGACCACTGTTCTAGATCCTGCCAATAATACGATGATGCACGTTTCCGTTGTTTACGGCTAGTTGGCAGAGATTGTCATTTTGGTTTCAGAAAAGTCTTCTAGTTGCATTGATAATATATGATTCAAGAGATTGAAAAATAGCTGCTTTAAAAATTAAATTAATTTGCAAACCCTCAAACTTAGAATTAGATTCCAAATCTAGGTAGGTGAGTTGTATCTGCCAATCCAAGCATTTCTTTTGACCATTTCCTGGAAGTTATTGGATCATATTGATCTTTAACAAGTAAAATTGACATGGTATTTTTTAAAAGTTATGATGAACTTTAAATGAAATTGTGGTGTGTTTTTGTGTTAGAACTTCATTTCCTCTCCTTTGTGTATGTGTTTGTATTTCAAAAAGAAATAATTGATCTTTAATAACTAAAAACATGGGGAAATTATTGTGTACTCTCGGAGTATCATAAATGCGTACTCTCTCATTTCACATGAATGGTAGGTTCCTCTAATTAAATTCATTATGAGACCCACCATTTATGTGAGAGAGGAGAGTACGCATTTATGGTACTCCGGGAGTACCTAATAATTTTCCAAAAACATGATATAAATTTATATATATATATACATACATATTTTTTTTTTTATAGAGTTTCAACCTAAACGTATGTTTTTTATGATTGCGCTCTTTATCAACAAACTAAGGCATTAAACTCCAATTTTTTATTTAATCATCAGAAATTTTACTAATTGAGTGAATTAGAACCCATCATAATTTGCCTACCCACCACTATTTATTATAAAATACACACACATATATATAATTTAATTAGTGGTCCCTCAAATGTTGGGAAAAAAGGTGTATGACCATACATTTTTATTTTCCTTTTATTACTCTTATATCATACATAGTTCAAATAATCCATATGTATTTAATACATATATTCTTAAAATAGATAAAATTATATAAAATTATTTTTTTATTTATCATTACACTTATAATATATATATATATATATATATATTGATGCGATTACACTTATAATATTAGTATATCTCTTTACTGTAATATTCAAGAAATATATTCCTAGAAATAGATAAATAAATTTCTTTAATAGAAATCTTCTTTATTTTACGGAAAGCAATTTTTTTTTTTTTTTTTAATTTTCTTTTTGAGAGTTAGAGATGTGAACACTATGTTTTTATTATTATTATTTTTTTTAGAAGAAAGGACACGATAGTAGATTTTGTGGTTAGAAGTTAGCTAGAGATCCTTATTGTGTTTGTTATCTTTGAATAATAAGGTTTTTGATTAGTTTATGATATTGTTATTTTTTCTTATATTGATTTGTATATGTTTAGGCATATAAGTGAAGTTTATTATTTGAATTAGTTAAAACTGACTAAATTTTTAATTTATTTAATAAAAGACTTGATCTGAAATGTATAAAGAATATTAATCCTAAGCAATAGTATTTGAAAGATAGTTCATAGTTTATGAATGACTGGACAAAAAAAAAAAAAAAAAAAAAAAAGAATTGTTTTAACTAATATCAATTAAACTTATAGGCGTATTATATGTATATATGTGTGTGTGTTATATTCTTTGGATTTAAAATATTCTTGATATCCTTAACTTGGCCTCCCTAAACAAAAGAATTTTTTTTTTTTTTTGGTAAACCCTAAACAAAAGATTATGGCTTTGTTAGAATTGACAATTAAACGTGCACCTTTTGCTGACCAAGATGCAATGGTCAAAATTTTTGTTTAGAACCTTAAATGTTCGATGTTAATTTTAGTTGTTTATGTTAAATAGTATTCGTGTAGTTATCAATATTCAATAGGTTGTTAAGGTACGAAGAGAAAATGAAAATTGTATGTTTATCTATGATAGTCTTTTTTTTTTTTTTTTTTGGTGTTTTCTTATATAATTAAGAAATTGTTGTCCTAGCCTTTGGCCAAAACATTTCATTCTCTAGTAATGAGATATCCTAAAAACCTTATGAGCTAATAGTGTGACACTACTGTGACGGATGAAACTTAAAACTTTTAAGTTTACAATATTTCCTTTAAGTCCATTGAACACATCATCCGAATGTCCCCGAAGGACTAGTTTTATGGGGTTTGATTTGGCACACATTATAGTTAATAGGCAGTAGACGTTTACACACACACACCATGATCCATGACTGTTGGTAGGCAGCAGACTTTTACACCAAAATTTCACACATTTTTTGAAGCTGGGGTGTGAAAATTTCGAGTAAATCTCTGCCTACAGACTAACTACAAGGTCCCATCATCTTCATCTGCACATGGTGGATTGGTGGGATTCTTTGTACTTTCTGTCCGTGACTTTAACTTTGCATTGTTACTTCTGGTGAACAGGCTGGTGGGAGCCTTTGAAGGCACGTCCACCGTCATCAGGGGCAGAACTACTCACATGGGTGGGGGACTACTCCAAAATTTTTAAAAATCTTTTTATAGTATGTTATGTAATTCTATCAAACATTTTAAAGTTTTAACTAACAAGATTCTTAAAAAAAAAAAAAGATTTAACTAACAAAAATTTTAGTTGCCCCTCAAATATTTGAAATAAACCTTTTCATTTCAAACATAACATATATTTAACCAAAAAAAAAAAAAAAAACAAATTAAAGCCTATAATTTCAAAAGTAATAATTAAACTCTTAAATTTTAAAAAGTAACAAAATTAAGGTTCAACCCATTTTGTTTGAGGTTTGTTGGGGAGTTACATTTGTTATTAATCGCTATATATATATATATTGGATATAAGATAAAAATTATACTATAATCTAATCTAAGTGTATATATATGTGTGAAACTCTCTCCTGAAAACTTGAACTCCGACCTTTGCCACCCACACCCCACACCTCATACCCCACAAACACTTATACTTGTAGAGTGACTATTGCACCAAGAGTATGCAGTGGTTAAATTGTTATATTTCTAAAGTTTGAAAGTGTTTGAATTTTACACTCTAAAGTTTCAAAATTTGAATTTTAACTCCTTAAGTTTTATTCGGTTTGCATCAGCAGTTTTTCGGTCCATATTTTTTATTAAGTGTCACATGAACGTACCGTGCATGTTTAGTTGCTAATAATGTGCTGCTCTGTCTTCTAAACAATGTTTGTTTTAAAATTACGCATGACATTTTCTTCTTAATAGGTAATTAAAAAGCTGAAATAAACATTAAAAAAATAAATAAAAGGAAAAAAAAAAGAAAAAAAGAAAAAGAAAAAAATAAGCATCAGGCTTGTCCATTTTTTTATAACCCGCCCAACAATTTTAGAAAGATTTTCCCACGATACTCGGAGAAAAGTTGTCCTTCTGCATTGACTCACAAACAAAAAAAAACCGTAGAAAAATAAGTCTTTAAAGTAAAATATTTTATAACTAAATTATTAAAGTTATGTTACTAGTCTTTAATAATTTGGGGGGTTATAAACAGTTTAATTAAAAAAATATTATGTTATAATTTTCAATAAAGATGATTAGTTTATACTGGTGCAGAATACCTCGATAGTCATTCATCGTGGTTGATGAATGAAAATATTTTTATCATACACACCGTGGTTCTTGTTTTATAATCGGTTCTTGTTAGAGAGTCCACTCTTTTGATACTAACATTTTTTTTTTTTTTTGATGAATACTCTTTTGATACTAACATGTATTCAAAAAATAAAAGATATTCACATGCATTTGAATAAGCTCCAATACTTAAGCACTATGGTTCAGTGTCGCAATCCATTCTAAAGATGAAATAACGTAATTGCAATTTTTTCTAAAAATAAAAACCAAAAACCCAAACCCTTAAAAGAGATGTTTAAAGGACAAAAAGAAAAGGAAAAAAAAAAAAAATGATGATGCTGATGCTTGATATCTGATCAGTGCGACAGATGGTCTACCATCACATTTTCTACTCCATTTTTATCTTTGATGGTTGTTGATGCTCACTTTTGACAAAAGGACCCAATAGTAGAAGAAGCCCAACAATATGAAAAAGATGGAGAAAGAAAATAATAAAGTAAAGACTATTAAACCAGAATGGCAGGAATGATGGTCAACAAGTCCACAAAAATAATAAGTGGCTAGGAAGAAAGCAAATAGGCCCGAGAAGCTCAAGGAATGAAGTAGTAAACCCATGAGAATTATAAGAGATGGAGAAAAAGTAAAATGGGCCGGGGAAGCCCAAAAAAGGAATTAGTAAATTCATAGGGTTGGCATAAAGGCCAATAAGCACGAAAGATAAAGATGTAGTAATTGGGTCAAGCAAACCTAAAAGATTTAGCAAAAACCCATGGAAGTGAAAGAGGTAAGGAAGAAGGAAATGGGCCGAGGAAGCCCAAGGAATGAAATGAGCCGAGGAAGCCCAAGGCATGGAATAGGTTTGCCTAACGGGAATGCTGGCTAGGAAAGCCCAAAAGAAGAAAGAATGTAAGAAATGGACTGGCAGGAGCTTCAGCCCGTAAGCCCAGAGGTAACAACAATGTAAAAGGATAAGTGATATCATAGCAGAAGCAGTGCAGTGGCATGGTAGGAGCACTTGCTAGCCCACAAACATAGGACAAAAGGGGACATGGGCCAGGTAAGAGGGAGAGGGCCCTCACCCAAGCAATGCCTAGTCCAAGGAGGAGATGGAATGCAGAGAACGAAAGCCCAAAGGCCCATGTATCATTCATGTCGCAAACAAATACCAGAACGTGCAGCAGAATTAGACAAATGTGGAGGCAATGGCAAATGTGTGGAGGCAATTGCAAATGTGTGAAGGCAAAAAAAGTAATGGATTCAGATGGAGTAAAGCATGCACACAAGGTTCAGAGGAGGTGGGCTACGAGTCAAAGGTATGAGAGGGTGTGGTTTAACGATAAGGAGGAGGAGGGAGCCTATTTTGGAGTTCCCGCTCAAGTTCTGTTGGGGAGAAATGTCCTGCTGGGATGACATCTTATTCAAAAAAAGCAAACATAATCTGGAATCACTAGATGCATGTCATAGAGGTTGGTAAGGGAGAGGTTTAACCCTTATTCGGATGAGAGTATTAAGAGAGGTAAGAGACAAAACCAAAACCTTTTTGTATGGGAATGAGGCATGGTGTAACCTACGCAGTGTAATGGTAGTGGTGAGCAACTGGTAGACCAGTGGGTAGTCTTGGAAGGACACCCACAACGGGTCAAAAGTGGTTAAGGGGTAAAAATGGTAAATCTTGTCACGACAGGCTATATAAAAGGCCATAGGTGTGCACAGTGAAAAAGGAGAGGAAGAACGGCCAACAAAAAGAGAGAAAGATAAAAAGAAAAGAAAGCAGAGTAAACAAAGAAATAAAAAAGAAAGGAAAAAGACAGAAACCCCAAAAAAGAAAAGAAGAAACATGAGTGATAGGAACAAAAGCATGCATCAATAGGCTACCCATTTCTCTCCCTCTCAATAGACCCACTCTCTGATAAACTAAGAACTCTAGATTAAGCCATCTAGGTCCCTTTTCCAAAGTGTGTAACTTCTATGGCAGGAGTTTCCTTTGAGGTTACCCATATTGGAGATCAATTCCCTTTTTGGGCTCATGCCTGTTGAAGAGTTAAGTCAATTCCTTTTGCAGACGAATCCTCTTTCTTTGCTTCGATTGCTCAATGACTAACTCATTATCTAACTGTTAAATTTTTTTTCTACAACCTTATCATTCGTAATTGTACTGCTATATCCTCCTTTGTGGTGTTATTCATGTATTATTATTATTAGTAGAAATGTTTTGGTTATCTTGTTGCATTGTTCTTCTTGCTATAATATCTGTAACAGTCTTTCCTATTGTGGGCACGTGGTACATTCAAGGTTCCTCCTAGGACGCGTTTGTATGGGGATAGTCCAACTTGTGAACAAGCTAGCCTAAGGTGTGTTTCAATTAGGCCAGTCCCAACTCCCCTACCTCAGAATCACGAGCTGCGGTACAACGGGGGAAATCAAGCCCAAAACACAAAAAAGACCCACCACAATGGTGATATTAAATTCTTGTAGTAGAAGAATCCATCAAATCAACCTTGGATTTTGAAAGAAGATATTTTAAAGCTGCATGGTTAGTGAAAACAACAACAAGAGAGCCAAGAATATATGAACGGAATTTATCTAAGGCAAATACCATAGCAAGTAACTCTTTTTCAGTTGTAGAATAATTCATTTGAGCTTCATTCAAAGTCCTACTTGCAAAATAATTACATGAGATTTTTTGTCCTTTCTTTGCCCTAACACAACTCCAATCACATAATCACTTGCATCACACATAATTATAAAAGGTAAAGTCCAATTTGGTGGTTTCATGATTGGTGCAATGGTAAGCATGTCTTTTAGCTTATCAAAAGTTTCTTGGCAAGCTTGGGTCCATTCAAAGGGAGTGTCATATGTTAGGAGGTTACACATAGGTCTAGATATGAAACTAAAGTCTTTTATGAACCTCTTATGAAATCCAACATGTCCTAGGAATGATCTCACATCTTTAATAGTCTTAGGTGTAGGCAAATTAGCAATCAACTCAATTTTCACTTTATCCACCTCTATGCCTTTTGAAGAAACAATGTGGCCTAATACAATCCCTTTTGTGACCATGAAATGACACTTTTCCCAATTTAATAGTAAATTATTTTCTTCAGACCTAGTTAAGACTTTAAATTAGAAAGGTATTCATCAAAAGAGTCACCAAACACAGAAAAATCATCCATGAAAACCTCTAAATAATGCTCTGCCATGTCACTAAAAATACTTAGCATGCATCTTTGAAAAGTGGCAAGTGCATTACATAAACCAAATGGCATCCTCCTAAATGTAAAAGTACTGAAAGGACAAGTAAATGTGGTTTTCTCTTGATCTTTAAGCACAATTTCAATTTGATAGTACCCAGAATACCCATTTAAAAGCAATAGTACTCATGACCCACTACTCTCTCTAAAACTTGATCCAAGAAAGGTAAAGGGAAGTGATCTTTCCTAGTGACTACATTCAATTTTCTATAATCAATACACATGCAACAACTTGTGGTGACATGAGTTGGAATTAACTCATTATTTTCATTTTTTTACCATAGTTATTCTAGATTTCTTAGGCACCACTTGAGTAGGACTTACCCATTTACTATCTGCGATGGGGTATATGATACCCACATTTAACAATTTAAGCACTTCAGTCCTAACTATCTCTTTCATTGTAGGGTTCAACCTACGTTGCATCTCCCTAGATGGTTTAGCATTGTCCTCTAAATAAATCCTATGAGTACAAACCAATGGGCTAATTCCTTTAATGTTAGCTATGTTCCATCTTATGGCACTCTTATGCTTTCTCAAAACATTTAATAACTTACCTTCTTGCAAAGAGTCAAGTTTAGAAGATATTACCACAGGAAAAGTCTCATCGGTTCCTAGGAAAGCATACTTGAGCTCAACAGGCAAGGGCTTCAACTCCAATTTTGGTACTTGCTCACTAAATGGCAACAACTTTATCTCACGAGGTGGCAACTCCTCATATTTCAATTTCCAATTGCTCACTTCCAATTCCTTTGTAGATTTCAAAAGACAGTGAATGTAGGAAATTTCAGAATTCTCATCAAAATTAAAATCACATGAATTGACTAGACAAGCTTCTAATGGATCTGAAAAATATGTTTTATTGAATTGTTCTTGAACAAGTGTTTCAATTAAGTCAACTTCATGCACATCATCTTCATTCCTAGGTTGCTTACAAGTATTAAAAATATTAAGCTCAAGGGTCATATTCCCAAAAGATAATTTTAAGACTCTACTTCTACAATTTATCAATGCATTAGTTGTTGCAAGAAATGGTGTCCTAATATCACAGATATTTGAGAATCAGCATTAGAAACAGGATGCATGTCCAAAATAATAAAGTCAACAAGAAAATAAAATTTGTCCACTTGAACCAAAACATCCTCAACAACAACCTTTGGAATAATCACGGATCGATCAGCAAGTTGTAAAATTATGGAAGTGGGTTTAAACTTACCTAGAACTAATTGCTCATACACTAAATATGGCAAAAGATTCACACTTGCCCCAAGATCAAGCAAAGCTTTCTCTATTTTTGAATTACCAATTACATGTGAAATAGTGGGACAACTTGGATCTTTGAACTTAGGAGGTCTATTGTTTTGAATGATTGCACTAACTTGTCTAGTAAAAAATGCCTTCATATGTACATTAAGCATACGCTTAATAGTACACAAATCTTTCAAAAATTCAGCATATGATAGAATTTGCTTTATGGCATCTAAAAGAGGAATGTTCAATTTAGCTTGCTTAAGCACTTCAAGGATTTCAAAATTTTGATTCACTTTTTGAGGTGGAATAAACCTTTGGGGAAAGAGAGTAGGGATAGGACACCTTTCAATTTCATTAGATTTAGTCTCAAGGACTTCATCACTACTCTTTATTTTGGAAGATTCATCATGTGTATTGCTTTTAGGAATATCTTTTTCAATGATTTT
>JAOXJQ010000107.1:38065028-38075908 GCA_025762765.1 Quercus bicolor | reverse complement strand
GGGGGGGGGCAATTAAGAGAGATTGAGAAGTGAGATTGATTAGGGTTTGGAAATAGTTAGTAAGATATAAATATATATATATATATATATATATAGTTAGGATAGTTTAGTAATTTTAATGCATACGTGTCAGGTTTAGGTTCGGGTTTGGGTTTGGGGTGGGTATGCATAATACCAGCACCCAACTTGAACCCATTACGAGTTGATTCATTAAAACCCAAACCTGCCCCTAATCTTTCACAGGTCTGG
Source organism: Quercus bicolor (assembly GCA_025762765.1). Classification (NCBI taxonomy): domain Eukaryota; kingdom Viridiplantae; phylum Streptophyta; class Magnoliopsida; order Fagales; family Fagaceae; genus Quercus; species Quercus bicolor. Next base: position 38,075,659 of record JAOXJQ010000107.1, on the reverse strand, counting down.
TAAAACCCTCTCCATTAGGGTTGGGTCAGGTAAAAATTGCCATTCCTAAGAAAAATGGAGAGAGATTTTCAAATATAAACTAACGTTAGTTTTATCACATTATTGCTAGCAATGTTTAAATTCAAGTAAATTAGTTCTAAATTCAAGCAACTTATACTGATTCTCCACTTGTGCCACTTGGATTCACTGGCTCCACAAATCAATATTACCTCTGTCCTAGTTTGTTTGTCCTCTATCCATTTTGAGATGTCTCAAACTATTGTCCTGTTTCTAAAAATAAAAATTATTAGTTTACTAATGTTCCTATTATACCTCTACTTTATTTTCAAAACTATTTGAAAAGAAAACTAACTAATATTTAAAAAAATCAATTTAATTGGGGCACCTTTTTAGTTGCTTCATTAAGAATAACTCTTTTTTAAAAAGTTGATAAATTTATTTAAGGGTAGTTTTGTAAACTTATACATTTTTATAAGGCAGACAAGACAATAAATGATATTCCCTTAAAAAGTTTGACTTTTCAAATATGACAAACAAATTAGAATGAAGGGAGTATTAAATAGAAACATTGAAGTGATTGTTATTTACAATGAAACCAGTGACAAAATATAGATACAGTAACCTTATATCTTGTACATTAAATTCTTGTTTTAAAATTTGAACATATGAATACAAAAAAAATTGAGCAAAACAGCGTTAAATATTACTAAGAATTTAAAATACCTTGGTAAACCCAACCTTATCTTTTAATTTTAAGTTTTGTTGAGCTCAAGATGCATCACTCTTTCAAAATTTCAATTGCCTCTAGGAGGTTAGGAGGGGTTAGTGGAGGAGTAGTTAAACACTCTAAACTAATATAATTGAGAACAAAAAGACTATAAGATCCTCACAAAATGTTTTTTTTTTTTTTTTTTTAGCTCATCGTTATCTCTAGACTAGAGGTAACATAGTATTTTCATCCCATGTTTTCAAAGGAAGCACCAAATCGAAAAGACCAAAAAGCCTTAAGTTTATGTAACTTATAAATGCTTTCAAGGGTAAAAAAGTGACTTCATAACCTATTGCACCACACACTTTTATTGGTATTGACCAAGTAACAAAACCACAGTCCAAATTAATGCGAAACAAAACCACTCAAACTCTTTTTTTTAATATATAGTACACATAAAATAAGATATAGTACAAATAAGTAGGGACAATGAAGTGGATAAAATAGGCAACTTGCACGTTTTTAGCAAAAAAATAGGCAACTTGCACGTTCCTTTCAGTATAGGAACGAAATGAACATTATTGTTCAACTGCCTTCTTGTGTTGTAGTGTTGCTCAGGCCCACAACTGTTTTTGGATTTTTATGCGTTAAAGGCGAGACAACTAGTTATGGTTTACTCAATTCAACTTTTAGAAGTTAGTGTCCTCTTGCTTTGAATCAAAGTCCTCTAGAATCGAGGATATGATTCAAAATTAGTACATTGCAAGCTGTGATTTAATTATCATCATTTTCATACGTACCGTACGTATTACGGGCAAGTTAAATTAAAGTATCTTCGAAAGTTTAGCGTCTTTTTTTTATTTTGGGTAAACAGTTTAGTGTCCTTTTACTTTGAAACAAAGTCCTTTTGCATTGAAAATATGATTTAAAATTATTATATTGCAAGCTGTGCTGATGGGACTTTGGTTGCAAACTGAAATAATGGCCCTGTAGTCTGTAACTGTTAGTGCTAATTATTAACAAACGAAGCAATGTTTTCTTTTTGTTGTTGTTGTTGTTGTTGTTGCTGAAGCGATGTATGGGTTTCACAGCGATCAAATTATGCCCACATCTACTTGAGGATATATATAAATAAGACCACTGTTCTAGATCCTGCCAATAATATGATGATGCACGTTTCCGTTGTTTACGGCTAGTTGGCAGAGATTGTCATTTTGGTTTCAGAAAAGGCTTCTAACTGCATTGATGATATGATTCAAGAGATTGAAACATAGCTGCTTTAAAAATTAAATTAAATTGCAAACCCTCAAACTTAAAATTAGATTCCAAATCTAGGCAAGTGAATTTTATCTGCCAGTCCAAGCATTTCTTTTGACCATTTCCTGGAAGTATTGGATCAAATTGATCTTTAACCAGTAAAAATTGACCTATTATTTCTTAAAAGTTATCATGATTTTTAAGTGAAATTGTAGAGTGTTTTTGTGCTAGACATCATTCTCTCTTCTTTTTGTGTGTTTTTATTTTTCAAAAAGAAATAATTGATTTTTAATAAGTAAAATATGATATATATATATATATATATATATTTTATAGAGTTTTAACCTATGATGTCTGTTTCTGATGATTGTACTCTTTATCAACAAATCAAAACACCAAATCTCAATTTTTTATTCAACCATCAGAAACTTTACCTGTTGAGTGAACTGGAACCTATCATAATTTGTCTACCCACCACTATTTACTATAAAATATATACACACACACATATATATATATATATATAATTTAATTAATGGCCCCTTAAATGTTGGAAAAAAAAGTGTATGACCATACATTTTTATTTTCCTTTTATTACTCTTATATCGTACATAGTTCAAATAATCCATATGTATCAATACATATATTCCTAAAATAGATAAAATTATATAAAATTATTTTTTATTTATTATTACACCTATAATATTAGTATATCTCTTTACCGTAATATTCAAGAAATATATTCCTAGAAATAGATAAATAAATTTCTTTAATAGAAATCTTTATTTTACAGAAAGCAATTTTTTTTTTTTCTTTTTAAATAAAAATTTCTTTTGGAGAGTTAGAATTCTGAACACTATGTTTTTATTATTTATTTTTTTAGAAGAAAGGAGACAATAGGAGATTTTGTGATTAGAAGTTAGCCAGAGATCCTTATTGTGTTTGTTATCTTTGAAAAATAAGGGTTTTCTTTAGTTTATGATATTGTTATTTTTTCTTATATTGATTTGTATATGTTTAGGCATATAAAGTGAAGTTTATTATTTGAATTGGTTAAAAATGACTAAATTTTCATATGTTTCGTGGTTTTTAAAACTATCAAAATATTCTAATAGTTTAATTTTTAATTTATTTAATAAAAGACTTGATCTGAAATGTATAAAGAATATTAATCCGAAGCAATAATATTTGAAAGACAGTTCATAGTTTATGAACGACTGGATAAAAAAAATTGTTTTATCTAATATAAATTAAATTTGATGTAAATATTTTGGTTATATATAAGAAAATAATATACGTTAAAAACTTATAGGTGTATTATATGTATATGTGTGTGTGATGTGTGTGCGCGTGTTATATTCTTTGAATTTAAAATTTTCTTGATATACTTAACTTGGCTTCTCTAAACAAAAGATTATGGCTTTGTTAGTATTGACAATTAATCGTGCACCTTTTGCTGACCAAGATGCAATGGTCAAAATTTTTGTTTAGAACCTTAAATGTTTAATTTTAGTTGTTTATGTTAAATAGTATTTGTGTAGTTATCAATAGATTGTTCAGGTACGAAGAGAAAATGAAAAGTATATGTTTATCTATGATAGTCTTTTTTTTTTTTTTTTTGGGTGTTTTCTTATATAATTAAGAAAATGCTGTTCTACCACCAACAGGTGTGGTACAACTGGTAGGTGATTGCTGAGACTTCACCACATCCTAGATTCAAGTTCTCACGAGGACTGTAATTGCAATTTCTGATAACTCTCAGAAACCAATAGAGCTTGGAGTGTGTGCGAGTTCGGGGTTTCCGAGCTCCGGTTTGAACCAGTGGTACTCATGGGCTTATCCAAATGTATCATGGGGCGTGAGACAATGACCGCCACACGCGAGTCCCGTTCTTCGTTTGTCAAAAAAAAAAAAAAAAAGAGGAAAGAAAATGTTGTCCTAGCCTTTCGCCAAAACATTTCACTCTCTAATAATGAGATATCCTAAAGACCTTATGGACTAATAGTGTGACACTGTGATGGTTGAAACTTAGAACTTTTAAGTTTACAATACTTCCTTTAAGTCTATTGAACACCATCTGAATGTCCCCGAAGGACTAGTTTTATGGGGTTTGATTTGGCACACATTATAGTCAATAGGCAGCAGACTTTTACACCAATTTCACACCTCTTTTGAAGCTGGGGTGTGAAAATTTCGAGTGAATCTCTGCCTACAGACTAACTACAAGGTCCCATCATCTTCATCTGCACATGGTGGATTGGTGGGATTCTTTGTACTTTCTGTCCGTGACTTTGCATTGTTACTTCTGGTGAACAGACTCGCGGGAGCCTTTGAAGGCACGTCCACCGTCATCAGGGGTACGTAGAACTACTCACATGGTTGGGGGACTACTCCAAAACTTTTAAAAATCATTTTATAGTATGTTATGTAATTCTATTAAACATTTTAAAGTTTTAACTAGCAAGATTCTTTTAAAAAAAAGAGATTTAACTAACAAAAATTTTAGTTACCCCTCAAATATTTGAGCCAATGGTACCCTTAAAAATATATGTTAAACCGCATAATTTTGGTGTACCAAAAACAAACCTTTTCATTTCAAAAATAACATATTTTCAACTCAAAAAAAAAAAAAAAGTAACAAATTAAAACCTATAATTTCAAAAGTAATAATTAAACTCTTAAATTTTAGAAAGTAACAAAATTAAGGTTCAACCCATTATGTTTGAGGTTTGTTGGAGAGTTACATTTGTTACTTTTTGAAACTTCGAGGTTTATTTTATTACTTTTTAGCTAAATTGCTATATTTCTAAAGTTTGAAGGTGTTTAAATTTTACGCTTTAAAGTTTCAAAATTTAGATTTTACCTTCTTAAGTTTTATTCCGTTTGCATCAGCAGTTTTTCAGCACATATTTTTTATTAAGTGTCACATGAACCCACCGTGCATGTTTAGTTGCTAACAATGTGCTGCCCTGTCTTCTAAACAATGTTTGTTTTGAAATTACGCATGACATTTTCTTCTTAATATGTAATTAAAAAGCTGAAATAAACATTAAAAAATAAATAAAAGGTAAAAAAAAAAAAAAAAAAAAAAAAAAACATAAGGATTGTCCATTTTTTATAACCGCCCAACAATTTGAGAAATATTCTCCCACGATACTCGGGGAAAAGTTGTCCTCCTCCACTGACTCACAAACCCAAAAAACTGTAGAAAAATAAAAGTCTTTAAAGTAAAATATTTTATAACTAAATTATTAAAGTTATGTTAATAGTCTTTAATAATTTGGGGGTTATAAACAATTTAATTAAAAAAAATATTATGTTATAATTTCTATAAGGTGATTAATTTATATTGGTCCAGAATACCTCGATAGTCATTCATCGTGGTTGATGAATGAAAATATTTAAATCATACACACCGTGGTTCTTGCTGGAACACACACGGTTTCCACTCCGTAGACATAATATTTTGTTAGAGAGTCCACTCTTTTGATACTAACATGCATTCAAAAATAAAAGATATTCACATGATTTGAATAAGCTTCAATACTTAAGCACTTTGGTTTAGTGTCGCAATCCATTCTACAGATGAAATAACGTAATTGCAATTTTTTCTAAAAACAGAAACCAAAAACCCAAACCCTTAAAAGAGACGTTTAAATGACAAAAAGAAAAGGAAAAATATGATGTTGATGATGTTTGTTGATCAGCGCGACAGATGGTTTGCTACCACATTTTCTACTCTCTTTTATCTTTAATGTTGATATTAAATTCTTGTCGTAGAAGAATCCATCTAGTCAACCTTGGCTTTGCATCCTTCTTTGAAAGAAGATATTTTAAAGCTGCATGGTCAATGAAAACAACAACAAGAGAGCCAAAAATATATAAATGGAATTTATCTATGGCAAATATCACAGCAAGTAACTCTTTTTTAGTTGTAGAATAATTCATTGACTTTCATTCAAAGTCTTACTTGCATAATAAATTATATGAGATTTTTTATCCTTTCTTTGTCCTAACACAACTCCAATCATATAACCACTTGCATCATACATAATTTCAAAAGGTAAAGTCCAATTTGGTGGTTGCATGCTCGGTGTAGTGGTGCATTGGTAAGCATGCCTTTTAGCTTATCAAAAGTTTCTTGGCAAGCTTGGGTCCATTCAAAGGGAGTGTCATTTGTTAAGAGGTTACACATAGGTCTAGATATGAAACTAAAGTCTTTTATGAACCTCCTATAAAATCCAGCATGTCCTAGGAATGATCTCACATCTTTAACAGTCTTAGGTGTAGGCAAATTAGCAATCAACTCAATTTTCGCTTTATCCACCTCAAGCCTTTTGATGAAACAATGTGGCCTAATATAATCCCTTTTGTGACCATGAAATGATACTTTTCCCAATTTAATAGTAAATTCTTTTCTTCACACCTAGTTAAGATTTTTTGCAAATTAGAAAGGCATTCATCAAAAGAGTCACCAAACACAGAAAAATCATTCATGAAAACCTCTAAATAATGCTCTACCATGTCACTAAAAATACTTTGCATGCATCTTTGAAAAGTGGCAGGTGCATTATATAAGCCAAATGGCGTCTTCCTAAATGCAAAAGTACCAAAAGGACAAGTAAATGTGATCTTCTCTTGATCTTCAAGTACAATTTCAATTTGATAATACCTAGAATACCCATCTAAAAAGCAATAGTACTCATGACCCGCTACTCTCTCTAAAACTTGATCCAATAAAGGTAAAGGGAAGCAATCTTTCCTAGTGATTGCATTTAATTTTCTATAATTAATACACATGCGCCAACCTGTGGTGACATGAGTTGGAATTAACTCATTATTCTCAGTTTTTACTATAGTTATTCTAGATTTCTTAGGTGCCACTTGAGTAGGACTTACCCATGTGATGGGGTAATTGATACCCACATCTAATAATTTAAGCACTTCAATCCTAACTATCTCTTTCATTGTAGGGTTTAATCTATGTTGCATCTCCCTAGATGGTTTAGCATTGTCCTCTAAATAAATACTATGAGTACAAACCAATGGGCTAATTCCTTTAATGCCAGCTATGTTCCATCCTATAGCACTCTTATATTTTCTCAAAACATTTAATAACTTACCTTCTTATAAAGAGTCAAGTTTAGAAGATATTACCACAAGAAAAGTCTCATCGGTTCCTAGAAAAGCATACTTGAGCTCAATAGGCAAGGGCTTCAACTCCAATTTGGGTACTTGCTCACTAGATGGCAACAACTTTATCTCATGAGGTGGCAACTCCTCATATTTCAATTTCCAATTACTCACTTCCAATTCGTATGTAGATTCCAAAAGACAATAAATGTAGGCAATTTTGGAATTCTCATCAAAATTAAAATTACATGAATTGACTAGACAATCTTCTAATGGATCTGAAAAACAAGTTTTGTTGAATTGTTCTTGAACAAGTGTTTCAATTAAGTCAACTTTATGCACATCCTCTTCATCCCTAGGTTGCTTACAAGTATTAAAAATATTAAGCTCAAGGGGCATATTCCCAAAAGATAATTTTAAGACTCCACTTCTACAATTTATTAATGCATTAGAAGTTGTAAGAAATGAGCGTCCTAAAATCAGAGACATTTGAGAATTAGCATCAGAAACAAGATGCATGTCCAAAATAATAAAGTCAATAGGAAAATAAAATTTGTCCACTTGAACCAAAACATCCTTAACAACACCCTTTGGAACAATCACAGATCAATCGGCAAGTTGTAAAATTATGGAAGTGGGTTTTAACTCGCCTAGACCTAATTGCTTATACACAGAATATGGCAAAAGATACTTGCCCCAAGATCAAGCAAAGCTTTCTCTATTTTTGAATTACCAATCACACATGAAATAGTGGGACAACCTAGATCTTTGAACTTTGGAGGTCTATTTTTCCCATGGGCTTGCTGGTTGTTGTTCTTGCCATGCTAGCCCATTGGGCTTCCTACCTCTTTTCTTGGGCTTCCCCGGCTCACTTACTTCACCTTTACCTCTTAATCTTTCCATGAGTTTGCTGGCTGTTGTTCTGCCCATGTTGGCCTACTAGGTTTACTAATTTGCTTTTACTATTCTTATTTCTTTTTCTTTCCATTTTCTTTATTCTTGGGCTTCTTCTATTATTGTGCCTTTCATAGAAAATGGACATCAACAATGATAAAAATTAAAAACTTGAGATCTAATATGAAATGTGGTAAACCTTTGGTCAAGCACACCTATCAACTTTTATATAAAGTAGTTGTACTTTGCTTATTAATTTTACCGCACTTAAAAAAAGAGTATTTGTAGCTGCAAGTATTGTTAAAACTAAGCTTCACAACCAAAAAAGCAGATGATTTTCTAAATGACCCCTTTCTTTTTTTTATTTTTTTTTTTACATTAAAAGTGAAATTATTCCGCATAATCAATTTTAAAAATGATTTTTGGGATTTAAAAGAATGCTAAGTCCCATTTTAATAAACGATTGATTTAAAATGAATTGAAAAATAAATTTTTGTTTCTTTTCTTTTCTTTTTATATTTTTAACTCTTAAAGGACACTATTTTTTTTTTTTTTTTTGAGAGGTTAGTTAAGTTAGAACATGGAAAATCTATTGTACTAACAGCCCTTAATGGACACTATGTTTGCTATTCTTATATTATTTTTGTCTTGAATATATATATATATATATATATATATAAATTTTTTGGTTCATTCTTTCGTCTTCCAAAGTTGAAATTCTAATTCTGTCCTTGTACGCACTACTCATCTGATGTAGGCTTTGTAGCAAAATCTTATTCTATTGCTTAGTATTCTAGTTAATATTGCATCTCAAAATTTCCTTTCTCAAAGAATAGAATATAGCGGAAAGAAGAGGGAAACTCTAGGAATTAATTGGGGGAAGAAAGATGAAGAAAAAAACAGATACTCAAAAAAAATTATTACAGATTGAGATATAATTCATGAAGGCAAAGCCTACTATTAATTGAAAATCTCGTGTGAGTTTGGATAGTGCATTTTGCGTGTTTCTCAGTGTGGCTGCAGGAATTGTTATAAAAGCAGAAAGCCTACCTCAATTATTAATTGTGTAGAACTAGCAGCCGAAAGTATGACCCCGCAAGTGCAAATTATCAACAAATGATGCAATGTATGGTTCTAGCAGGGATAAAATTAAGCTCATATATATACTGAAAGTCTTTAAATACACAAAGAATTTGATAACAAATTTGACATTTTCTAATGTGGCGCGGTCTATAATTAGTGTACCATAGAGTGATGATAGTGGTAATTCTAGATGAAAATAATGTTGTCTTCAATTATATTTTGCCAACTTAACAATTTATGAAATTTGTTGCTCATATATATATAAGACCACTCCAACTATATGTCAAAATATTACCTAACCTATCGTCCTGTGACCTTAGGTCACATTTTCTACTTTTTTTTATTTTTATTTTTCTTGTTTGTATTATTTAATTCACCAGTAGGATAGGAATAGGTGGCCCAGTTCTAGATGTAGTCAATAGGACTATGATAGATGTGTGCGAAAGAGAACACATCAGGTTTTTTTGGGTGCTATCTTATTTGTTTAAATTTGAGATAAAAAGTGATTTTAAACAAATAAATCTCTGGTTCAAAAGTACAAGAGCAAGTAGGTGCATTATTACTTTTCTTTTAATTAATCATGTGTTGCAATATTAGTAGTTTGCATATAAATGATGGATTGACCTAGTTTGAAAGCAAGAGGTGCAAAAGCTATCTTTGAAAAAAAAAATCTCATATTGCATTATATGATTGAAAAGAATAGCTAAACCTTTTGATTGAAATATTAATTAGGGTAGTGTATGAAAAATAAAAGAAGCTGACACTTTATCTAAGTGTCCGTTTGAAAATAGCTTATTTGGTTTTTTGTTGAAAAAAATGAGAAAAAAAAAAGTAAAAAAATGAAATTTTAAAAAACTGTACATAAAAACTAAATGCTAAAATCTAAAGCTAATGTAAAACTTTTTGATCTAAGTCATTAAGTTGTTTTGACAAGAAATTTTTAATACTAAGAATCTTACAAGTTATGAGTTAAGACCATTTCTGTCTTTGTGAAAATGTGAATTCAAATCTCTCTTTTTTCAAATTGTTGTGAGACTAAAAAAGAAAAATTAATAATAACAACAACCACTATAATTTGCGCAATATTTTGAATTTATAATACCAAAAGATGGAAATCCAATAAATGGAATAAACGCTTATTCAAAATTAAGTTTCAGCCTCGTATAAATCCAACCAAAGAAGAAATCAACATATCGTTTCCTTAGAATCCACTCTACGTCACAAGTTTAGAACTTCTCTGTTTTGGAGTCACACTCACTGCTAATCCGTTTGAAAGTTAGGCAGAAAAATTTATATATGATATATATTCTATTAATACGTATTAATACTATTTAATTAGTATTTGTTGAGTTTTCTCTAATTAATGGATTGGATTTCAAATAGGTCAATACTGAATTCTAGGTCAGCTAAGCATTTGCTTGAACTAATTAACTTGAAACTTCACTCTTGTAGCTGGGTTGCAGAAGTCGGTCCAAAGTTACATTATGGGATTAAATGGAGGGGTTAATATTTTCATCTTATCTTCTCAAATTTTAGTTCCAAAGCATTATATTAG
>JAOXJQ010000107.1:37912415-37923353 GCA_025762765.1 Quercus bicolor | reverse complement strand
AACAGCTAGATTTTCAAAATATGTAGTAATGTTAATGATATTGAGTAACCCATTTCGTAACTAAATTTTGTTCTAAAAACTCCCAACTTGATTCACTATTTTCTAGTGAATTCGATGTTTTGGGAAAAGAACATTTGAGGCTTTTTATAGTGATCCGAGAGGGATGCAGGGCTCTTCCCAGCCAATGTGAGATTATTTTGCATGGTTTTTGTAATAAAAACTTTCCTTATAGGGCATTCGTATTCCTACATCCATGTGCATACTTGAAGGTGCGAGCACATGGCCAAAGTATGCGTATGCATGATTTAGACATGCACACACAAACTTAGGTTCTTGTAGGTTTGTCCTGAATGTTCAATTAGTGTATAAAACACCTTGAACGTTTAGACCCCCAATTTACAAAGTACCAATTCAAGCTTATTATCAAATAATATATGTGCAAAAAATGAACAAAAACTTATAACAGAATTCATAAACAATCTAAACTAAATAAAATCACATTCACAATAGAAATTAAATGACAAAGATTAAGAGAAGAGAGATGCAAACATAAGGACAACACAACAATGTGTTATCGAAGAGGAAACCGAAGTCCTTGGCTTAAAACCTCTCCGCCGCCCTTTAAGTGATTAATAATCCACTAAAGAATGAAGTTAGGATACATGAACAGCAGAAGGCCCTCCAAACCTAATCTACTCAATGTACCTAAATACTTCAAGTTTCTTGCTCCAACGAGGTTACGCCGAACCTTTGTCTTCTTTAGCTTACCGGATTTCACTATAACCTATAGTATCAACCAATATCAATTTGTCTCTTCCTAACTACTTCCCAAGCACTAAATAGCCTTCTCACAAATATAGGTATGGTAAGAAAATATTTTGGCTAATGTATCTCTCAAGGATGTAACAATAGAGAGGGTGAGAGTTGAAGAATTTGAAGAGTCACTAAGTAAAGATTGCGAATAAGTCAATCTTGTTTTTTTCTAGGATTTCTCCCTTAAAATTCTCTCTAGACGCTCTCTATATTTCATGGGTATAAGGGGTATTTATACTAAAGTGAGAAAGGAATGCGAAGAATCAGTTTTTCCATAACAGAATGGACTGGCGACTTGGCCTCGCAACTTGACTGAGTTGCAAGTCCAAACCGCAGGCTAACTGAATGGCCAGTTTGGACTTTTTGTCCTATAGTACTACAGTTGGCATGACAGTTTAGCTTCTCTGCATGCTTCACTCATGTGCATCTTCTGGCGGCTTACAAGCCATGAGTCCTTGCTTCACTACACAGTCTTGTGCATTTCTTCAGACTCTCTCACACACTACTCTTACATGATTCCTACCTAAATACAGGGTTACTAATTGCTAAATTACAAGCAAATTTGGCACGGAATAAAGCCAACAAGATGGTTGATTAAATTCAACCTTATAATCTCCCCCTTTGGCTATTCCGTGACAAAACCCTAAAACAAACTCTAGACTTAACATGTGAGTTGGGAACAGTTGAACAAAACTCTCTCACACCTAACTCTAGAATCTGTGAAGCTCTTGAACCATAAGAACAAGTATCTCCTAAAAACACAACGACACAATATGATCATTGTATGCAGAAAACTTGTAATGCATATGGAGCAAGCATAATGCGATCAAGCAAAAATGGAATTAAAGAATAAACCATGACTTAAACTAAAACAAACAATCACTTTAAATAATTACCACAATGCTCATTCACACAAGGAATGAACATCCGGACATGCAAGCTAATAACCTTAACGCAAAGTATCATTTGCATGTCCAACACTCAACCGATACATAAACACTAGGTAAATGCATCAAGGATAAAATCCAACAAAAGGCACAAGAGTAATGTACTTAAAGAAAATGCAAAACATTAAACAACAAGTACTACACTACAAAGCAAAGGTACAAAACCCAAAGTACATAGAAATTGAATATAAACTAAGTCATGTGATAACAAATAAACAAAGCAACGTAGTCATATGATAGCAAATAAACAAAGCATTAAACATAGGCATCTCCTACTCAACATCAGCTCCTTCTCAACATCAGTACTCCCCCTATCATTATACTCCCCTTATCGTCATCATCTCCCCCTTTTTATCATGGAATAGCTAGTCCTCATTTTCTTCTAGTTTCCTTTGGATTTGGTCTAATTGGGTTTGGAGAGAAGTGAACTTTGTATCACAACAGATGTGGTGATGGTCCAAGAGAGTAGCAAGTCCGGACATCTTGGTGCTTATCCAATTTCTCATCATAAGAGGATGAGGCAGAGTGTGGCCCAATAGAAGGTGCTGAAGTTTCCGTCTTGATTCCCTTTCGACTATGTCCAATGCTAGCATTGAGTGTACGGATGTCGATTGGACTTGGCTTTGAGTAAGGAGACTCATTGTTAGATGGATGAACGCCTTTGAGCTTCAAAATCCTTGAAATGAGGCAGCAAAAAGGAATGCATGCCCTTGAATCAGTTTGTAGAACCATTTTGTGCAAAAGATGAAAGACTTGAGCACAGATGTCGATCTTTTCATCCGAAATCAGATCATGAAGGAACAAGGCTCTCCCTAGATTCATATATTCGTTGCTGGATAAAGGATATAGATTGTGGAACATGATTATGGTAGGTACCCGCAGTTCAGGAGACAGGGAAGAAACATTGAATTCCAAGTCTGGGAGAATTCCAAGTTTCTTCCAAGGGTTTCTTGAAGTAAATCCTTGTATGGATTTGAATCATCATATACCGATGTTGTAGCAAGCATTAGCCGGTTGATGTGTAGGATATCTGCCAGATAAACAGGAGACACGGAGAAACTCTTTCCTCTAACCCAGCATTTGAGCTCATCTCCTTCAACAATGGCATTAGCATAAAATTCTTTCACCATGTTCATGTATGCAACATCAAGGTTGGAGGGAAGAAAGTTCCAATCCTTGGTGGCAAACCATATGGGAATGTTGGTTTCACGAAGAGATGATTGGTTAACAGCCCTTTCAACTAGTGGTGTGGCATCTCTGAAATAATTTTCATGAGTCTGAAATGCAGCATAGGATCTAAAATTGTGGGGATCATATACTCCTGACGGTGATCGGGTCCTTTTTTGGCCTAGGAAAGGGGTCATCAACATCAATCACCAACTCTTTTCCCTTGTTGCTACCTCCTTTCACAGCTGCACTCTTGAATGGAGACATTTTTAAGCTGCATCATGTTACATCAGGGAGCAACAAAGACCTCACAAGACAACAAACTCTATTAGCACAGAGTTAGTCCCAAAAAAATATTGTGGAAAAACCCTAAATTCATTAGATTAGGATCACAATCATGTCATAGAATGTGTGTGTGCTACAAATAACGCATTTATGCAGCCAAAGATAGAGTAAAATAACGCATATCCAACATAACCCACACAACAATCTCCACAACACAGCAAATACATGTATTCAACCATTAATAAATCTCAAATCTCAATAGCAACTCACAAATCAAGAAGTTCAAGGCAAATAGCATGAAATACTTAGGAAAAATAAGAAAACCCATACCTTTTTCTTGAAGATTGAAGTACAAATGATGAGTAACAATGGGGATTTTTGGAAGGAACACGGTGGGTTTGAGAGAGGTTCAATTGGGGAAGACAATGAACAATCACAAAAGTTCGAGAGAAAACCCAAATGTTTAAAAAACTAACCAATTTGCGCAAAACACGCGATATTCGTGACTGATTTAAGTCACAAGCAAGTCGCCAGGGTAAGTCGCGAGACTCTGTGAAACCAAAATTTTTGAAAATTTTTCAATGTGTTTTTTGTGACCAAAAGTTCTACCTGCGAGAAAGTTGTGAGATAAGCCGCAAAAATTTCTGTGTATCCCTCGCGACTACACCTTCCACCCATGAGCAAGTCGCTAGACTGAGCCGCGAGAAACATTAAAAACCAAAATTTTGAAAAATATTCTAAGTATTTTTCGTGACTGGGACATTGACCCACTAGTGAGTCACGAAAAATCTTTGTGTGGGCTCGCGACTGGGGCATGCGACTAGACCAACCCGCGACTAAGTCACTAGAACAGGGCAACACTGTTTTTGAAGATTTTGACAATTTTTGCAAAAACAACATACTTTCCAAAAACAACTAAAACACTCAAAAATCTTCTTGTATTTGATTAACAAAAATTGAGCATGTGAAAACACATTTAATCAAGTACAATCACAAAAATGAATATGGCATTCATTGGACATAGACATGTATGATGTGTGTGGATATTAACAATGAGATAGTCCTTAGTCTAACGTAAAACTTCAATGATTAATTCAACCAAGCCATACACAATTAGCACTAAATAAAGTGACCCATTTCAATTATAGAAATATGCATATATGACCTCCCACATAAACTTGATAACATAACTTTGAAGCTTTTCATTTGGCTCCATATACATCATATCATTTGATCTTTTTGAATCATTACATCTCATTGTGAAAACAATGCCTGAAATTTTTGATATTTGAATTTGATAAGTTAGCCTTTGGCTTTTTGGGCATAATACATTTCATTTTACGTCGCTTTCCCTTTTTCTTAGTCAAATACTAGTATGTGCAACAGGTTTTTGCAGCTCAATATCTCTTTTTATTTGGAGATTTACATTTGGTGAGCTCTTTAAGCAAAAATAATAAAATAAATGAGTGGGAAGATATATAGGCACAAGTCTATGCATGTCTTAAGATCAACAATACCATTGACTAATCATTCATGACAAGTTTGAAGATCTATTCACAACATTCACATAGATGTCAAGATTTCTCCCACAATGATATAAGCGCATAGGGAACAAGCTACACTCGTAAATGCACAAGGCCATTAGTACAAAGGTACAAGACAAAATATGTTTTGAGACAAAACTTAACAATATCGAACAAACTTTTTGGATTTTCTACATTTTATGTGTTTTTTGGATTTTTGACACACAAAGCAATAAAAGATTGATACAAAAACAACAATGTAAAAAACATTTAAAGCAAAAGCAAACAAGTAGAACATGTTATGCAAACAGCCAACAAAGTAGTGTAAGCTCTAAACTTGAGTAATCAACTCAAGACAAAGAAATAAAGCACACATCACACATGAGATTCAAGGAATTGTACCAACATCAATGGTCTTATGAAGTGATTCAAACCATGGACCATCGAGAGGCTTGGTGAACATGTCCACCTTTTGGTTGTCCGTATGAATGAACTCAAGACATACAACTTTATCTTCCACTAAATCCCGGATGAAGTGGTAATGTATCTCTATGTGTTTTGACTTGGAATGCTGAACCAGATTCTTAGAGAGATTTATAGCACTGGTGTTATCACAAAAAACACACATTATCCCATAGTCATGAAGTAGCTTATTCATCCAAAGTAGTTGTGTACATCAACTTCCAGCAGCTATATACTCAGCTTTAGCTGAAGAGAGAGACACGGAATTTTGTTTCTTGCTCATCCAAGAGACAAGATTGTTACCAAGATAGAAGCAGCCACCTAAAGTACTCTTTCGATCATCCACACTTCCAGCCCAATCGGCATCCGAATAACTAGCAAGACAAGCATTAGAGTCCTTTATCCGGAGTTCCATTGACATATCTTATGGTTTGTTTCTCCGCAGTTAAGTGAGATTCTTTCAAAGCAGCCTGATATCGAGCACAAACGCCCACGCTAAAAGCAATATCCGATCTACTTGCCATGAGATAGAGTAAACTCCCAATGATACTCTTATACAAGGTTGGACTCACTTCTACCCCAGAAGAATCAACATTGAGCTTCGTAGATGAACTCATAGGCGTAGAGGCATGCTTCTTGGAGTCTAATCCAAAATTTTTGACCATATTTCGAGTATATTTTTCTTGTGAAATGAATATGTCTTCCTTCCTTTGTTTGACTTGAAGACCCAAGAAGAATGTAAGCTCCTCTACCATACTCATCTTAAACTCTTTCTTCAGTTCCTCAGAAAATTCTATGGCTTGAGCATCAATAGTAGCTCCAAATACTATGTCATCAACATATACTTGAGCTAAGAGAAGATAATCCTCATCATTCTTGACAAACAGAGTTCGATTAACATACCCTTTTTTGAATCCTTTATCTAGGAGGTACTGAGTAAGCCGATCATACCAAGCTCTTGGATCTTGTTTCAAGCCATAAAATGCTTTCTTCAATCTCAACACATGGTCCGAAAAGTGAGGATCTTCGAAGCCTTTGGGTTGTTCAACAAACACTTCTTCATTCAGATAGCCATTTAGAAATGCACATTTCACTTCCATTTTGTAGAGTTTGAAGTTCATGGTACATGCAATTGACATGAGAATGTGAGTAGACTCAAGCCTTGCCACGGGAGTGAAGGCTTCATAAAAATCTACTCTTTCTACTTGAGTGTATCCTTGAGCCACTAATCGAGATTTGTTCTGGATAATCTCTCCATCTTCATCAGTCTTATTTTTGAAGATCCATTTGGTGCCGATGACATGAACACCTTCAGGTCTAAGAGTGAGTTCCCATACATCATTCCTCACAAATTGATTCAGCTCTTCATGCATTGACTTAACCCAATTTTCATCTTGAAGAGCTTCTTCTACCTTTTTCGACTCAAATTGAGCTAGGTAGCAATGATATGTCCCATGATTGGCCAGAAGTTTGTTTCCCTTTCTAAGGCGAAGACCTTCATCTAAAGACCTAATAATGTTACTTTCCAGATGGTTTTTAACCACTCGTGATGATGGTTTCTTTGAAGTGGACACTGCATCATTTCGAGAGATAGGAGGATGAACTTTTGAAGGAGTGAAAGGACTTACTGTTGTAGACATTGATCTAGTCTCCACTCTTGAGTTTACGGGAGTTGATTCCTTTTCCGGTTTATATCCTTCAACCTCAATATCAAAGGCTTCGACCTCAACAGTGGGTTCTTTAGTGCTTGGCCCTTCTCCATCATCAACCATCTCTACTTTTGTTATAGCATCATCAATTTTCAAGTTGATGTACTCCATTACTGTCTTTGTGCTCTTGTTTTAGATTCTATATGCCCAGCTACTAGTAAAATACCCAAGGAAGATACCTTCATCACTTTTTGCATCAAACTTCCCAAGATTCTTCTGATCATTTAGAATGTAGCACTTGCTTTCGAATACTTAGAAGTACTTCACTTTTGGCTTCTTTCCATTCCAAATTTCATATGCGGTCTTCTTCGTTCCTGCTCGAAAGTATATTCTATTGCCAATGTGACATGAAGCATTCACAGCTTCTCCTCAAAACTTTTGTGGAATTTGCTTGTTGAGTAACATGACCCTTGCCATCTCTTGAATTACCTAATTTTTTCTCTCAACCACCCCATTTTGTTGAGGATCTTAGGAGCCAAAAATTCCTTTTTAATCCTATTCTTTTCACACAAAAAATCAAATCGTGCATTCTCAAATTCCTTGCCATGATCACTCCTTATCTTAACAATAGACACCCCATTTTCATTTTGAAGCCTCTTGCATAGAACCTCCATTTTCTCACATGCTTCTGATTTTTCCCTAAGGAATTCCACCTATGTGTATCTTGAGAAGTCATCAACAATGACCATAATGTATCTTTTTCCTCCTAGACTTTCAATTCTTATGGGCCCCATTAGATCGACATGAAGGAGCTCTAAGCATCGAGAAGCAGCAATCACATTCACCTTTTGATGACTTGCCTTTGTTTGCTTCCCCATTTGACATGCACCACAAATGGTTTTCTCGACCTTTCCAAATTTTGGAAGTCCTTCAACCACCTCAAGTTTCGAAACTTTAACCACTTGTTTGAAGTTTGCATGATCGAACCTTTGATGCCAAAGTTCCAACATGTCAACTACTTTTACAGGAAATTGGTGCCGTAGGGACTACCCCATAACAATTGCCGGTAGTCCTATTCTCGTCCAAGACTTGAATCCTTTTGATGTATAAGACATCCTTCAACAGAGGTAATCCAGGAATCTCAACAGTCCCCTTGCTGAGAACTTAAGCATGACTTCCATCCCTAAATGTCACATAGTCACCAACCTTCTATTTGAGTGACTTAAACAATGTTTTATCTCTTGTCATATGACGAGAATAGCCGCTATCAACATACCATAGGCATGAATTAAAAACCTTCAAAGAAGTATGCACAAACAAGCAAGGATGAGACAAGCACTCTTGACCTTCAAATAGAAACTTATCTTCATTTTCCATGCTCTTGTTGGATTGAATTTTCCTTTTTAGATTATCAATCTTATCAAACAAAATTCTATTTCTTCTTTTATACTTCTTAATCAAAGAATTTCACTTACATAGGCTATCGTGTAAGATGTGATTCTCATTTTCAAAATATTTCAACATGTCAACAAACATCCTAGCATGTTTCTTTGTTTTCAATAACTCTAGGAGTTCATTGTTAGGACACCCTTCAAGTAAACTCATAAAGTCATTATCACAAACATTTAAACCACATCTCAACATAGCCTTTTCCATAGCTTCATTCATAGCTAAGGGGTCTAGGATCACACATTAGGTGATTAAACCATAGCAAGTGTACCCGCTCTGATACCAATTAAATGTTCAATTAGTGTATAAAACACCTTGAACATTTAGACCCCCAATTTACAAAGTACCAATTCAAGCTTATTATCAAACAATATATGTGCGGAAAATGAACATAAGCTTATAACAGAATTTATAAACAATTTAAACCAAATAAAATCACATCACAGCAAAAATTAAATGGCAAAGATTAAGGGAAGATAGATGCAAACACAAGGACAACACAATGATGTGTTATCGAAGAAGAAACCAAAGCCCTCGGCGTAAAACCTCTTCGCCGCCCTCTAAACGGATAATAATCCGCTAAAGAATGAAGTTGGGATATATGAATAGCAGAAGACCCTCCAAGCCTAATCTACCAAGTGTACCTAAGCCCTCCAAGCTTCTTGTTCTAACGAGGTTACGCCGAACCTTTGTCTTCTTTAGCTTACTGGATTCCGTTATAACCCATAGCATCAACCAATATCAATTGGTCCCTTCCTAGCTGCTTCCCAAGAACCAAATAGCCTTCTCACAGATATGGGTATGGTGAGAAAAGGTTTTGGCTAATGTATCTCTCAAGGATGTAATAATGGAGAGGGTGAGAGTTGAGGAATTTGAAAAGTCACTAAGTAAAGATTGTGGATGAGTCAATCTTGTGTTTCTCTAGGGTTTCTCTCTTAAAATTCTCTCTTGATGCTCTCCATATTTCATGGGTATAAAGGGTATTTATACTGGAGTGAGAAAGGAATGCAAAGAGTCAGTTTTTCCATAACAGAGTGGATTGGCGACTTGGCCTCGTGACTTGACTGAGTCGCGAGTCCAAGCTGTGAGCTAACTGAATGGCTAGTCTAGACTTTTTGTCCTGTAGTGCTACAGCTGGCATGATGGTTCAGCTTCTCTGCATGCTTCACTCTTGTGCATCTTCTGGCAGCTTGCAAGTCACTAGCTACCAACGAGTCCCTACTTCACTGCACAGTCTTGAGTATTTCTTCACACTCTTACACACTACCCTTACATGATTCCCATCTAAACATATGTTACTAATTGCTAAATTACAAGTAAATTTGGCACAGAAGAAAGCTAACAAGATGTTTCATTAAATTCAACCTTACATTTCCTTTAGCAAAACATTTTCTAAGTTAAAAACTTTCTATAATTATGCCCTAGACTAGTTGTGGACCTTCTAGTAATATCGTCATTGGGGAACGGGGCTTAAGTCATAAGATGAAAAAAATAAGGTGTTTGCAGGTGGTTAATGCTCCAAATAAAAAACAATTTTTTTGCCAACATAGATGGCATGTGTAATGCTGACTAGGATTAAACTTAAAAAAAAAAAAAAAAAAAAAACAAAAACAAAAACAAAAAGGAAAAAGGAAAAAGTAAAAGAACTCACTTACTGAATGAAGACCTCAAGTTCTTGGGATCAAATCAAAATCCCTAAATCATCAAAATCTCAATTGCTCTATTTAGGACCCACAAGCCATAAACCAACTTCATGTTTTAGTTGAGAGAGAAAGGGTGAGCCCCAAAGTTTGCCATCATTGAACTTCTTGATTCTATCCATGAAGTCAACGCACCTTCTACTTGCCTTCTCGTTGGTGGAGTCGTTGAACTTGAGGTGTTCATTAGAAAAACATATGAATGAGCAAATTAGAACTTATCTACCTATGATTTGGTTGAAATTTAAGTGTCTGCCTATGGTTTGAAAGTTAACACTCTACTCACCTGAGGTTTGATCAAAATTTAAGTTGCCTACTTGTAGTTTGAAATCCCTCGTTGTAAGTGTTCTGTTGAATTATTTTTTATTTAATTTGATCTTGTATTTTTATGTTGCTTGTGTTTTTGGAGGAAAGAGACATAAAAGTGAAGTAAAACTACATATTTAGCCATGTTTTAAACCGAAGTGAGTTAGGGAATTCTAACTGAGCTAACCTTAGGTGGATAAAATGTCAAATTTCAAACCACTGTTAGGCATCTTATATTTCGGCCAAATTATAGGTAGGTAAGTTTTTGCCTTATAAGAATTCAATGAGTCTAGCCAATGTATGAAAGCAAAGACAATCTATGGGATGAAAAATGCATTGGAAAAACTATATCCAAACAATTCGAGCAAATCATCATATTTCGAAAACTATTGTTAAAAAAACTAATCTATTAAATTCAACTTTAAAGATATATAAAACCCAAAACTCATTTATTATATTATCAACTAGTGATTAATCACCAAGAATTTTGTGATAAAAAATTAAAACCTTTTAAACCTAGAAAGTTTGCAATGTACATTAAAGCCAAATTTATTATTCATCAACCTCCTGCTAACGCAACTTCCCCAATGCTATCTGATCCTACGCCAACTCCAAACGCTTTGAATACACCTCCAACTCC
>JAOXJQ010000107.1:37809801-37829950 GCA_025762765.1 Quercus bicolor | reverse complement strand
ATGGACTGGACCTAGCCTTATGGACTCCACTGATAGGACTAGAACTAACACTACCACTTCTAGTGGAAGTGTTTTCACGTTGAGGGAATATGATAACATGAGTGCAAAAATCAGCATGTTAACTAAAGAAATAGAGGTGCTTAAAATGAAATGAAGTAAGAGTGTTAGTGCCACCTTTAGAAAGGACCCAATGGAGGTGTGTAAAATCTGTCATGAGATAAACTATGCTACAAATGAATGTGCATCACTTTCATCATTCTTAAATGTGCCAAAAGAACAAGTACATGCATTTAATTCATATTAGCTAAATAATTCTTCATATTCTAACAATTATAACCCAAATATGTGAAACCATTTGTATTTGAGTTATAAGAGTGACAATGTGTTGAATCCTCTTGCCCTAAGGAATTTTAATTCACCACATGCATTATCATCATCTAGACCTTCCTTGGAGGATGCACTTAGTATTTTCATTCAAAGGCAAGGTGAGCAAAATCAAAAGTTTAAATCCATGCTCACTAGGCTAGATGAAGAGGTAGGAGAGACCAAGAGTCATATAATTAGACTTACAAATTCATTGAGTGGGATAGAGAAAGGGAAGCTTCCTTCCCAAACTTAACCTAATCCCATCAGTCAAAATCTAAAAATTGGCTCTAAGGATAAACATGAGGAAGTAAAAGCTGTGACCATTTTGAGGAGTGGTAAAAAGATTAATAAAAGTTCTCCTTTAGTAACTCAGAAATCTAAGGAGACCCAGTTGAAAAAGAGAAGGACGAAACTGAGTCGCGTGGATTTGATGAAATTGAACAATGCCCAATCCTTCCACCATTTTCGCAAGCCTTAAAATTACCTAAGAAATTAGACACCACATCTGAAATATTAGAGCATTTGCATCAATTCATGATAAATTTGCCATTATTGCATGTTATTAAGCAAGTACTTGCATATGCCAAGGTAATTAAGGACTTATGCACCATCAAGAGAAAGCATCATGTGAGGAAGACCGCATTCCTAATAGAATAGGTAAGTGCAATTATCCAACATAAGACCCTACCAAAGTATAAGGATCCAGGTTGTCTAACAATATCTTATACTATTGGAGATTACATCATGGAGCATGCATTGCTAGATCTTGGGGCAAGTGTTAATTTGATCCCCTTCAGTGTATATCAAAAACTTGGACTTGGTGAGTTAAAACCTACTTCAGTAACTTTACAGTTGGCTGATCGCTTTGTAAGGGAGTCGAGAGGGATTTTTGAGGATGTGTTGGTGAAAATTGAACAATTTATTATCCTGTTGATTTTATTGTTCTAGATTACCAACCTGTTTTATATCCTAGTGTTTATACCCCTATTATTTTGGGTAGACCTTTTATTGCCACAACTAATGCTTTAATTAATTGCAGGAATGGAAGGGTGTAACTCACTTTTGGTTGCATGACTTTGGAGTTAAACATATTTCATGTGGCTAAACAGCCACATGAGGATGATGACTATGCTTATGTGAACCTCATTGGGGTGGTGGTTCAAGAAGAGTTTCATAAGAATTGTTTTTATGATCCTTGTAAAGTTGTGATTTACAAATATGTATTCTATTGGCTTTTATTCCGTGCTAAATTTGATTGTAATTTTATTCAATCTTTTGTACCTTATATTTATTGTGGGATTTGATTGTAAGGGTTGTGTGATAGAGAGAGAGTGTGTGAAGACTCAAGCAATTGAAGCTAGAAGATTTCTCACGGGTAGCTCACGACTAAGCATCCCATGAAGTGAAGCATGTGCTTTGCACATGACTGGAATGTGAAGAGTAAATACAGATGGAGACAGCTGTGTTTCATGAGTATCTTGCAGGTAAAGCCTTCCCGCGAAACATTCTGTTCTGCCAGACTATATTATCTGATATACACTTTCTGTACCCACACTATATATATATATATATACCCATATTACTCACAAATGTTGAGGAGTGCTTCTGAGAAAAAATTTAGCAAAAAACCTTGAGAGTTAGAGATTGTTATACCCAAAATCCTCTACACAATAGCTTGTGGATTTTTCTCAACTCCTACCTTTCCATTTTCATACCATTGAAAGGTTGATAGCCCAAACACTTACTACACCCTTTCAAAGTATCAAGTGAGATTTTGGTGCTACTGGGAAGCATTGGAAGAAGCTAAGGATGGCAGATGCAACATGGAGCTTGTTGTAGGATCTAGAGAGCTAGACAAGACACGGTTCCGAGAAGCCTTGTTAGAGTAGAAGCTTGGAGGGCTTAGGTACAGTGGGTAGATTAGGCTTGGATGGTCTCTAGCTAACCGATGTATCCCAATTGATTGTCTAGTGGATCAATTACTGCTTGGAGAGCGGTAGAGAGGTTTTTCACCGAGTTCTTCAGTTTCCTCTTCTATAACACATTGACATGTTATCTGTGTTTACATTCTTCTTCCCTACTCTTTTATATTTCATTTTACTGCCGTGTTTATATGAATATGTGTTAGAGTAGCTTGTTTGTTTATCCACTCGCATTTACATTGTTCCGCACTTAGAATTAAGTTAATGTAAAATCTATCGAGCTGTAACTTTTATTTAGGGGTTTAAACAGCTCTTGTGTTTTTTGACACTTTTTCGAGCTTTCAATCCTCTTCAAACTCTTTTTAATAATTCTATTAGTTCTTATGATTTAGAATGTGATATTCATGTATTTAAAATTTTTTCATTATTGGATCCCTTACAGGTTTTGGGCTTAGGTGAGTTAAAATCTAGTTGGGATGGCCCGTTCATTGTAAGGGAAGTGTTTAAACATGGAGCTATAGTAGTTAAGGACCCTAGGGACGGTTGGATTTTGAAAGTAAATGAATAAAGGTTAAAACCATACTTAGGGGGAGTTATACCAAAGGAGGAGACTATGTCACTTGAGATCCCTGCCTATTGGGATGCTACGTGAAATCTGAAAGAGCATTATGAAATTGTACCATATTTGTTTTTCTTTGTTTCCTTTTTCTTTTTGCCTTTTCTTTTTGTTTTTATTTATTTATTTATTTATTTATTTTTGGTGAGCTAACATTTGCAAGTGTGAAAATTTTTTTTTTAAAAAAAATTTAAATTAAATGTTTAATGTAACTTCTTCCCTTTATACTTGAATTTATTTTAACTTTGATACATTGAGGACAATGCAATATTTTAGTTGGGGGGAAAGGTTTAAACTTTTTGTTGCACCTTGCACAAATTTTTTTCCTTTCTTTTTGGTTGCAACTTTTCAATTCTAAAAAAAAAAAAAAATCGTGAATTTGAATGTAGAAGAGTTATAGGCTTTATTTTTATATCATGTGATAGAATGAATAATGCTGAGTTGGTTATACTATTTGCTATATAAGACTCTTTCATGAAAAGCACAATTGGAAACTTTTGAGCACAATAGTCGGGTTAGCAGATGGTAAGATGTTGGATATGCATGGATCATGAACAAGCTAGATATAAGCTGAAACTCAACCCCTATAGAGAGTTCTTGAGCCTTACTATTCTTTGTGAGAGTATATCTTTGTTTGAACTCTTAAATTTCTGTCATATGCTTCAATTTTTGTAAAAGATTTCTATATTTTTTGGTTGACTACTGGAAACATTATGAGGAGATATACCATGATCCTACTTATTTTTGTCCTTAGGCATGCTGGTTTATATGGAATTTTAGGAGATGAGAGTCTAAGGCCATCAATCTTTTGTCACCAGCTAAACAAATATTCAGCCTACCTTGACATTAATCATTGGCACCATCATTTGAGCCATGAGAAATATTTCCACAATACCAAAAAACCTTTTTATTTATGGGTGTTCCCTTAGGGGTTCAAGTTTTGAGCTATTGAAGCATTTAGATACCACCATTGTCTCTCTTTTCTTCCAAAAAAAAAAAAAATCGAAAAGAAGAAGAAAGAAAAAAAAGAAAAAAAAAGAAAAAAGAAAGAGAAAGAGAAGACATACATAATCAATCAATAAATCATTGGTATTCTACACATCTTTCATGTATTTTAGAAGGGTTATATGGTTGAGTAAAGGTTATTTTGATTCAAGTTGGTTGTTATTGCTATGAGTTGGGTTTTGTTTGAATTTTCAGCGTTTAATTCATATACCTGATATTTCAAAGAGGGCAGTTTGCCTTTACCTAGCCATAAGATTATACTACTACTGAGCTTAAAGTCCTACTTGATCCTAAAGGTACATGGCTGGTTTGTGTTTGGGATAAAAACTAGAGATAAGAATGGTATTAACCTCATGTTTCTAGGAATTCAACATCCATTCCAAGAGATCTTTTCCGTTGTTTTAGCGGCTGTTTTTGTATACACATGTGATATTCTTAAAACTTCTTCTTTCCTTTTTGTTCACATGTGATTTGAAGAGAGGAAAAAAAAAAAAAAAAACCCATTACTTTTGTGTTCTTTCAGAGTGTTGATGACTTAAGAGAGGTTTTGGAGTAAAGGCTCTAGTCTAGATTATTCTTGGTCTATGCATGTTTGGAAAAGCCAGTTTAATTGGGTGGGCTATGCACACACACAGACACTCCAAAAGTGAAGTTAGTGAAAACTCTTTATTATGATGAATAGTATCCCAACTCAAAAATTGAAAGTTCATTTGTATGATATAATGATAAAGCAGATTAACATTCACTGCAGGAATTTTCACGAAACTTTTGACTTTTGTGGGTAGAGTCACTACAAACCCTCATGAGAGTAAACTCGTCCACTTGGGTGACCTAGGGGTTCAAAGACTTGCTATATATAGGAAATGCAGTCGTGTAGTCAACGAAAGTGGTTTATATTTTAGTTTTAATTTTTCACTTTTAGTAGACATGGGTGCTTTGTGGATTGCTAGGGACTAGCAAGATTTAAATTGGGGCGTGTGATAAAGCCTTAAAATGTAGACTTGTTATATATTTATGTGGTTGTTATCTCCTTATCACTATGCTTAATTTGTATAATTAAGCCATGATTTGTAGTAGTCTCTATTATTTATCTTTACATAATTTCTTGAATAAGATGTCATTCATTGCGTGTAATTTTCTACTTTTAGAAAATCATGTAAAAAAGATAAGTTTACAAGAGTCTGTGAGAGAATGGAGGCCAAACTAGAATTAAAGTGGAGCTAAAGGACCATGCTTAAATGTCTACGGAGATGCAACTGGAGTGCTTGGGTCTTCTACCATGTTTGAAAGCTTCAAATAAGGAAAGAAATCAAAGAGGCAAAATCTATAAAGTAAAAATCAGATTTGAGCACTGATCAGTATTTTGGGCGTATCTCTCTCCTCAAAACTCCAATTGACACAAGGTCAAATGGGTTGGAATCGTGACTTAAATATCTACAACTTCAGATTGTTGAGTTTTACAAAATTCTCAAATTTTGAAGGCCGAAATTAACTCACAATTTACTTCTATAAACCTAGACGAAAATTAAATTAGAAGTTTTATTTTCTTTGGACACTTTTTACTTTAGGGTTTTAAAGGGAGGCTAGAGAGAATGAATTTTGGTAGAGAAAACCTTGTATTTTTCTTTCTCTAATGGTAGCCTAAACTCTTTGCTAGGGCTAGGGGTTATGTTTCTTCTATACAGTATGAATATTCAATGTGATTCTTTCTAGGATTCTATCAACAACATATTTGATTGTTTAATTAGATTTATTTTGATATATTAGTTCTTCCATGCTTTTAATAAGTTCAACCATGTTTTTCTTATTGTTTAGATGAATTTCTAATAGTTTCAAATAGAAATTAGGTTTTAAAGTGATTGAGTTTTTTCTGAAAACTTTTCTAACCGTATTATTAATCTAAGTTATCATGCGTTCTTGAATTGTCTTAGTTCAATCGAATCATAAGTATTTAATTTTATAAGAACAATCAATTATGAAATATATAATTTCTTAGATCACAATGAGTTTCATATCGATATAGGGAAACACCCCGATGCCCTAGTATTTACATTATTGATTTAAATAAGTTATTATTATTATTATTCTTGTTAACAATCACCAGGAAAATGTATTTTTCTTCTTCATCCAAATTATTGTTTAATTATATTGTCTTTGAATCTACCTTGCTCCTTATGGTTCGGCATCAGTACTCCGAGAATTATATTGCTATGATCTCCTGCACTTGGGAGTGAGCAAGCACCTACAACAACCAACATAAGAAAATAACATATGCTACTGTCATGTGCATTGCATGAAAGGATACATGTCATCATATTCCTTTTGTTGGTTGTGTAGTCAAATTTTGTCCATTATTACTAATTAAGCTTATAATTGATAACATTTTTTTTAGAAAGTTTCAGCCTATGGTGTTCGCTCCTAATGATAACTCTTCATCATCAGACCAAGACGCCAATCAGTTTTTGGTATAGTCTAGATCTCTTATTTAATTATCAGAGATTTTACCAGTTGAGTTAACTGGAACCCACTGATAACAAATTAATAATTCACTTTATCTATATATATATATATATATAATTAATCTTATTTGGCACACTTACCACATTTTTTTGAGTGAAATAGTATAAAGTTTGAATTGAATTAGATTTTTAGTACTAAATATTTTGGGGCCCTTTAAGAGATGGAGAAAAATGTAAAATTTATCTATAATTTTTTTTTTTTTTGAATCTAATATCAATTTACAAGCAGCACAAATTTATCTATAAATTTTTTTTTTTTTTTTTGGGAAAGAAGAACATTGTTTATTAAGAAAGGCCATCAAAATTAGCGTGCAGTACATAATGAATGTCTAGTGGAACATCTTCCATCCAGACTAATAATTAAGGATTTAAAATTGCTTGTCTAGCTAAAGTGTGGGCAATCGAATTGTAGTGCCTACGTACATGAGAAAGATTGAAACTTTGAAATTTTGAGGCAAGGTATTTAACATCCTTTGCTAAGTGTCTGAACTGTGCCAAGGAGTGATTATTACATCGAACCGCATTGATAAGGATCGCATAATCCCCTTCAAGAGTGACCTTGTTTACTCCTATCTCCATTGCCAATTCTAGAGCTCTTCTTGTTGCTAATGTCTCCACCTCCAAGATAGTTGAGGGAAGATGTATCTATTGTGATTAAGAGGCGATGACTAATCCTGCTTTGTTTCGAATCACAACTCCGATACCAGCACTCCTTTCTTGACAAAATAAAGCTCCATCAAAATTTACCTTAAACCATGAAGTGTCGGGGGGTCTGCAACATGTTACAGATTTGATCGAGGATGGTGGAGCAGGATTTAGATGATGGGAAAATTCCAGGATTCTCTCCTTAGCTTGTTGCAAAATCTGCGACAGTGGAGTTGTTGTCTTGCCAAGTCGAAGATTGTTTCGTCTATTCCATAGAGACCTAGCTGTCATGGAAAAGAGAGCAGCATTCTGATTTTCTACAATAAGAAATTCCATAATGTCAAAGAAATTTATGCAGTGCTCAATGTATCGATGTAGCTATTTTGGATTTTCTTTCCAAAACTCAGATAGCTTCGGACATTTTTAGAGAGTGTGGACTACGTCTTCCTGGCTTGCTTTACAAATCTCACAGGTTCCATCAACCATCACTTTCCTTCGGACCACGTTTTTCTTTGATGGTAGAGCATCTCAACATGCTTTCCAGATCAAATTTTTTACTTTGGCCGGGATGTCTAGCTTCCAAATAGCTTGGCATAGAGGTTTCCCAGCTTCTGGATTTGAAGGTCCAGATTGCTGGCTCTAAAACTCGCTCTGCAAAAACTTGTAACCTGACTTCACTGAGTATACTCCATTCGGGTTGTGAGGCCAGATTAGAGTAGGATTGATTTGACCAAATCCACCTCAAAGTCCAACAAGTAATTTTCCAGAATATCGTATCTCCATGAACAGGTTTCTGGATTAATGAACATACTGACTTTAGCTTCAGCTACTTCAGGCCAACAAGGTGAAAGAATCTTCCTCAATTGCTTGCCAGGTAGCCAAAAATCTTGCCAAACCTTGATTGAAGTCCCATCTCCTATACTCCAAGCCACGACTCTCTTTATTACCTCTTGGCCCTTGATGATGCTCTCCATGCATACGAGGCTGAGTTTGGGTTTTTTGCTCCCATTAGCGAGTAGTCAGGGAGGTATTTCGCCTTAAAGATCCGATGAAATAATGAGCTAGTATCATGTAAGAGCCTCCACGTCTATTTAGCTAGCAGTGCATTATTAAATCTGGATAAATCTTTGAAACCCAAACCCCCTTGACATTTTGGCTTGCAAATTTCCTGCCACTTTATTGAATGAATTTTTCTATTTTCACCCCTCTGCCCCCAAAAAAATCGACGTATAAGAGCCTCAATATCTTGGCACAACCCCACTAGCAATTTGAAACAGGACATGGTGTATGTTGGAAGAGCTTGAGCCACTGCTTTGATGAGAATTTCTCTACCTACTTGAGACAACAGTTTCCCTTCCTAACCTTGGAGTTTTTTTTTTCTTTTTTTTTTTTTTTCCAAATTCTCTGCTTGATATTATCGAAACTCGCCTTCTTGCTTCTGCTAAAGAAGGATGGTAGGCCTAGGTATTTATCATAGTGTTCAACACTTGTCACTCCCAACCTGTCCTTTATCACTTGCTGCATTGCCTAAGATGTGGACTTGCTACAAAAGAGGCTTGTCTTTGATCTATTGACTTGTTGGCCTAATGCTTTCTCATAAGTGGACAAGATATGTAGTAAACTTTGACAAATAGCTTCATTTGACCTGCAAAAAACAAGACTATCGTCTACAAATAGAATATGTGTTAGTTTAGGTTTGTTTCGACAAATAGATACACCTTTCAAGTCTCCCCTCACTGCTGCCTGATTTATCAATTAGTGCAAGCCTTTTGTGCACAAAAGGAATATGTAAGGTGAAAGTGGATTGCCTTGCCTAAGTCCTCTAGTTGGAGTGATGTTACCATGTGGTTCTTTGTTTATTAAAATCGAGTATGTGGCTGTGGTGATACACTCCATCATGAGTTTGACCCATCTATCATTGAACCCCATCTGCTTCATCAATTTCTCCATATAATTCCATTCCACCCGGTCATAAGCTTTACTCATGTCAAGCTTGAGAGCCATATATCCTGTTTTCCCTATGCAATGATTTCTCATATGATGTCATGTCTCAAAGGCCAACAAAATATTATCTGAGATTAACTGGACAATTATAAAAGCACTTTGATATTCTGAAATAATCTATGGAAGCCAAAATTTTAATCTATTCGCCAACACTTTAGAGAAGACCTTATATAAGACATTAGTCAATCTAATAGGTCTATAATGTGAAATATATTCAAGATTTTTCACCTTGGGGATAAGAGTAATAAATAAGTGACCAAGTGACCCAGGAAGAGATCACGAATTTAAATACAACAATATAGCTTCCTTTACATAAGCCTACTAGGGACCAATAATTTTGATAAAACAAGGGAGGCATACCATCGGGTCCTGGAGATTTAAGAGGTTCCATCTGCTTTAGAGCTCTCTCTACCTCATCTGCTATAAAAGTATTGGTCAAGGATGTGTTTATGTCATCTGTCACTAGCTGAGGGATTTTGGCCAGCATTGCCTCCAAGTTTTCAAGGCTGCTACTTGTGAAGAGTTGCTGATAAAAATTAACAGCGGTTTGCATTACCTGATCTGGTTGAGTTGTCCATTGACCCGATGAATCAAAAATACCTTTAATATAATTCCTGCACCTTCTCTGAGATGATGTGGAAAAATCTAGTATTTCTGTCATCGTCCTTCACCCAAGCCAGCCTTGATCGTTGACACCTTTGCCTCTTTATCAAGCAATGCATTTATTTTGACCTTCAATTGTTTTAACCGACCTGCATCTCCCCCCCAATTGCTCTTTTTTCGGATTCAACCATTTGCTTCCTTTTTTTTTTCTAACTCCAAACAAACACTCCCAAAATATTTCTTGCTCCATTGCATTAAATCCAACCCACATTTGTCCACTTTCTTCAGAATTTTTTCTGCTCTTGAGACATCATAGTCTACTTTCCACATGACCTCAATGGTTTCTGCATAACCTTTTTCTGACATCCACATTTTTTCGAAGCGGAAAGGCCTTTGTTGTCTACAATCCATAGCTTCTGGTACAATCCATAGTGGCTTATGATCTGAAGAAGTGACGTCCAAGTGATAAACCTTGGTTTCTGGGAATTTTAAAAACCAATTGTTAGTCGTCACTGCTCTATCCAACCTCTCCCATACTATGTAATTTTCATAGTGTTTATGCCACGTGAATTTTGAACCTACAAAGCCCATATCCATGAACCCACATTCATCCAAAGCCTCACAAAAAGGTTGCATCTGCCCATGTGGCCGAACCCTACCTCCCATCTTCTCTGATTGCTTTGTAATTTTGTTAAAATCACCTACACAAATCCAAATACCTGACCCTCTACTCTTTAAGCTTTGTAATTTGTTCCAGGATTTGTGTCTTTTTTGCTTATTGGCTTACCCATAAAAACCTGTGAACCTCCATTCATCATCTAAGTTTTTATTTATCGTAGTGTCTATGTGATTCTTTGAGAAAGTCTGCACCTCCAGATTGAATTCTTCCTTCCAAAAGAGCACCAAACCTCCTGCTTTATTTTTCCTTGGCACCACGAATTTATTTTTGTACTCCAATCTATTTTGAATTAATTTTAGCCTATCTTCATCTATCCATTTTTCGGCTATAAACACGACAGAGTGATCTTTTGCCCGCACTATATCTACAAATTGATTTTCTGTACGTTGGTTCTCAAGCTCCAGATAGTTCTAACATAGGATACTCATTGCTTCTGGCAGGGTTGAAAACCAACCTCCGCCAATATCTTGATGTTTTCTTTATCATTATGTGAAACCAATTTCTTTTTTTTCTTTTTTTTTTTTTTTTTTTTTTTTTTTTTTTTTCAGGTAACACTGAATGATCAGCTTCAGAATTTGCACTTCTTTTTTGCCCCATACACTCTTCCATTACTATATCAGTGCCTATGTTTTGTCGCAGAATCCTCCTCGAAACGTGGATCGTTAGGCCTTTTAGTTGGTATACCCTGGTTTGTCAAATCTGATAAAACAGATGGGGCACGTTGCATGGAGGATGGGGGTATGGGCTTCAACCTATTGTTTGGAGAGGTTCGATGTTGCTGAGAGTCCATCCCAGGATTTTCCTTATCCGTATCAGCTGATTTCCCTCGACAATATCACTCTAATAATTCATATCTCCTCAAATCTTGGTCAATCTCATCAAGTTTTTCCTGAAAGGAATTCGTATATTGTTGTTGACCCTCAAAATCAGGGATTTTGCTAACCAACTTGTTTTGGGAATCATGATCCTCGGCAAGTGGATTTGGTGGAGAAGGGATATTAATTGGCTTCACCGTGCAAGGAAAGGCATTTAATCTTTCTCAATGAGATTGATTAACAAAATTGATGAGCACTGCAGAGTGCAAAGCCAACAGACCTAATTAAATGCATTTCCTGTATATCTAAAACCTCAATCCCCAATGTCCATCTATTTTATTTTATTTTTTCATTTTGAGAAGAAAAGTCCATCCATTTCGAAGTTGAATTTGAAAATTTATCATAAAATTATGTAATATACTATTCTCAATGTCGAAGCTTCGGGTGGGTTTTTGAACTGGCTTAATAATACCATGTTACCGTGGATTCCAGTTAGTTTAACTGGTTAAGTCTCTAATGGTTGTATAAGAGATATGGGATTCAATCCTCGCCTACACCAAAAACTGATTGGTGTCTTGGTCTGATGATAAAGAGCTATCAATAGCTGATACTTTTCTAACACCAAAAAACAAAAATATTCTAACAATGCTGCTAGTGGATGAACTCAAATCTCAAACCCATGGCATGAGTTATGTTAGTTCAAAGTGTTTAAACCCTTACCACTAGGCCAACCAACATGCTGGTGGAATAACTATTTTAATTTATATGTTTGGTTGTATAACATGAATAAAAATCAAGATTTATATTTATGAAATAGCTTTTTTTCTAAAAAAAAAAGAAGAAAAAAGGAAAAAAGAAAAAGCTTGTCTCTTTGGTAAATAAGAAATGATAAAATTTAGCTACAAAACTGGTTGTAGTCTAAGACTACAATTTTACTCAATAAAATAAATGTTACTACATATTTTGAAAATCTAACCATTTAATTGTATGTTCTACATGCTCTTAATGCACATGCCAAATTTAGTCTAAATTATATATTATTTACTACATGATCTATAAGTTTATATATTATGCATAATTTTAAACTACAAAAACTTACGGTTTAAATAATTTATTGATGATATAACTATTGATTTTAATTTTTTAGAAATTTTGCAAGTATAGAGAATATAAGAAGATGTAATCCAATGGTAAATTTCTCAAAATTCATCCTCAATCAAAAGATATTGAGTAAAGTTGTAATCTTGGGCTACAACTAATTTTGTAGCTAAATTTTGTCCAATAAGAAATGGCTTGTTGCTTAGTTGCTTACATTAATTAAAAAAAAAAACAATATTTAATAAAATATATTTTAAAATTTGATATTATCGCTCATTAAGGAATAGTTATGGAAAGAAATTTTTTTTTTTATAAATTAATATCTTTATAATTGTTTGTGCATATAGACAATTTGTATTTTTAGAAATATATTAAATTTAAAAGTTATTATACGTGTTATGAAATAACTATGACTTGACAACCCTATTGGAGGGAATTAGGGAAATGACAATTCCTCAATTTAAGGAATAATTATTTCTTATAATGAAAAATGAACAAAAAAAGGGGGAATACTTATTCAGAGGGTAAAGTATTAGGGGGAATACTTATTCAGAGGGTAAAGTATTATTTTGGTCACTAAATTTTACTAAAAATTTATTTTTCATCCTTAAACTTTAAAAAGGTTTTTTTTTTTTTTTCAATCCTTAAAATTCTACAAAAAGTTTTTATTTTTTTTAATCCAATAAATTAGAGACAAAAATATGGAATATCCGTTTGAGGGGAGAGGGAAATGAAAGCCAACATATCATCACTAAACAAGGTTCTATCCTTATCAAAAAAGAAAAAGAAAAAAAGGATCTATCTATCTATATAATATGTTGTGACTTGGACAAGCGATGCCACACGGCATACACTAATTAGTACATGTTTCAACCCTATTAACTATTTATTTGTTATTTTCTCAACCAAAAAAAAAAAAAAATCCTTATTTGTTATGTGTCAATAATATATATACATTTTAACTTAAAATTAATGCATCATTATCTCCTTAAATAGAACTATTTCTTTACCATTTTCATGTCTTAAATACGTTAAATACATATGTCCATAAATATGCATTATTTTTCCTTGAATTGCTTCTGCAAAGTTTTAGCGTTCTTTGGCCGGTTACAATGCTATATGGTAGAAATGTGCACATAAATGATTCCATAATTGAGCACTATTATTTTTCAATTGCTCCAAGTCCAACCATTGAGCACTATATTGATGTAATTATTGAATATTGAGCCTTCTTAAAATAGACTAAATTAATAAGTGTTTGAATGTTTACTATTCCTTTTGAAAAACCTGTCACTATCATGGAATTTAACACATTACTAATTATTAGATAGATTTGTGTGACTATTCACATTTAGCACGCATAATTTACAATTATATATTTTTCTCAAAAAAATATATATTCTTCTCTTAAAAATTTACAATTATATATATATCGGACATATATAAAGAAAAGAGTGTTCGCGGTGCGGTGCAGTGCAGTTTTGGACCATTTTTAACACTGCACTTTGTGGTGCAGTTTAGCTAAAACTATAACTGCATCGCACTTTATTTTTACAGTTACATATGCAATGTGGTGTGGTACAGTGCAGTTTAGAGTTTAGCCAAAACCATAACCGCACCGCACTTTATTTTTGGGGGCACATGTGCGATGCAGTGTATAAAATGTAGTTTGAACAGTTTGAAGTCGGTATTTTTTCAAATTTTGGACTTTTCCTACCCAGCCCAAAAATAAAATTTTCCCTTTATTTTGGGCCAAGTTTTAAACTATTAAGCTAATTTTTCTTTATTTTGGGCTAGCTTTCCTAGTCAACACTTGTTAGGGTTATGAAACTTTTTTTTTTTTTGGGGAAAAACTAGGGTTCTTGAAGTATTAATAATATATTTAGTATTAAAAATAAATAAATATATTAATACATAGAGAATGTGCGATGCGGTGCAGTTTGTTCGATTTTCTTATTATAAAACCACAAACCGCACTGCACCATGTGATGCGGTACAATGTCACTTGCGGTGCAGTGTTGTTATGCCATTTTGCGGGTGATTTTGGTGGTTTGTGTGGTTTGGTGAACACTCCTAGTCAAGTTTTTAATTTATGGACAAAGTTTAGCTACAAAATTAGTTGTAACCTTAAGCTACAACCTTACTTAATAAAATAAAAGTACTTAATATTTTAAAAATCTAACCATTGAATTACATATTCTTTACGCTCTTAATACACATGCAAAATTTTGTGTTAATTGTATATTATATATTATGTGATCTATAAGTTTATATTTTATGTATGCTTTTAAACTACAAAAACTTGCAGTTTAAATAATTTGTTGCTTTTAAAAATTTTGTAAGCATGGATAATATAAAATAAAGATGTAATCTAATGGTAGATTTGTCAAAATTCACTTTCAATAAAAAGATATTGAGTAAAGTTGTACAACCAGTTTTGTAACTAAACTTTGTTCATAATTTATTGCTTGAATATTTCCATTTTAAAGGACTCTAAAAATGTGTAGTTTTGCACTTTTGTTTTCCCTTCTATTGCCTTTTTAAATTACCTACGAAAAGTTAGGATATGTTTGGTAACTGTTTTTTTAATCTTTTTTTCTTGTTTTCAAAAACAATTTTCTATTTTTAAGACTAAAAAACTTGTTTGACAACTCAAAGTGGATAGAAAACAAAAACTATTATCAAAACTCAATTCGTGAAGAAAACTAAAAACATGCAAAAAGTTGTTTTCAGTTTCTAGTTTTCAAAAGTCAATAAAAACACACATTTGATTTAATGAATCTGAAAGCTCAAAAATGTGTTAAAAACACAAGAGCTGTTTAGACCCCCAATTTAAAGTTACGGCTCGATAGATTTTACACTAACTTTACTCTAAGTGCAGAATAGTGTAAATGCGAGTAGATAAACAAACAAGCTACTCTAACACATATTCCTATAGTCACAGCAGTAAAATGAAATGTAAAAGAGTAGGAAAGAAGAATGCAAATACAGATAACACGCTGATGTGTTATCAAAGAGGAAACAGTAGAACTCGGTGGAAAACCTTTTCGCTACCTCCAAGCGGTAATCGATCCACTAGACAATCAGTTGGGATACATGGATTAGCAAGAGACCCTCCAAGTCTAATCTACCCACTGTACCTAAGCCCTCCAATCTCCTACTCTAACAAGGCTTCTCGGAACCGTGTCTTGTCTAGCTCTCCGAATCTCGCAACAAGCTCCATGTTGCATCTGCCATCCTTGGTTTCTTGCAATGCTTCCCAGTAGCACCAAAATATCACTTGACACTCTGAAAAGGTGTGGTTTGGGATATCAACCTCTCAATGGCATGGAAATGGAGAGGTAGGAGTTGAGGAAAATCCACAAGCTATTGTGTAGAGGATTGTGGGTATAACAATCTCTAACTCTCAAGGTGTTTGGTTAGGGTTTTCTCTCAGAAGCACTCCTTAACATTTGTGGGTAATATGAGTATATATAGTGTGGGTACAGAAAGTGTATAACAAATAGCACAGTCTAGTAAAACAGAATGTCTAGTGGGTGTCTCGCAGGAAGGCCTTACCCGCGAGATACTCGAGAGACACAACTATCTCCATCTGTACTGACTCTTTACATGCCAGTCATGTGCAAGGCACATGCATTACTTTGCGAGATGCTAAGTCGCGAGCTACTTGCGAAAACCTCTTCAATCTTTAATAGCTTGTGTCTTCACACACACACACTCTCTCTCTCTCTATCACACAACCCTTACAATCAAATCCCACGATAAATATAGGGTACAAAAGAATGAATAAAATTACAATCAAATTTGACACGAAATTAAAGCCAACAAAACACATAGTTGTAAATCACAACTTTACAAAATTTGTCTTATCTAATGAGTTAGTATTAGAGTTCAAATCCTAGTAACAACATATTTTAGTATTTTCTATTTAAAAAACTATTTTTTAATCTCAACTCACTAAACATGTTTGTTATTTCAAAAATACAAGAAAATTGTTTTTTCTTTATGTTCCCAAAAACAAGTTTGTGAAAATAGAAAACAAAAACTGTTACAAAACATAATATATTTTTCATCTCTAAACTTTTAGTTAACTAATACGGGTCAAGGTAACCATTGACATCTCGCTTCCCCTGTGTTGGGGCGTATCATCACTTTAAAAAGCGGTGAGAATTCATGGGTTTCTTTTAGGTATGAACATTTGACCAATTTATGTTAAGAGTGTGGGCACTTGGATCATGGGGATTGGGATTGCGCTCTATGGATTGAAAGTCTGGGAACTCTTTCCTCCAAGAATAAGCAATACAACTTGAGTCCTAGAGCCCCCCCACCCTCCCCAACGCCCGCCCCCCCCCCCCCGGGCGGCACTACTCATCCTCTAAGAAGGATGTGATTTTTGTTCCTAGTTTTTATTTTTTATTTTTTTTTTATTTTTTATTTTTTTATGGGAAAGGCCTTAGGGTGGTGGAAAAATCTAGTGAAAAGGTGGTGGTGGTGGAAGTAACAGTGGTAAAGGATCCGGTAGGTGGTATTTCGAGGGGAGATAATCTAGATATGGAAACTAAAGATTTTGAGATTGAAATTAATGGGGAGTTTAATGCAGGCCAACATTCAAATTCAAACAAGTGAACTCCAAGTATATCTCCTCTAGTAAAGCCGAATAGTTCTATTCAAGGAAACGTATCTCTCTCCAATATTATTGACATGCATGATCAAGGGAGCGATGACAGTATTTTAAGTCCAAAAGAAGCTGAGAGCAGGATTGGAGGAATTGCTTAGGACCTGCTATGGGCGCAAGGGAGTATGCCTTGGCCAAGTGGATTGTGGCAGAGAAAAAATGGAGTCGTCACCCAGATTAGGTCTAGGAACCATTTTGGGCTTTTTGGGCCAATCACTTACATACATGAATTTGTATACTAGATTTATGGGTTTGAGGATTGGGTGCGATTTGGGAAGGTATTAGGCACCCAAGACTGCCTGACTTGTGGATCGGCCTCCATTATGTGTTGTTAGGCCATATTTGATTAAAAAGTTTGTTAAGAGAGCCTTAATCCTTAACCTAAACATACATCATGCATTTAACGAAATTACACACACAACATATTTAATATCACATCATAATATAAAAGGAAAAAAATAGAATACAATCAAATATATTATATTAAAAAAGGAAAAGATAGCAATTAAATCATCCACATAAGAACGATTATGAAATAAACCAAATATAGCATAAAGTATAAAACAAAGATGGTAAATAATTAAATATGAATAATTAACCTAAAACAGAGTCAAACAGAATCAAATTACATGTGAAATATGATTAAAATAAATAAAAACAAGATTTTTCCCTAATCTAAGTTTGGGGTGCGTACGTATACTCAACTATGTGTACGCATCATCCTTTAGCACAGATCTGGAAAATTACATTTTTAGAGGTTTAAACAAACAAAGATATAACATGTGAGATCAAACAAGCATGTTAGAACCCTGAACACTAAAGTAACATAAAGGTAGTAAAACAAACATCTATATAAACAAATAAACATGAAACAAAACAAATATACTAAACTAACATAAACTAAATATGCATGTTAAACTTTACACGAAACCAAAATAATAAAACAAGAACAACCTAAAACAGATTATAAACAACCTAAAATCAAATTTAAACATGTTAAACATAATAAAGTCACCAAGCAAATCAAATAAAATAACTAGAGAAACTACATAAAGAACTCACGTGAATCATATGTAGTAAGGTGGGAAATCAAAGAAAAGAGACTCACCTTGCTTTAGAATCATAGATTTGAGATTGTTCTAACTGACCCCTCAGTGCCTATAACACAAAGATTAAATGGAGAAGACAAAGATAATAAAAAAACACAACAATAGTTAGTAATCACAACTCAAAAACAAAAAGTTTTGAAAAATGTTTTGAGAAATCAATTTAGAAAAATAGTTTCTGCCTTAGAACTAACTAAAGAGATATTTTAATTTTGTAAAAAAACGTGCTAAGGTGCTGCCCTAGAGTTTTGAAAAGAGAAAATAGGGTTTTAGAGAAGATAGAGGTCAAAGAATCACTCTCTCAAGTTAGGGTTTTGATTGGAGACATAAGATGAGTATTTATAAGTTAAAATTAGGTTTTTAGGGGCTTTTTAATGATCTTTGGACGGTCTCAAGGGTCTATGGGCCCACATCAAAGCATGATGTTTTAGGTCCTTAAAATGAAGTTTTAAAACCTAGAAAATTGGACTGCCCAGTTGACCCAACTTCAAATGGTCATAACTTAATATAAATCTAAATTAGGAAATATTTGTGTTCAAATTGAAGCCCAAGATGTCTAATTTGCAATCAAATAAATCTCACCCAAATATTCTTTGTGGATAAAAAGTTATAGTCAAAACAGTGATCAAAGGTTATTTTCAATATTGATTTCAAAGTGATTTAAGCACTTTTGAGTTGTGATTACTTCCAAACTATTGTGAACTCTTTAATTACTCTTGGTTGACATATGTCAAGTTCATCATTAGGGCCAGGGACCAAAATTTATTAATGGATACAAAAGACGGTGTCTACACCTGCCAAATTTATTAATAAGGATTCATTATTGGCACCACATGTTTTGAGGGGTGCAAAAGATATCAGTGCTAGTGACCAGTTTCATAGACAGCTGGATGAGATTGATAAAAAGCTACATAGGTTTGATCCACAAGGAATAAAACAAGAAGGTAGTCATATGGATCAGGGGAAAAAATTACTTGATCAAGCTACGGGTCTGAAGGGAGTTTTCTTGGATAAAAAATGTGGGGAAACTAGAAAACCTGTTTTCTCCTTAAAAAATTGCAAAGTTGAAGAGATTGACTCGTCAAAATATTTGCTCAGGCCCTTCCACAACTGAAAAGGTTGGTCTCAAGAGAAGCCTTACCCTAAAAAAAAATCTCCCTAAGTTACCTAGCAATAAACTCCTAGTTTCAAAGGATTATGAGAATTCAACTTTGGTATTGGCTGGCTGTTTCTCATCCCCACCAAGTGCAATGAGTTTTCTTTGTTGGAATTGTCATGAGCTTAAGAAGCTACAGACAGTTTAGGAGCTCAGAGATATTGTTCAAGCACAAGATCCTACAGTGGTGTTTTTAGCCAAAACACGGCTAGATAAAGCAAGGCTAGCAGGTATTTGAGATAAATTGCAGTTTGTAGATTATTCAAGGGTTTCAAAATTTCAGGTTTGGTTATTTTCTGGAAGAAGGATATGGATCTACATGTTTGAATTTTCCTCCCCAGAATCATATTGATGTTCTAATTAATAAAAGGGAAGGATGATATTTGGCGATTTACTGGGTTCTATGGGGCCTCTAAAACTCAACATAAAATATACTCGTGGAATTTATTACGGGACCTACATCATTGGTTTTCGGTGCCATGGTTGTGTGCTAGTGACTTCAATGAGATTGCTAAGACTTATAAGATGGGTGGGATGTTGGGACCTAACGTTCAGATGAAAATTTCAGAG
Source organism: Quercus bicolor (assembly GCA_025762765.1). NCBI lineage: Eukaryota > Viridiplantae > Streptophyta > Magnoliopsida > Fagales > Fagaceae > Quercus > Quercus bicolor. The sequence goes on along the minus strand of JAOXJQ010000107.1, from coordinate 37,810,171 downwards.
ATGTTTTGGATGAGTGTGGGCTAATGGACTTGGATTTTACGGGCTATAAATTCACTTAGTTCAAAACTGTGTGAATGGAATTCTGGTTTGGGAGAGATTGGATTGAGCTGTGGGGTCTATGGATTGATATGCTCGCTTTCCAGCAACAATGGTATCCCCATTAGAGTGTGCTTCGTCAAATCAGAAGCCTATAATGATTCATCCTAGTGGGGTACCAGAGAGGTTGAGAAAACCATGGAGGTTTGACTAAGTTTGGTTGGAAAATGAAGGGTGTCACTAGACTGTAGCTTCCGCTTAAGGTATATACATTGATCAACAATGTTCTCAACAAATCCATATGAAGCGATAACATTGTGAAACTTTATATACC
>JAOXJQ010000107.1:37734878-37744924 GCA_025762765.1 Quercus bicolor | reverse complement strand
AGGACTCACCTGGGCTTGGGTTGGAGGACAAATATACAGCCACCTTGTATGCACTTCTAACTGTAAAGTTTCCTTTAGGAGTGTAGGCACACAAAATCCGGTCTCTAGGAAGCTTAGAACTAAGGGGGACGCCTAGTATAGTCGTGGCCTCTGCATGGCCAAAGAGGTGTCTAACCATGCTCGAATTCCAGTCTCGAGTTCCAAGGTCGATGAGCGTATTAACTTTGACATCTAGTGGCATACAAATTGGTGGTACTGTGATGCAAAAAGTAGATGGTTGTGGTAGTCATTTATCCTCCTTTATATCAATGGATGACCCATCTCCCACTTGCCACCTATGCCTATGTTGAATAATGCTTTGGGCTGCCTAATGCTTCGCCAGTCAAAAGAAGGTCAGTTACCAAGTTCTGCGTGATGAAAGTCGTTACTAGGGAAATAATGTGCTTCAAAAACTCCACGAACAATTGAGATTGTACTGGTTTGCAGCCGTCATCCCTGTTTTGCCAACAGTGCAAGGTTAAAGGCCTTCAGATCTTGAAAACCTAAGCCACCTTGATCCTTGGATAAGCACATCTTCCCCCAACTCAACCAAGCCATCTTGTTCTTCTTATTAGAGTGTCCCCACTAAAATTTTCTGACCTTACTTGTCATCTCTTGGCAAAGTGAGTTTGAAAGCTTAAACACACTCAAGTGTAAGTCGGGACTGCTTACGCTACTGTCTTGACAAGGATTTCTTTACCTGCATTCGATAAAAGATTCTCCTTCCATCTTGAAAGTGTGTTATCCAGTCTATCAACTGATGAAAGGTGTTGCTTTAATTTATTCTTTCCCACTAATGATGAAAGGACCACATATTTTTCATATTGCCGGATTATATCTTCCCCAAACTGGTCCTTGATGTCCTTTTGGATATCCTGAGGTGTATTACGGCTGAAGCATAAAGAGGTTTTCTCACGATTTAACTGTTGCCCCGAACCTTGCTTATATGTATCTAGAATTTTCTCTAGAGTAGGGAATTCTGCTCTTGCAGCCTAACAGAAAACTATGCTACAATTTACATTTCCTTTTATTTTGTTTGTTGCATTTGGTGACACATATATACTTCCACACCTGCTAAGAATAGATTCCAAATGAAACAAACTTGAACATCAAATTCGTGATATGGAAGTTTAAACCATTTAAAATTTTGTAAATAATGAATCTTCGTAAATGGATAGGGCTTTTTTTTCTCTAAAAAAATAATAAAAAATAAATAATGAACCACAAAGCTTCAAGGATGGTCTGAAAACTTTTACCCATCCAAAAATCGAATATTATTAAAACAAAAGAATCCAATAAACTTAAATTTGTTGCAAATGCATGAAGTTACATGAGTGTGATGTTACTTTCGTAAAGGGATGGCGTTATATTATTTAATGCATGATGTTGCATTCTTAAGAGTTCTCTCCCCTACTCTTAACAAATATATATATATATATATGAGCTAATTACAAAAGAAGATACTTGTATTCAAGATCAATCGTAGTTTCGTGGATGACCACTTAAAGAATAAAGTTCATATATTATCTTCTCCATCCATTTATTTATTTTCTAAAAATTCATTTAGATAATATTGGTGAATTTACATCTCAAGCATTTGATGACTATTGCATGTCAATTGGAATTGATGTTGAACATCATATTGCCCATATACATACTTGTAAGGGGGGGAGGGGGGGTGGAACATGCGTTCGACCCGTTTTTAGAGGTGGGCTACATTCGACCAATCTCGAAGGTGGGCCAAGGACATTGGGCCATCCACACTAAAGGGGTGAATTCAACTTGAAGACTAACAAACCGCGAAAGGCCCAGTGCCTAGAACCCTTAATTCACGACTAAGCGCCCATGCACCGTCGAAGGCCCTAATTGGTATCGGGCATAAGTTATGAAGTGGTTTGACATAATCAAACTGATGGGACACATTGCAGATTCCAAATTTAATAGAGGAACAGTACCATAGACTTAGGGAGTCACTTGAACCTTCGATTTGTTAGAGTCCACACACATGTAGAAGATTCTGTCATGATGGACCCATTAACAAAAGAGTATAAAAGAGAGGAGGGGGAGAGATTGGGGGTTGGAAGATGGAGGGAGTGAAAACACGAAAGGAGTGCGAGGAGTACTTTTGGGAACCAAAGGGGGCAACTTGGCTCAAAGCTCTTATCCTCGGCTAAAGCTTACAAATAGATTCGGTAAACCACCTTGGGGACCCAAACAAGCATAACCAACAACTGCTCTGGGGACCTCCCATTGTGGGCTAAAAGCATCCCCTAAGCAAAACAAATAAATTGAGGGCCTAAGCCCAATAAGGTAGAGCAAATGAGGTTTGGGGGCCATAATACCTAAAATGGTTTTGTTGAATCACTTATCAAAAGACTTCAAATTATTGCTTGACCGTTTCTTATTAAATCAAAATTACTCGTTTTTGCTTGGGGACATGCTATATTGCATGTTACATCATTAGATTGCATTAGGCTAATTGCTTATCATAAATTCTTACCATTGCAACTTGTACTTGGCCAACAACTGTAGACACCCTTTTTGCATCCATGATTTAATCTTGGAAGATGGTAAGATGGTCATTTTATGTATCCAAAAATCATGGTTGCATTTTAGCTACTAACTCATTCATCACATGTCATAAAAATGATCTTGAGGTATCAATGATCACAACAGTACATTCGATTTCTCAATTGGACGGTCAAATCGAAAGATATCACAAGATCAAGTTTTAATGGTTAGCATTCATATTAATTGGGTGGAGCCTATCACACATAAGTAATGGAAATTAATTTTGATTGGTCACTAATTAAAATAAATTAAATGAATTTTTGTGATTGGTTGAGTACTTGAGTCTTTGTCTTAAAAAAAAAAAAAAATTTGTTGCATGGGATTAAAATAAGTGAGTTGATGAGATTTAAATACTGTCAGATAATAGGATTTTAAAGTAATCATCTTCAACTTAATTATTTTAAAGTCCTAATTATCACTTTGGAATATGATTTATCATGAAAATACATTTTAAAAAAATCGTCAAAAACAGTTTTAGGCTTGAAAAATTTTCAAAAACGTGCTAATCAAGTAGCAGTTTTCAAACTCGTGTTGCAGGATTGTGGGCGCAACGGGGGAAATACGCCTTGGTTGAGTGGACTGGGGCAAAGAAAAGGGTAATGGAGTCACCACCTAATTTTATGGCCTAGAAACCATGTATGTAGCGCCCTTACTTGAAAAGACTGATCTTACTACCAGAGTATTGGTTCGGAGTTTAGGTATAGCTTGGGAAGGTATTAGGCACTTAAGACTGCCTGACCCATGGGTTGGCTTCCACTCATTGTGTCTTATGTCTTAATCTCATTAAATGCATGTTCAATATTGCATCTTAAACTTACACACACACTAGCATACATTTAAGCATACAACATGGCATCAATTATCCCAAAACCCTAACATGCATCTAACCATATGCCATTTCATATTTCATCCAAGGCAGCAACATATATACATCAAGTTAAGGCAGAAACACAGGCATGGTAAGATTAAACAAACATGTGATAGACATCCTAACATCAAAACATATCATTCAACCAAAACATGTTCATATCCTTCATCAAAGCACAAGATAAATGCATGTTTATGTGAATGCATGCCTTACCTCACTTACCTCACTGCATCACAACATTTATGCATCAATTCATGGTCATATCATACACATGTTCATGGCAAAGCAATAAAATGAAAGGAAACCCTAATCTAGCATGCGAAGGACAAACAAACACACAAACAGAGAAGCAAAGACTTATAAACATAAACCTAGACAAGGCAAAAGCATGTTAAATAAGAGAAACAAAGAAATAGAAACAAAAAGGGGTTGAATTAGGGTTTTTAGGCTTGAGTACGCGTACGCATACACGCCCAGAACCCTAACCCAAAAACAGCAAAAACAAAGAAACAAAGCAGAAACTTAAGACAATAAATCTAACAACTTAACATGCTTTAAACGCTAGAACAAAGAAAACCTAAGCTAAGCAGACATATCACAACATAAATAATCAAGAAAAACAAAGAAAACCAGAAGATTAAAACAAGAAAAGCAAGGAAATGAAAAAAAAAAAAAAAAGTTTAGAACTCATACCTCAAAAACAAAAACTCTTTGGCTCAATTTTGACTGTTCTCCTCAATCAAATCTATTCACAACTAAACAAAATTGATTAGTAAATTTCAAAACTCAAAGATCAAAACCAAAAAATGTCTCAATCAAAAGAAAATTGACTTAAGGATGTTTTGTGAAAAACTTCCTCTTTGATTCACTAGTTCTAGTGAATCCTAAGTTTTCCCGTAGGATTTTCTATGTGTTTTGAAAAAGTACCATGTATGACTTTTTTTATTGAGATATGGGGTTCATTTCAAATCTCAACTTTTAACATGGTTTTGAAACCCGGACCAGACCGTACGGTCAAACCGAGAAAACCGCGAACCTTTCATATTTGCAGTTCTTTAACTTCAAAAACCGCTCTATGGGAAAAAAACAAGAACCCGTGCGAACCGCGGTCGAACCGCACGGTTCTGAGAACCGCGAACAGTTCTAGCGGTTCTCACATGCCCTTTTAAAAAAATAACTAAAGCCTTAAACGGCATCACTGTGTCTGTTTTTCTCCTATACAGCGTCATAAAGTCAAAATTAGAAACCAAACTAGGTCTCCATCATTCTGTCCTCAAGCTCAAGAAAAATCACCTCCCTTCGGACCCTCCCTCGCCTGAGATCACCTCTCTCCCTCGTCGGCCACCGCACTCCTTAGCTCAGTCAAATCTTTGATAATATCCTCCACAAGTCTCTAGATGCCAGTCAAAGCTTCTATCCTTGTCGACGTTGTCGTCCGCTTCTACCTCCAGTTGATGACCAGCGATCAGATCTCTCTAAACCAGTGGAAGACTCACTTTTTCTCACTATGTTGCCTTTTTTTTTTCTTTTTTCTGAGATGATCTCTTTGTTTCAACTTTATTGAAGTCTTTCTCCATTGGGTAAAGATGTAAAAGTAGTATATGCTTAGAAAAAAACACCAGACCTCATGTATCACCACAAACCACATAAATTGATATATTTATTAATTATTGTATTTAGTTTTTATCTTTGTTGATATTGTATTAGTGTATTACAGACCCACCACTGCTACTACAATACTAAGGCTTTAAGCTTTCTTAGCTCTCCTATTTGAATAATATTTTAATGTTAGATTTAAATTTGATAGTGGTTTTTTTTATACGAAAAATTTGATAGTAGTAGTTTACTAGTTGGTTACTGCAATATAGTTTTTATACTCATTATATCATCCACTGTAATATTGTTATATACTTATTTATTTGTTTATTTATTAGGTTTGCTTAAGATTTAATATTTTTTATGTGTCTTATGAAAATTATGATATGAAAAATATATTTGAAAGATAAATCTCACATTTATTTGGAGACCATTTTAGTTAATTTTTCTATTTTTACTAATTTAATGTATTTATTTATATTTAAAATAATTATTAAATTAATTATGACGTCATCACGGATCAACCTCGATTCGACCTTAAAAACCTTGAACATTTTCGTTTTACGGTTCAGTAAACGGTTCGTGTATGAGAACCATGGTTTTTAATGCAAAAAACTTGTCTTTCATAACTTCTGGAATCCTAGCATGCGTACATATGCCCGTATATGCATAAAGCTTGCATACGTAGCGCTATGGCATGCGTATGCACGCCCTAAGATTTCCATGGCTTTTTTTTTTTCCAAAAATAATTTTATTCAGGTCATAAAAGAGTTATATTTTCCATGAAAACCTTCCTCAAGTCAAATTAAGTCTGATCGGGCCCTAAACCAACCTTGGGCTTTAGAGTTTTACCATCATTGAGTAACAGGGACCCAAGTCGTAAGGGCTGCATAATGCGGTGTCTACAAGGACGATTTTGGAATAGAAAACGTCAGAATTCAAACAAGGCTATTTTTGGCAGAATTGTAAGAAATTAAATTTCTACCCAAATTTCAGCTCAGTCTGATTTTTGGATAGAGAGATATCGCCAAAATACTGGAACATTTTTAGATCTAAAAATTCAGCTTAATTCTTATTCAAATCTCCTTTTTTTAGGATTTTCCCACTATGTTTTTGGCTGACTTTTTAAGTTATCTTAGCTTAATTTTTAAGTCATAAACCCCTCTATAAATAGAGTGGAACACCCATCATTCAACCCTTAATTCCCTTTAACGTTGGAAAGACTCTTGAAACTCTACCAAAATTCTAACCTTTTTTAGTTCAGAATTTTTGGTAGACATTCCTCATCAAAATTTTCTCCATTGTTATTGCTCCCTCTATTCACCAATCAATGTAGAAAGAAAAAGTCTTGAAATTCTTACACATGGATAAAGCTAAAGCTCATCCTTTGAGCATTTGAATGGTAGGTTTGTCACTTGATGTCAAAAAAGACTCATTTCAATAGCAAGAAGATGATGAAGAAACTCTTGGTCCTGAAGTATCATATCTTAGTGCAATCAATGCTTTTGATGTATCTTGCAAATTACACACGACCTGATATAGCCTTTGCAGTTAACTTATTGGCAAGGTATAGTTCTACACCAACTTGAAGTCATTAGAACGGGATTCAGCATATATTATGTTACTTTCGTGGGAGGACTGATTTTGGGATTATTTTATCCAAATGGATCAAATCCACAGTTAGTTGGATAAGCTGATGCAAGTTATCTTTCTGATTCACACAAAATCCAATCACAAACATGATATTTATTTACTTACTTATGGCAACAATGTTATTTCATTAAGATCTATTGAACAACAATTTATGCTACTTCCCCAAATCATTCTAAGATTATTGCAATTCATGAAGAATGTCATGAAAATATTTGGTAGAGATCAGTAATTCAACATATTCGTGAAACATGTGGATTATCATCGATCAAAAATAGCTCAACGATATCATACGAAAATAATACTGGTTGTATCACTTAAATTAGAGGAAACCATATCAAAGGTGACAGAACCAAGCACATTGCACCAAAATTCTTTTATACACATGAGCTCCACAAGAGTGGTGATATTGATATCAAGCAAATACGATCATGTGATAATTTGACCAGTATAATCACAGTCATTCCCAACTATGACTTTTAAGAAGATAGTGCACAACATTGGCATGTGCCGACTTAAGGATCTTTTTATCATGAATAGTGGAAGCTCTATGTACTCATGAGGGGTAAATTTTCTAAATGATATGTGTTGATTGTACTCTTTTTTTCCTTTGCTAAAGTTTTTTCCCACATAATTTTCCTTTGCAATGTTTTAATGAGGCAATCCAAAAGCACTCAAAGCGATATAAGAATACTGTACTCTTTTTCCTTGGCCAATTTTTTTTCCCCATAGGGATTTTCCTTGGCAAGGTTTTAATGAGGCATGTATTATCTTCTTCATCCAAGGAATGTTATAAATGCATGAAGTTACATGAGTGTATGATGTTACTTTCATAAAGGGATGAAGCTATATTCTTTCACGCTTGGCGTTGCATTCTTCAGAGCTCTCTCTCTCTCTCTCTCTCTCTCTCTCTCTCTCTCTATATATATATATATATATATATATATGAGCTAATTACAAAGGAAAATGCACACTTGTATTCAAGATCAATAGTAATTACGTGAATGACCACTTAAAGAATAAAGTTCATATATAATCTTCTCCTTCCATTTCTTTACCTTCTTCATATTCCCTTTTATTTTATAACAAAATTACAAATCAAATGCAACACACAATTACTAATTTTCTATTAGTTTGCGTATATAATCGTGCCAACTCATGATTAATAATATTCAATGTTATTTGAGAAAGTGAAAGATTGTATACTAATTAACCATTTTTACTCCATAATTTGAATAACATCAACCTCTACCTTCACATTGTCTTCTTCTCTACATATTTCTATACTTAAAAACAGTTAACTTCCTACTTGTCAACTGAAGGGATCAATGGAAACTTCGTAATCATAAACGAAAAGAAAAACCAAGTAAGAACTTGAGAAAGTCGCATTGCAGGTACTCCAATTACACATCAACGCTACACTGTCACAAATGCATCACACCCCGAAGCAAGTGTGCAGATACAATCAATTGTATAATTGTTTTGTTGTTTCAGACCCAGCTACACTTTCCAATTGCCAATGCTCTTGTCCTCAATTTAGTCTTTGTGCTCAGTGCTCACTGCCACTTACACTCAGGCCTTAAGTTAAAAACCTTCTCATCTCCCATTGCTCCATGATCCCTGGCTGCTCCTTGAGCCCCGCCACATTGTCAACTTAAGTTGTCCACTTATTAAAAAAGAGAAGTAAATAACGCATTAAAGATAGGTAAATATTCACTCAGTGGTGGATCTACTGGAAGTCTGAAGCCAATAAAGTCACTATGCTTTTTTTTCCCTACAAAGTATAAAAGCCACATTAATCATATTTTATTAAAGATAACCCTGCAACAACTTTAAAGCAATGAAAATCACTCTATTCTCCATTGGCATTAGATTTGCTTGTTTGCTTCTCATTGTTTTGCCTTTTTCTTGGCTTCTCTTTCCCTTTCCCTTTCCCTTTGCAACTTCTCTTGTTATATCCAAACCAACGACACTCACTACACCTTAGTGGCACTTCTCTTCTCAGCCTGTAGGAATTTCAAGGCTCATCAGGATCTCTCCTCCTATGCTCACAAGAATTAGGGGTGTAATACTGGGGTCTCCATTACTTTGTGGCCATAGGTCTGGACTATTGGTATTGCTTGGTGTATAACAAATGAATGTCATAATGAAGGTTTCCTTCTTCAAACAGCAGCAGCTTAGTCCTTTGCCTTTTCCTTTTTGTATGCGATTGCAGATACTGTGTGGGTTAACTGGAATACCAGATACATCCCGCCTATAGCAACTGCAACGATGCTGTTCCAAGTAAACCACAAATTGTTCACCTCTGGTATTGACCTCACACTTAGCTCCACCAGACCACGCTTAGCTCCTTGATCTTCTCCAACTTGTCTTGAATTCTTGGACAAATAGGACCCTCATGCTTCATCATTGCATCTCTATTTGTGTAAATTTTGGTCATCAAATACCTCCAGATCATCTCCATCGTGGTCAATAGAAGCTTATTCCTTGCATTACCTTTGAGTTAAATATTTCACATAAATCATTCAAAAGCATGCAACATTTTTTGTGAGACTGGAATGCATGCTTACTCCAACTCCATGGAGTAATGGCCACATCTCCATCTTAGATCAAACCCAACTTGCTTGTTCTGTCTAGCAGCAAACCACATCATATCCTCCAACATTAGACCCTTCTGATTTTTACTCAAATTAGCATATAAGTATCTGACAAAATCTGTCTTGCTTTTGGAACTATTTCATCCAATGCCGGCAACAATCCCTACCACATCCAATACTTGATGAATAAATAAATAGAGAACGGAAAACATGAGAAAAACAACATATTTCTCATCTTTTGCTGGTTTGTTGTGAAACACCATCAATGGTCTCTCACAGGTCCAATATCACTTATTAGATTTTCAAGAAACCAATTCCAACTGTCTCTAGTTTCACCCTTAGTAACTGCATATGCAATGGGGTAGACCCATCATTCCCATCTATCCCTACTACAGCTAGTATTTGGCCCTTCAACTGACCCCTCAGATGCATGCATAAGGCTAAAATGATTGGCCAGCATCCACTTAAGAACCACTTTTTACAAGCTTTTGAGAAAACGTACATCCTTCTAAAGAAAGGGTGCGGCTCTATAGTGGCCCCAACCTGGGATGCCTCAGCGGTTAGGGAGAGAGCCTGGACAAACCATAAACCCAGAAGTCTCTGGTTCAACTCCTAGCTGAGGCATTTCGTGATTTACCCTAAGCCTGCTCAGGGGTGGTCCCACTGGCCCATTCCTTGAGGGGGTTTTCTCGTCAATAAAAAAAAATATAAAATATAAAAAAATA
>JAOXJQ010000107.1:37620663-37638890 GCA_025762765.1 Quercus bicolor | reverse complement strand
CAACCATTTTTGCAAAATTAGAATATACTTGCAATAATTCAGAACGATGTTTCATATTAAAAATCCAGTTATAGCGAGAGTAATCATCAACAAAGACAACAAAATATCGAGACCCACCAATACTAGAGATAGAGGAAGGCCCCCAAACTTCAGAATGAATAAGGTCAAAGATATCAGTGGATATTGATTCACTAGTATTGAAAAGCAAAGCTGATTGTTTTCCTAATTGACATGAGACATAATCAAAATTTTCGGTAGACACTGAACCTAATAAACCTCTAGAAGCCAATTGTTGTACCCAAGAGGAAGATGCGTGACCAAGTCGAGCATGCCAAAGTGCAAGTGAAGGAACAGAAGAAACTACAACAGCTGTAGCAACAGAAACAGGAGCAACAAGTGGAAGACGAAGGTTGTCCATGGGAAACATACGCCCAACTCTGGGACCGGCCCCAAGCTCCTGTCCCGTCCTTGGATCCTGCATAATACACCCAGAATAATCAAAGATAATGCGATAATCTAATTCAGTTAATTATCCCACAGAAAATAAATTGTAAGAAAGGTCAGAAACATTAAAGACTCGAGGAATTGAGAGGTTAGAGGTCAAAACAGAGCCTATATTATGACCACTCATTGTGGAATCATTTGCTATGCGAATATTAAGAGGGTGTGGTGCAGGTTTAAGTTCAAAAAATAAAGATGAATGAGGTGTCTTGTGATTGCAACAAGCAGAATCCATAAGCCAAGAAGTAGGGGACATACTAGATAAAGCTGAGAGAGAAGAGGAATAAGATGCATTACCAACCATATGAATGACATTAGCGATGATGTTTATAAGGTCATCTCTGGAAATGGTGAAAGTGGATCCAGAAGACTGAGACTGTGCAAAGACGGGAGCCATCAGTTGGTCACTCTCAGTGTTAGCAATAGTAATAGCAGAAATTGAAATAGCTGATTTGTTGCGATGATAGTAAGTCTCAATACTGTGGGCAAATCGTTTACATAAATTGCAAAAACGATTGATGGATTATCGACGACGATTGTTGCAAAAGGAAGAAGACTTGTCCTTATTCTTCATTTAGAAGCAAAATATGCAAAAATGGACTGTAAAAATGAAATCTACGCAAAAAACTGGGTAAGGAGCACCTGGACTACAAAAGTCAACCCTGGCAAAAAAGTCAACCCCAATCAAAGTCAACGAAAAGTCAACGCAGGTCAACAGTCAGTCAACGATGACATCAGCTGACGTGGTGGGTGATGTCAGCAGATGTGGATGATGATGTCAGTAGGTGACGTGGCAGTGATGACGTCACCTAGGGCTGACGTCATCAGATGTAGATCTGGCACGTGTAGGCGCATGAAGAATGTTGTCGGCCCGTGGAAGTGCGTGGCGACGCGTGCGGAAGGCTTTCGGCGCATGGAGGCATGTGGAACGCGTGAACTTTGGCACAAAATCTTTAGGTAGCGTGTGACGGCGCGTGTGAGCTCCGATGGTAGTTAGGTTTCCACGAGGTGGTAGATCGGCGAAGGATGATCTTATTGGTACCTGCAAAAACACAATCGGGGCAAGGATCACGGCGGTGATGGTATGGCAGTGGTCTCGAGACTCTGAATGACGGCAGCTGCAGGTTCGGAACCAGAGACGATGACTGAAATGCGTCAGAGGTTTAACTACGAATGGCTGCAGCAGCAGTTGTAACAGCGGAAGCAATTGTGAGTCTGGAATAACACCAATGAGAGACAAGACTGCAAAAAAAAAGTCAAAGCGATGGCTCTGATACCATGTTAAAAATATTGAATGCAATAGTATTATATTTCTCAAATCAAAGAATATACATCAGTGTCTTTATATAGGAGGCATATGTGTGCGGTACAAGTAAAGTGTAGTACAAGTACAAGTGTACTATACAAGTATCCTAACTGGGCCTAAAGCCCATAACATAATATACGTTACCAGATAGAAGTTCCAACACCTTGCTGCATTCTTCAGAATTTGCCCTATAAAAGAGAAGGCTATCATCTGCAAAAAACAAATGGGTTAGTTTGGGTCCTCCTTTGCACAAATTGAAACTATGGATATCACCATTGCTTGCTGCCTTATTGATTAAGCCATGAAGGCCCTTTGTGCAAAGGAGGAAGCCTTTTGAGGGATGAATCAGACCTTTTGGTTCTCCATTCACTAGTATAGAATAGGTGACTGTTTTCACACACACCATAATAAGCCTAATCCACTTTTCAGAAAAACCCATCTTCCTCATCACATTTTCTAAAAACACCCATTCAACCCTATCATAGGCTTTACTCATGTCAAGTTTCAGTACCATGAAACCTGTTGCACCTGAATTATAATTTTTCATGCAAAGTAGAGTCTTGAAGGCAATAAGGATATTATCTGAAATGAGGCAACCTTTAGCAAAAGCTGATTGGTTTTCATTTATGACAGAATTGAGGAATTTTTTCAGCCTATTAGCGAGAACTTTTGCAAAGATTTGTAAAGTACATTGCATAAACTAATAGGGCGATATTCTAACACTAAGGTAGGGTTTTACTTTTTTAGGATTAGAGTAATAAAGGTATGATTCAACAGGTTTGGGAGAGTACCTGAATTTAACCAAGATAGCACCGAGTGAGTAACATCACCTTCAATCATTGGCCAGAAATGTTGAAAAAACAAAAGGGGCATTCCATCTGGTCCAAGAGCCTTTATTGGTGTCATTTGTTTCAAAGCTTGGTTTACTTCCCATTCCTCAAATCTACTTATCAATTCTTTATTCATGTCTTCAATGATCACTTGAGGGATATGGTGTAGAGCTTCTTAGTGAGTGGTCGAACTTGAGGTAGTGAAGAGTTCACTATAGTATTTGATGAGGACATCTGCTATTTCATTCGGCCCTTCCTTCCATACTCCTTGGATGTCATTTATTCCCATAATCACATTTTTCCTATACCGGTGTGATGCACGACTATGGAAATATTTTGTATTTCCATCTCCAATTTTCAGCCAAAGAATACGAAAGCGTTGATTCCACATCCTTGTTTCTCGGTCCAGCAACTCATTTATCTCTCTCTGCAATTATTTTATCCGTACATTGCTACCGGTTCTCAATGCCAAGTCTTCCTCTTCAGCTAGCATGTCCCTCTTCTTTTTTAACTCCCTCCTTAAATTGCCAAAGACATTGTAATTCCACCATGATAAATCTTTGCCACACTTTTCTATTTTTCCAAGGATTTCCTTATTTGGATCTAGTGATACACATGATCTCCATGCTACTTCAACCACCTCTCCACACCTACTATCAAACAGCCACATCTCCTCGAATCTGAAGGGTTTTTTATAGGATGGAATTTCTATACCTGTTGGGTTTATAAGCAACGGGCAATGATTCGAAGAAAGACAAGGTAGGTGGTGAACTCGAGTGCCAGGGAACCTTAAGAACCACGAGTTGGTTGCTAATCCGCGGTCTTATCTCTCCCAAATTGAGTGTCCATCTTTTCTCCCTTCTTACATTGCATTTGACTATTTTCACGGTGTGCTCCTCCCATCTTTTTTCCCTGTCTTGTGATTTCGTTAAAATCCCCAGCACACAGCCAAGGAATGTGTGGCTTATCATTTAGGGTTTGAAGCTTTGTCCATGCCTCATGCCTTCTATTTGTCATTGGTTCACCATAGAAACCTATGAAACTTGAGGTGTATTCTTCTCAATAATTGCATCAATATAGTACTTTGAAGAATCTTCCATTGTGAATTGAATATCTTCCTTCCACAACAGAACTAAACCACTGCCTCTGTGGCCACTAGGTATTAACCATTTATCTCTGAAATCAAAATTGTGTAACACTTCATCGAGCCTTGCATCGTCTGTCCATGTCTCGGATAAAAACACAATAGCAGGATCTTTTGCCTAGATATAATCTCCAAGCTCTCTCACTATACGTGGATTCCCAAGTCCATGACAGTTCCAAACTAAGAGACTCATTGCGTTGGGCGGGGTTGAACATCAACCTCCACCAAAGTAGAAGAATTAATCTCAACAGAAACCGTGCATTTTTTGCTTGGTAAAATCATTAGGATGGGAGAGTTCCTCGTAAACTCTTTTTGGTCGATAGCACAGGTTCAACTGTGCTTTTGATTCTGTTCATCTTATTTGGTTCATCTGCCGTGCTCAACCATTTCCATGATCCTTGTTGCCGTGGAGGTAGTGTTTTTTGAGTTTCAGTTATAGCTGTACGAGTGGTTGCATGGGTTACGGCCCCTTGGACATGAGAAACCCTAGCTACCTCCTTTACTTCTTTAGTAATCACGTGCTCCTTAATTAAGATATCAGCATTCAATGAGTCATTTATTGTGCATGGCCTGGTCTTTAAGTTTGACAAACCCGCATCAATTTCAGCGAGCTCAGAAGGGAAAGAATTATTGGCCAAAAGTTCTTTTAGGTCAATAATAGACTTTGCTACCTTTTTGGGAGAGTTTAAAGCTGGATTTATTGCTGGTGGGTTGGTAGATCATGTTTCTTCAGGTGGCAATTCAATATTCTTTGATTCACAAACCACTTTCTCTAATTTATTCACCAATAACTCCACCTCATCATTATTTTGCGCCAAAACCATGGGAGAATTATTCTGTGAAGCTGTAATCAACCCCATTAATTGATCCATTGACTACTCCTCTCTGTTCTGTACCATGTCAGTAGGTGTCGTTGGAGATGGAGGGGCCATCGTGGGGTTTGCCTGAGCTAGCCGTGAAGGAAACAGAGACCTTTTGGTGGCCGAGCTTCCGTTCTTTTTGTGAAAGAAGCCTGGCACTGAAATGACATTTTTTTTGTATACGACTCACAGGTGCTGTCACCAAACAAATAAATAGCAATAATTATTACATTACAGTATCTTGTATTCCTTGTAATACATATTCATATTCCTATGCAATTACTGTTACAGTCTATCAAACGTGCTCTAAAAAATAAATCTTATGAGCAAATTGGCCTTATTGTGTGGGTGTCAAAAAAACAATTTTCTTTTTTCACCAAATTTCCCCATATCCCATAAAATTAGACACCACTTCTACTTACACTCTCCAACTTCTTTTTGTTCTTTTTTTTTGAGATTATACCAACTTGGATTTATTTTTTATATTGAACATGTGAAAAAGAAAAAGGGAATTTGGGTTTTTGTTTTTTTTTTTTTTTGGGTTAGAAAATTGAAATGAATGTTATACTTTTTTCTCTTTATTTTAAACTATTAATCTTTGCAAATAATAATAATAATAATAGAAGGGCATTTAAACTCGTGCGTGAGTGTATGCTTAGAGATTAGTGTATATAGTTAAAGTCAAAGCTTAAAGAAAGTTAGAAGTCCAATTTTTCGTCACATGTCTCATCTAATTTTTAAATTTTTGTGTCATGTAAATTATTATGTACAAATTGGATTTAGATTCTAATCCCATCAAAGAGTCTAAATCCAATATTTAGATTCTAAATTGGATTTCAATTGGAGTTTAATTTTTTGCCACATGTCCAATCTAATTTTTTAATTTTTGTGGCAAGTGAATTATTGGGTGCAAAAACCAAAAAATCCAAATCCAATTTTATTCTAAATTATATATATATGTTAATTCAGATAGTTTTCATGCCCTAGAGTTGTTCAAAAACCCTAGCAGTCAGTGAAAGTCGGTGTCCACCCTAAAGGTTGGGATTTCGGTTTCTTTGTTCTCTGATCAAGGAACGTAGTTGGGTGTATGCTAGTTGCTGCCATGGAGTCCCTGTCCGAGAAGTGGGAAAAATTCTCATTATTAGAGCACGAGGGAAACCAATATTTGGTTCAGGAGGATAAGACTGAAGAAGGATACTATTTGGCAGCCCATTTCTTCACCAGTCGAGTTTTAAGTATGGAAGCTATTACGTGAACATTCAAACTTTTGTGGCATACACGGAAGGGATTTGAAGTAAGGGACTTGGGGAATCACAGGGTTTTGTTTGAGCTCTCTAACCCATCAGATGTGGACCGCGTTCTGAAGGGAGAACCTTGGTCCTTTGATAAATACCTGGTGGCCCTTAAAAGAGTGTCGAAGCATAACGACATGAGGAGTCTGGTTTTCGATAAGACCAGCTTTTGGGTGCAAGTTCACAATCTACCTATTGGAAGTTTTTCTATGGCTATAGCGAGGGACATTGCATCAATTGTAGGTATGGTTGATGAAAGTGAGATTGAAGTAGGGGATGGAGAGGGTTACAATTTTTTATGAGTCCAAATTGTGTCAACCCATCAATTCCGTTGTGCAGAGGCAGAAAGATTGCTTAAAGGGATGGTTCGGCCAGTTAGGTTGATTTTAAGTATGAACAACTCCCAAACATATGCTATTGGTGTGGATGTCTCACACACCATGATAAGGATTGCACTTTAAAGTTAAGAAGGAGAGGAACCACACAGGTAGATGAGAAGCAATTCCGTTTGTGGTTAAGGGCAAGCACTCTGAATCTGTCACGGCCAACAGTTATTCGGGTTGCTGGGTTTGAGGAGGAGGCGGGAGAGTATGATAGTTTCACTGCCTCAGACAGTGATGAATCAAAAGTGGATAAGCCAAGTGCTTCTCCTTTAGCCTTTGCTCCAAACTCAAACACTGTTAGGGAGCAGGATGTGGTTGGGCCAGAGCGAAAGGGGTTCAGGGAAAATGCTTCTGTGAGTGACAGGGGGTAGATTCGTGATGAGAGTATTGCACTTGTGGGGTTTGAGCCGAAGCCTTCATATGTACTTGAGGATGATCCTAATCAAGTGGGAGTAGGTATATTCGAAAGTGGTATTTCAGCTTTATCTACACGGGAAAAATTGGATATCATTGACAGGGACCTATCAAAGTTTGATCAGATTGAGAATGAAGTTCTAGTGGATAAGCCATCTTTGAAAGCTGACTTCGGAGGGGTTCATATGTCTCAAATGGTGGCTGGTCCGACATAATTCCTAAAGAATTTTTTTATCCCCAACAGTTCAAACTCTCTATTTTCAATGGGGAGCAAGGCTGAGTCTACACGAGGTCCTGGTTCGAGAGGTGCTCATAGACATAGGGTATTAAGGAAAATCAAGGAAATGCAGGGAACTTTGTTGGTTAAGAGGGTGACCCGAGAATCTGATGAAGAGATGGAGGATATGGAAGGCAGTAGAAAGAGGAGGGCAGTGTGTCAAGCTAATTCATCGGTAGAGGCTGGTGAACAGCCCCGCCAACAACAATGAAACTCTTAGATGGAATTGTAGGGGGTTTAGGAACCGGCCTATAGTTCAAGAGCTTGTCGATATTGTACAAGTACAAGATCCTATGGTTGTGCTTTTGTTTGAAACATGGTTAGATAGGGAACAGATGGTTAGGATAAAGGAAAGGTTAGTTTTTGATGATTTGTTTGTTGTCCTGAGTGATGGTCGGGGTGGTGGATTAGCTTTGTTTTAGAGAGGGGGCATTCAGGTATGGGTGGACAGCTTCTCAAAATATCACATTGACTCTATTATAGATGGGAATTCTGAGAATGCTTGGCAGTTAATTGGGTTTTATGGGAAGCTGGATACTAATCACAGAACTGAATGTTGGAATACGCTTCGTATGCTTAATTCAAAACCTAAACTTCCTTGGTGTTGTTTTGGAGACTTTAATGAATTGCTAGAGGTAAAGGATAAAAGTGGGGGTACTTCGAGAGCTCATAGTCAGATGTAATTGTTTAGAGATATGTTGGATCAGTGTGGGTTTATGGATTTAGGGTACTTAGGGTTGGATTTTACTTAGCATGGTTAGCGTCGAAATGAATTGATTTGGGAGATGTTAGATCGGAGGGTGGCTAATTATGATTGGTTGGCAAAATTTCCCACGGTTAGAATTCGACATTTGCATTGCTTTACCTCTGATCATTGCCCAATTGTTTTAACTCTTGATTCCAATGGTGAGGTTTAGAATTGGAGAAGGAAACCTTTTAGGTTTGAGGTGATGTGGTTGACAGATCTGGGGTGTAGGGGCATTGTCACAAAAGCTTGGGATTGCAATGCTAAGGGTACTCCTATGTTTGTTGCCACCAAAAAAAAAAAAAAAAAAAATGAAGAAGTGCAAAAAGATGTTGAAAGCTTGGGACCAGGACCATTTTGGAAGTGTGAGGGAAAATATAAAGAAGCTAAAAGAACAATTGTGGAAGGCAAAGATAGATTTGGTCAGATCTGGGAGCTAAACGGAGGTGGCTCGAATCAAATTTGAGTTATCAGTCTTGTATGATAAGGAAGAGAAGATGTGGCATCAGCACTCTCGCATTCAGTGGCTGCAAAGTAGGGATAAAAATACGAAAATTTTTCATGGGACAACCACTCAAAGGAAGAGGAAAAACTTCATCAAGGGTTTAAAGGATGATAATGGAGTTTGGCATGAAGATGAGGACAAGGTTTTAGGTTTGTTGAATGAATACTACTCTAAGTTATTTTCATCTTCACATCCTCATGATTTTGAGCATATCCTAGATGGGGTGATATAGTGGTGACTGAGGAGATGAGGACAGATTTAGCTCCCCCTTACTCTTCAGACGAGGTGGATGTTTCTATCAAGGAGATGGCGCCTTTGAAGGCTCTGGGTCCGGATGGTATGCCTCCATTGTTTTATCAAACATACTGGTCAGATATGGGAATGGATGTTCACTAGGCGGTTTTGTCTAGCTTAAACTCAGATGCTATCTTGAAATCTATTAACCATACTTTCATTACTTTGATTCCAAAAGTTAATAATATGGAAAAGGTTTTTGATTTCTAGCCCATTAGTTTATGTAATGTGATATATAAGATTGTCAGTAAGGTGATTGCCAATCGCCTTAAGCTTATGCTTAGTTGTATTATTTCAGAAACTTAGAGAGTTTTTACTATTGACAGATTGATTACTAACAATATCTTGATAGCTTTTGAATCTCTACACCATATGAAGACTAATTGCATAGGAAAGAAGGGTTTTACGGCTCTAAAGCTAGACATGAGTAAGGCTTATGATTGGGTGGAGTGGATTTTTCTTGAGAAAATTCTTTTAAAGATGGGTTTTCAAGATTCTTGGGTGGCTTTAATTATGGAGTGTATACGCACTGTTTCTTATTCTATCCTTGTAAATGGAGAGTCGAAGGGTTTGATTTCACCTTCTAAGGGCCTGAGACAAGGCGATCCCCTTTCCCCATATTTATTTTTTGTTTTGTGTATAAGGGTTGAATGCCATCTATAGGAAGGCAGCCATGGAGGGAGAGATTGAGGGATTTTCCCTTTGTAGGAATGGGCCTAAACTTACTCACCTATTTTCTGCAAATGATTGTCTTATCTTTTGTAGATCTACAATGGAGGAATGCCATAAGATTCGGTTGTTGAATTTTTTTGAGGTGGCATCGGGTCAGATGATAAATAAGGAGAAAACTACGCTATTTTTTTAGCAGAAATACTGATGCACAAGCGCAGGATGCTATCAAAAAGGCCCTCAATGTCCAAGCTATACAACATTATGAAAAATATCTAGGGCTTCCTTCCTTTATTGGGAGAGAAAAGAAGGCTTGTTTTACTAAGTTGAAAGAACGGATATGGGCAAGGATGCAAGGTTGGAAGGAAAAACTTTTATCTCAAGCTAGAAAGGAGGTTATGATCAAGGTTGTCATTTAATCCATTCCTACTTACTCGATGAGTGTTTTTAAAATGCCGGTCAGTCTGTGTAAGGAAATTGAAACAATGATTCGTAAGTTTTAGAGGGGCCAAGGTGATTCAAAAAAGATCCATTGGGTGAAGTGTAGCTTTTTGTGTTCGTCAAAATCAGTTGGTGGGATGGGTTTTAGAGATATCCAAAAATTTACTAATGCTTTATTGGCCAAGCAGGTGTGGAGAATTATGGGAGTATTATGGAAGCTCTTGTTCCTCAAAAGTGTTCTTATGCTTGGTGGAGTATTTTGCAGGCTCGGGAGGTCATTGAGAAGTGTGCTATTTCGTGAGTGGGCAGTGGGCAAGGGATTGACGTGTGGAAGCACAGATGGCTCCTGGATCCAACCTATAACAAAATCATGTCTCCAAAGGGTGAGTCCTCTGTATCTCGGGTTAGTGACTTGTTTTACCCGAACACAAGGACATGGGATCCTGGCAAACTTGAGGAAACGTTCTACCTGTGGGAAGCTGAGTTGGTGAATCAGATTCAGGTGGGTGAAGGTAGTGCCCTGGTCTGGCCTTTGACTGCAAATGGTTCCTACAGTGTTCAGAGTGCATACCGTTTCAGAGGGAGAAGCAGCCTTCTTGGAGTCTTCATGAGTTGGGAAGTCGAACTAAGGACTACCTCATGGAATATCTCAATACGAATCATCATTCATCTCCGGTTGTTGCTCGGCGTGTTCAAGTGAAATGGTCTTTGCTATTTGAGTCGATATACAAAGGTAACTTTGATGCGGCCTTCTTTAATGCCTCTAGATGTGCTGGTATTCAAGTGGTGTTCCCACAATTTTCAGGGACAAAAAATTGCTGCGTTGAGTCAAAAAATTCCTCTCATTCAATCAGTGGAGTTGGTAGAGGCCATGACAGCCCGTCGTGCAATGTTATTTGCTAAGGAACTTAGCTTGTTTGATGTGGAGATAGAGGGGGATTGCTCAAGGGTTCACATTGCCCTGAATATGTTGAGGAGGTGTGGAACTTTATTTGGTCATGTGATTGATGAATGTAAGAGTTTAGGGGCGTCTCTTCGGTCTTGCAAGTTCAGCCATGTTCGACGAGAAGGGAATAGGTTAGCTCATGCTTTAGCTAGGAGAGCAGTTTTATCTACAAACACGGATGTATGGGTAGAATCCCTACCTAGTCATTTGGATAGTGAATTTAATCAGATTTGGTTCAATAAAATTCTCTTACTTTTTTCTCAAAAAAAAAAAAAAAAAAGAAGGGGGAAACCAATAAATATTTTAAAAATACAAGGCTTAAAAAATGCGCAAGTTGTAACTCTAACACTAGGTATAAATTTGTACTCATGTATGTACGTAATTGTAATTGTTTTTAAATATACCCGTGCATATGCATGAGATTATACACTAGTTTTAATAAAAATAAAGTGCTCCTTTTGAAATCTAATTACATATAACTAAGCATGTTCTCAAAAAAAAAAAAAAAAAAAAAAAAAAAATAGGCAATATTGCCATGATAATCATTTCAAATATAATTGTGGAAACGCAAGCTTAAGATTAATTTAATTTGAGCTTATGACCACAATTAATTTATATCATGGGTTTGCAATAATACACAATGGGAGATTTGAACAAGAACCAAACATTTTTGTTAATAAAATAGGATCAAAGATTTATTCATAGGGTTTTTCTGCCACGTTCCTTACAATGTATCTCTCTTTACTATGTTCTCTCAAAATTTGGAAAACTCTCCCCCATTTCTTATCAATCTCCTCTCTTTTATACTCCCCCTCCCCCTCCTTTTTCATCCTTATCCCTTCCTTCATGTGCTTCGTTTTCTTCTCCAGCACAAGCTTCAGCATGAGCTGTCTTTATTTAATTAGGCAGCCTTTTGTCCTATCAGGCTTGTCTTTTCCCAATGTTATGATGAGCAGAGACTTTTATGGCTTTTGTTCTTATTCTGATTAGTTATCCAACATTAAATGCATATGTGTCAGGCAGGTTGTTGTAGATCTATCAGGAAGCTCTAGATGGCATTCTCAGATAGCTACATATGCCACAAAATTATTCCTTGGAAACTCAGAATTTAGGTAAACATTGTTAGTCTAGTAGAAGCACTTCACCTCGGATGGATTCCGTGGTGATTTATGATCCTATCCATGATGACAGGGCTCGTTGGGCCAGGATTCGAGGTACAGAACATTTAGGAAGGCTTTCACTGAATTCTTGGTAACATACTCTTTATTTTATAGTCCGAGGTGTGTACCCTTTAGGGGGCTTTTCATCCCTGAGGGATATGTTCTGGGCCTGTTTTAGCCCATGGCCCAATGTTATTTGGGCTTTGTCAATCTATTATTTGGGCTCTATAAGCCATCTCTCTACAATAATAATTATATGGTCTATATGGAATTAAATATTTAGAAATAGAAATTCATTTCTAAATACTTGACTGTTAATATAACATCATATACCCATATATTTTATATTCTTATTCTAGTTTTTGATAGGGAATTATATAATTATCAAATTATTTTCATGTTGTCGTCCATCGAATCCATTAGATATATGTATTTATTTAATAATTTAATCACATGACAAAAAGAAGTATATATTATCTCAATCAATGGCCTACATAATTATACCTTCAAATTTTTGTGATATTACCCAACATTATATTTAATGACTGAGAAAACTGAAAAGAGCAGTAATTGTTTTCCTATACTCTAGAACACCTAAACAACCTCACGTAAATAATAGACCTACCATCACAACATTCCAACCATCTTTAATTTGGCTAATAATCTCTTCATAACAATGGGCTTTGTATTCTAACACCTAAGGAAACCTAATCATAACATTATAAAATTATGATTAAGTTTGTCATACTTAATCATAATTTTAACGTTCTTAAAATTATGATTTGATAAAAAATGTAAATTAGAATATAATTTTTACAACAATATAAATTTCGAGTACCCATTTTATTTGTATAGTGGCATTAATTTAGCCAAGATTGATTGGCTAAAAGGATAACTACAAGATTAACCGTAGTTATCTTTAATGCATGTATGATTGTAATTCTATTTCTAAATTAAATCATAGATATTTATTGGAAAAATATTAAAATTATTATATAATCAATAAATTGATTTGTATAAAGCATAATACAGTCACATATTCATAGAATTAATTTTTATATTTGCTAATGTTTGTATTTATAAAAAGAAAAATATGTTTATGAGTACAAAAATATTTTCTTGTTTATGTTTATGTTTATGATCTAGGAATTCAATCCATGATATTGAGCATTTACTTGGACTGATTTGTATGAACAGTTGCCCTTCTTTCTATGACATAGTACATAATTCAAAGAATTGGGTGTCAATGCCTTGTGTCACACTGCTTCATAGGGCCCAATTCAAATTTATGAATACATTAAAACGAAAAATGGTTGATTTACAGCTTAGAAATTTGGTAATGGAAATCCCAACTTTAACAATTGAAGATTGAAGAGAGTGCAACTTTTGAAATTTAATTACATATGAGCAATATTGCCATGATGTTGAACTGGTGTGTCTCAAAGGAATTGTGGAAAATTGCATTTGGTGATGAATAAGCAGTCTCCTTAGTATTCAAGGTAGGTCACTTCGTCAACCCATCTAATGAATTACTCTAAAATCTTCAACAATGTGAATCTGCATTGTAGTAGACGTTAGAAGTATGGCTTGCAAAATTAAAGTGCAATTATTTTAGTACTTCTTGGTGTTAGGACATATGTGATTCACTTGTTAGAAACATATGTCACTATTTTATGTAATTGGCTTATCCTTTGACAAAACGAACTTTACTTGTATTTGGGTAGGTTTAGGATGTGTTTAATACTTCAAAAAACTGTGTTTCAAGATCAAGTGTTGAAGACATGCAAATTTGTCCAAGATTCAAGTCGAAAAAGTGTTGTTCATTAAAACTCAACAGCTAGCTATCCATCGAGCTTAAGAAGCTGTTCTAGCCCCGAGGCTCGACAGCTGCTCGACAGCACCTCGACAGACAGCTATCTGTCGAGCTTTATGAAAAACAGAATTCTAGTTCTGTTTTGACTCTAATCCATGTTTATGTGTTTGGGCCTTCTTTTCTTCTAACCCTAGACATATAAAAGGATTATTTTAAGGGCCGTCAAAGAGTATGCAAGTTGCACAAGTGTTGAGCAAAGTTTGTTCAAGCAATTTGTAACCGGAGACAAAGTTTTGCCCTAGTTCATCATTCTTGTGAAGAAGTTGTTGTGTACGTTCACCGTAGGGTTTTGTGACCAAGCATCTTCTTGATCTTCATCGTTGGGATGAAATGAAGAATTTTGCAGCCAACAACCTTCTCTAGTTGGTGATTGAAGTCGCATACTGGAATCCGCGCATTGGTTAGTCACGTACTTGGGAGCCGTGCATCGAAAAGAGAAATTGTCACTACAGAACAAGTCTAATTGGATATTGGGGTAAGGGTTCAACTGTAGGTTGGTATAAGGTACTGGGATTCCTTTGCTTGTAACTGCTTGTTATGATAATAGTGAAATTTTGGTTGTGGTGACTTGAAAATCACCCGGTGGGGGTTTTTGCTGTTAGGTTTTCCCTATTCGTAAACAAATCATCGTGTCATTTATTTTCTGCTGCATATTTAGTTATTTGGTGATTTGTTTGTGCTACCACGCGTTTGCATGTTAATTAACTTAATTAATTCACTTGGCTAAATTAATTGGTTAATTTATCACAAGGGGTCAATTCGTTTTTGGCCTATCAAATGGTATCAGAGCAGACACACTTTGATTAGATTTTAATCTTTGTTGTGTTGATCCATTGACCCTTGTTGTCATGGCTGCGACTGGCTTGAAGAGATCTTTTAATTCAAATGCATCTTGTTTCTCTAATCTTTGCTTGTTTAAGTGTTTCAGAAAATACAAGTCTAAAAGTTATTTGAATTCACTTGTGATGACCATTGTAAAAGATCTCAGTTTGCCTAAGAAAAAACTAGACTGTCTCAGAACGAAAATGTGCAAAGGAGATCATCTGAGAAGAGTGAAAATTAAAGGTTTAGCTCGTAAAAGGCACATGAGAGAAAGCATTATTCCTATTGATCTGTCATCGAAGCATGAAGTGTGTTTTATGATGAAGTCCGCATTTAAAGTGATGAACACGTGTTTGTGGTACCTTGACAGTAGTTGCTCAAGACACATGACTGGAGACCGATCTCTCTTCAAGGTTTTCAAGTCTAAGAAAGTTGGCAATGTCACTTTTGGTGATGGGAGCAAGTCACAGATTAAAGGAAAGGGAATCATCTCTCTATCTAGACTGTCAGATATTGCAAATGTTCTATATGTGGAAGATCTGAAGGTGAACTCGTTGAGCATAAGTCAGATATGTGATCAAGACTTTATGGTGCTATTCTCAAAAGGAAAATGTCTTGTCATGGATGAGTTTGGAAAGAAACTCATAAGTGGTGTTCGTACTCTAGACAACTGTTATGGATTGGTTCCTAATGCTGATATTGTGTGCAATAGTATTCATTTTCCAAACGAAGATCTATGACATCAATAGATGGGACATGCTAGTTACAAACATCTCTCTATTGTATCTAAGCATGGATCAGTCTTGGGAATACCAAAACTTAGTAGAATAAGCAATGTAATGTGTGGACCATGTCAACTTGGGGAACAGACGAAAGCTAAGCATCCAGGCACTTAGACATTAGCTACATCTAGACCATTGGAGCTTCTACATCTAGATCTGATGGGTCCAACTAGAATCGAATCTCTTGGTGGTAAGAGATACATCATGGTTGTGGTAGACGTCTTCACTAGGTATACTTGGGTCATTCTCCTATGATCCAAGTCTGATGCTCCTGAGCATATTGAAGCTTTGTGCATAAGACTGCAAAATGAAAAGAATCTGAAGATTGATCGAATTCGAAGTGACCATGGTAAAGAATTCGAGAACTCGTATATGGAGTCCTTTTGCACAAGATTAGGTATATCTCAAGAATTCTCTGCTCCTATTACTCCTCAGTAGAATGGTGTAGTAGAAAGGAAGAATAGGGTTATTTAGGAGATGGCTAGATCCAGGTTACACTACAAGGATGTGGCTAGAAACTTGTGGGGAGAAGCTGTTAACACTTCCTGTCATACAGTTAATAGAGTATACTTTAGACCTAGAACCAAGAAGACGCTATATGAGTTATGGAAGGAAGGAAGCCTAATGTGAAGTATTTCAGAATCTTTGGAAGTACTTGTTTCATCCCCAAGGATGGAGAGAATGTGGGAAAGTTTGATTCCCGGAGTGATGGAGGTATATTTCTGGGCTACTCCTCCACAAGCAAGGCTTATCGGGTATACAACAAAAGAACCATGAAGGTAATGGAGACAGTGAATGTTGTTATTGATAAGTCTTCAGATTCCGGTTCTGAGAAAGGTATTGAGGAATTCTCCAAAGAAATCCTTCCTCCTGAGCCTAAGGAAGTTGAAGAAATTGTTGAACAAGAACCTGCATCTCCAAGTGCTCCCGGTACGCCTAATGTTGTGGAAGATTTTGTAGATATACCCACTTCACCAAATTTTGAATCTCATGAAGAGAAAGGACCTTCATCTAGGATTAAATTAAATCATCCTTCAGAAGTTATTGTGGGAAATATGAATGAACTCACATTAAGGAAATGGACAGTTGATAAATGTGTTGCTAACTTTGTGTTTTATTCTTGTTATCTGTCATAGGTTGAACCCACAAAAGTTGAGGAAGCTCTTCAAGATGAAAGTTGGGTCGAAGCAATGCATGATGAACTCCTTCAGTTTCAGAGGAATGATGTCTGGACCTTAGTACCTAGACCGGAAGGCGAGCACATCATTGGCACAAAGTGGATATTCCGCAATAAGACTGATGAGGAGGGCAATGTGATTCGCAACAAGGCTTGGCTTGTAGCTCAAGGATACTCACAAATGGAATGAGTAGACTATGATGAGACATTTGCCCCAGTTTCACGTATGGAGTCCATCAGAATTCTCCTTGCACTGGCATGTCAATTGAAGTTCAAACTTTACTAGATGGATGCAAAGATTGCTTTCTTGAATGGGCTACTTAAAGAAGATGTCTATGTGGCTCAACCAAAAGGATTCATTGATCCACACTTTCCAGATCATGTGTTGTATCTCAAGAAGGCTCTCTATGACTTAAAGTAAGCCCCTAGAGCTTGGTATGATCGACTTACTCAATACTTGGTATCACATGGGTTCATAAGAGGAAAAGCTGATCAGACTCTCTTCATCAAAAAGGAAGATGGCGAGTTGATAGTTGCTCAAGTCTATGTAGATGATACATCTTTGGGTCAACTAAGGATGAATTTGCTCATGGCTTCTCAAAACTCATGCAAGTAGAGTTCAAGATGAGCATGATTGGAGAGCTGACTCACTTTCTTGGATTACAGATTCGTCAGCAAGATTCAGGTATATTCTTATCTCAATCTAAATATGCTAAGAATCTTGTGAAAAAATTTGGTTTGGAATCTGTCAGTTCTGTTAGAATCCCTATGAGTCCAAATGATAAACTCATTATGGACTTGTTAGGCAAAAGTGTAGATCCTTCTCTCTATAAAAGCATGATAGGTAGTCTTCTCTACCTTACTGCTAATAGACCTGACATTATTTACAAAGTTGGAGTGTGTGCTAGATATCAGGCTAATCCCAAAAAATCCCATATGACTGCTTTGAAAAGAATTATAAAGTATGTCAAAACCACTGTTGAGTTCGGTGTGTGGTACACAAGGAAACAAATGATGTCTTAGTTGGATATTCTGATGCTGATTGGGCTGAGATTGCTGATGATAGAAAGAGTACATCGGGGGGTTGTTTTATGTGGGTAACAATCTTGTCTCTTGGATGAGCAAAAAACAGAACTCCATCTTATTATCCACTATAGAAGTTGAGTACATCGCTGTCGGTAGCTGTTGCACTCAACTCTTATGGATGCAAAAACTCCTCAATGATTATGGTATTCGTCAAGAGCATCTCACCATCTATTGTGACAATAGCAGTGCCATCAACATCTCTAAGAATCCGGTTCAACATTCTCGAACCAAACACATAGAGATTCGACATCACTTCATTAGGGAGCTTGTCGAAGATGGTATTCTCACTCTTGAGTTTATTCACACTGATGATCAGAAGGCTGACTTGTTCACCAAACCTCTTAACAACAAACATTTTGAATTCCTTTGTCAAAACATTGGTGTTATCTCCATGGATTGATCTCTTTCTCTCCTCTTTCTTCCTCTTGCATTTGCTTTTAGTTTTTATACTTTGCATTGTTTAACTTGTTTTTGTTTGTTTTCAGTTTTGATTATTTTGTTTTTAATATAAAAATAAAAAAAATTGAAAAATCAGAAAAATACAAAAATAGTGTGTGTTATGTGTACATTGGTACTTGTGTACCTTGGATGTCCATTGAAATAAAGTTTTCTAAACTTTGTGTCTCTTTTAGCTTAGATGAGCATCTCTATGCACAATTAAGCAAGTGAGCTTTGTGGCTCTTGTTTGTGATGAGTAAGATTAAGTTATCTCTTGTACTT
>JAOXJQ010000107.1:37563269-37576668 GCA_025762765.1 Quercus bicolor | reverse complement strand
TATACATATATAAATAATGAAGAGACACCATTGAAGAGTCGTGACCAGCAAAATACCATTAAAAATAGTTTACCAACAATTCATAATGGTCAAAATTCAAGTTAGGCATTCTTGTCTGCATAATTCTAAAAAAAAAAAAAAATGAAACTTTGAATGAACTCGTATTTAAAATTTTTCTAGAATGATTCATTAAGAGCTAGCATTGGCAGCAGGTGTACCAAATGCTAAAATTTTAGCATTTGACACACTAAACACTAAAAAACACACCTTATGAGCAAATTGGCCCTATTGTGTGGGTGTCAATTAGTTCAACTAGTAAAGTTTCTTATTGTCAAATGAAATATATAGAGTTCGATCTCTGCCTATACCAAAAAATCAATTGATATCTTAGTCTAATGATAAAGAGCAATCACCGATTAAAACTATCTTTAAAAAAAAATAGATCCATTATGTCAAGGCTCATGACTCATTAGACTTATTGCTTTTCACAGACTACGCTTGTGTATATCAGATTTACAATTCAAAGTTATAGAAAGCATGCTATTTAGGGGAGTATTTATGAGTAAATTCATAAGAGTTAAAATAGAACTTAAAATTGAAGATCCTCTCTAGAGCAGGTTCTTCTTGGACAGAAGCCCTTATACTGATTTGTGGATACAGTTTAAATATGAGAGGGTTGCTGATTTTTGTTATAAATGTGGTAGATTAGGGCATTTAAAGGACAAATGTCCGAGAACTGAATCTACAGCAACAAATTCTAATGGGAAAGAGCCTTATGGATTTGGGCCTTGGATGAAAGCGGAGACTGTAGGGAAAAGAACAACAAGATGGGTAGAATTCTTGGCAGACATAGCCAACTCAGATGAAGGAATTCCTGAGGGACACCAAAACTCCATGTAGTCTGAAGCTGACAGGTGTGTAGAATACGTGCTGGAGAAAGCAAGTATTGAGAATTAGTATGAATCCTCAAGTGATCTGATGGAAGGCTTGAGGAATTTTCTGACAAAATTTGAAGAGTTGGCGGCCAATGTCACCTCAAAGCAGCTTTGTCTAGGTAAACCTCTCCAACTTTCCTCCTTAAGCAAACCAACTACTCTCCCCATGAAAACTGAACTTTCTGATGTCACCAACCCACATGTCTCAAATATCAACCAAACCAATAACTCATCCCAAGATTCTAACTATAGTGAAATCCCAAAAATTCAAACCTTAGATCCTGAAGCATCCAGAAACATCCCACAGATATCAACTCCACTTGACCAACCGAATGGGCCCACAGCTGACTCAGAAATTATGGATCCAACTCTTCTAATTAGGCTTTCATGGACTATTTTTTATAATGAAGGCGAACCCAATTTAACTATCGAGCCTGATCATTAACAAGGTAGTAGTGTAAGTCAGAAGAATGAAACCTACAAGTTGGGAGTGAAAAGGAAATTAGAAGTAGAAGATTGGCTACCAAGCAAAAGGGCTATTAAGCTCACAAAAGTGGGCTTCGGTTTGCTTAAAATAGCCCATCAACCCACCAGTCAGACTACTCTAGCCCAACAAAGAAATACCAGCAAATGCAGCCCCATTCGTAAAAAGAAGATGAAAGTTTTGGCTAGGGAACATTCCTATATGCAAGCTTGTAGCTCTCCACAAGAGGTAAGCTCTGGAAGTTATCACTCTCCTTGTAATGATCCTTCCCTTACATCCAAAATGGCTGAGGAGGTGGGCCTTACCATGCCCCCAACTCAGCCATGATTGTCCTATCTTGGAATTGTTATGGCTTGGCTCGAGCTGCGGCAAAGAGAGCTTTACGAGCTTTAATAAAGGATATTGGCCCAGATGTAGTATTTTTATCTGAAACTAAGATTCCCATAGATAGAGTAAGGAAGTTCTTGGTGTCTCTGGGGTTTTACAACTTGGATTTTGTTAATCCCAAAGGGAAGAAAGGTGGGCTTATAGTTGGGTGGAAAATTAGAGTTGATATGGAGATCACTTCAAAGTGTAATAACATGATTAATGGCTTGGTTTTCTTTGATCCAATAAATGAGCCATGGATGATATCATTGGTGTATGGCCCTCCAAATAGGAATAATAGAGGAACATTTTGGGATGATGTTGATAAGGTAGGAGAAGCCTTTAATGGGGGATGGCTGTGTCTTGGGGATTTTAATCATGTTTTTTCTCAAGCTGATAAAAGGGAGGCAAGCCAGTTGCAACTCCGTCCAAAGGAGGTCCAAATGTTGTAATTGATAAAAATGGTCTTATTTACCTTCAGTTCTCGTGAAATCCTTATACTTGGTCGAATAAGAGGGAGGGCTTAGCAAATATCAAGGAAAGACTGGATCGTGGGTTTGCAAATGAGATATGGAGATTCATTTTCCCTAGAGCTACTGTTAAACATGTTCCGGCCTCATCATCAAACCATTCCCCAATAGTCCTTAATACTAATGGAGAACAGGGACAAGGCAAAAAGCCTTTCAAGTTTGTCGAAGCATGGACTAGAGATGAAACCAGCATGTTTGTTGTTGAGAATGCTTGGAAGAAAGGGTTCAATGGGACCCCTATGTTCAAAGTTTGCAAGAAGATTAAGGAGACGAAGGAAGACTTGCATAGATGGAATAGAGATTGGTTTGGAAATATCCAAACCAAGATTAAGGAGAAATGGGATCAGCTTGATCAAATCCAAAAGGAAGAGCCCACATCAGAGAACTTGGAGAAAGAAGCTAATACAAATTTAGAGCTTCATGAGTGGCTGATAAGAGAGGAATCATTATGGAAACAAAAATCTCAAACCAAATGGCTACCAGCAACAAATTTAAATACAAAATTCTTCCATCTCTCAACAATTGTCAGGAGAAGGAGGAATGCAATTGACTTTCTGAAAAATCAACAGGGGAATTGGATCTCAAGCAGAGAAGATATTGGAAAATGCTTTGTGGAATTTTTTACAGGTCTGTTTAATCATCTAGTCCTTCTATTCCAAATAA
Organism: Quercus bicolor; assembly: GCA_025762765.1. Taxonomy (NCBI): domain Eukaryota; kingdom Viridiplantae; phylum Streptophyta; class Magnoliopsida; order Fagales; family Fagaceae; genus Quercus; species Quercus bicolor. The sequence continues at coordinate 37,573,690 of JAOXJQ010000107.1, read as the reverse complement.
TTTAGATGGCCTTATTTCTCCAAGTTTATCCCAAGATGACATAGAGATGTTAACAAAGATTCCCACTGCAGATGAAATCAAAAAAGTGGTATTTAGCATGGGATCTAACAAGGCTCCTGGCCCTGATGGGATGTCAGCCCTCTTCTTCAAGTTCTATTGGAATGTCATAGGTGGAGAAGTTATTGAAGCAGTCATTAGCTTTTTCAATAGGAGGTATATGCTAAAAGAGATCAACCACTCGTTCATTGCTCTCATTCCTAAGGGGAATAATGCAGCTTCTGTTAATCAATTTAGACCGATAAGCTTATGTAATGTTCTTTACAAAATCATCTCCAAACTTCTTGCAAACAGACTCAAGCAAGTTTTAAACAAGTTAATTTCCCCTTGGCAAATAGCATTCATACTAGGCCGCAATATCCAAGAGAACACATTTCTTGCCCAAGAAATTCTCCACTCAATGAAAAAGAAGAAAGGGAAAACAGGATGGTTGGCTCTAAAAATTGATATGGAAAAGGCTTATGACCGCCTGGAATGGAATTTCCTTGAAAAAGTTCTCCAATGCTTTGGATTCCCGTCCATCTGGATTCAATGGGTGATGTAATGTGTGTCAACTACATCTTTCTCCATTCTTATCAATGGTAGCCCATTTGGTTTCTTCAAACCTCAAAGAGGGGTAAGACAAGGAGACCCTCTTTCCCCATTCCTTTTTGTTTTGGTTGCGGAGGTATTAGCCTGGTTGATTGAAAGAGAAGCCCATGCAATGGCATAAAAGGCTATAAGTTAACCCGAGATTTAATTCCCATTACTCATCTTCAATTTGCAGATGATCTCTTTATATTTGCTCAAGCAAATGAAGGAAACTTGGGGAGAATTAAAGCTTGCTTGGATACTTTCTCAAATTGGTCTGGGCAGAAGATAAATTACTTCAAGTCAGTCATTATATTTAGCAAGAATACTTCCCGTACCCAAAAATCTCAGCTAGCAAACTTCATTGGTATAAATGCCTCAAACAAGGAGAAGTACCTAGGCATTCCAATAGCATCTGGTAGGGATATAAAAGCAGTAGTTGAGGAAATAATTGAGAAAGTTAAACAACGTTTGCAAGGCTGGAAGATGAAATCTCTTTCACAAGCTGGTAGAGCCACTCTTATTACATCAGTGGCTTCCTCCATCCCTTCATATCAAGCTTCGTATCTCATTCTTCCCCCTCAAACTTGTTCCAAGCTTGATGCTCTAAACTGAAAATTTTGGTGGGGATCAAAGGAGGAAATTAAGCATGAATGTTGTCTTAAAAGCTGGAACTCAATTTGCACCCCTAAGGATGTTGGTGGTCTTGGTATCAAAAAAACGACAGATATGAATAAAGCTTTAGTGGCAAAAATGACATGGGATGTTGCAAAGGGAGTGAATAAAATGTGGGTTAATATTTTCGAAATAGAAACTTTATGAAAATGCCCACTCCTAAAGGCGCTTCATGGGCATCTCAAAGCATCTTCCAGTGCAGGGAGGTTATCAAAAAAAGGATGTGTCACCGGATCAACAATGGTCTTAACACTTGGATATTGGAAGACCCGTGGGTTCCCAATGAACCTGACTTTACTCCAAAAGTTAGATGTGGAGTCTCTGTGGATGTCCATTTGGTTGCTGACTTAATTGACAGAGACACTAGACAATGGGATAGAGGTAAGTTGTCAATCTTATTTGAACCCTCATCGGTGACAAATATTCTAAACATTCATCTCCCTATCCATATCCAGCAAGATCAAATTTATTGGTGCCTTTCTCATTTAGGAGAATTCTCAGTGAAGTCAGCTTATAAGGCCATTAGATGCTCTACTCATTCAAGGCATCCCCATATGTCAAATAAAGATTGGAAAGGGTTGTGGAAACTCAAAATTAACGCCAAACTCAAGAATCTTTTGTGGAAAATGTGTTGGAATATCCTCCCCACTTGCTCTGTCCTTAATAACCGCTTTGCCCTTCTTTGGATTGCCATTTATGTAATAATGCCCCTGAAACATTGGAGCATCTTTTTCTACATTGTGAGTGGGTTGCCCAGATTTGGCTTATGGCTCCTTGGCCTCTCGTTATCCACAATTTAGCAAATGTTTCAATTGTGGACTAGATCAAAGCTATTCTTTATCCAAGCTCTAAACTTGATCTAGATGATGAAATGGCCAGGGAGTTTCAGCTATATGCAGCAATCTCTTGTGATCAATTATGGTGGGCAAGAAATAAAGCAAGAGTGGATGGGATTAATAGTAATCCAACAGAGCTTGCTAGACAGATCCTACCGGTTTTTCAAGAACACAAGCAAGCTTCGAAGGTGTAGTCCGTAAGGCCAAGAAAAGATGTATCTTGGTCGCCGCCTCCTTCCAATTGGATTAAAATGAACTTTGATGCTGCAATTAGGGAAGAAAAAACCACAATAGTAGTGGTTAGTAGAGATTCTATGGGTAATACCTTGAAAGCATGGTCTAACCCGTTTCTTTCCAATAGTCCATTGGTGGGGGAAGCTAGAGCAGCTTGGAGTGTCATTAGGCTTGCTGCTAGTAAAGGTTATGAGAACATTATACTAGAGGGTGATGCTTAGAATGTTATTGAGCCAATCCGTAATGCAGATGTTGATCCCCATTGGAGCATTAAATCTTTATGTGATGATATTTTGTATTTTGTGAAGTACATTGTTGTAAAATTTTATTTTGTTTGTAGAGAGGGCAATGTCTCTGCCCATCTTTTGGCCCAATAGACAGCTCTTGTAAATTGGACTGGGCCAGTTTCCATCTCTTATCTGCTTTCTTCGATTTTGCAGGCTTGGGATAGAGATGGAATTTGGCACAATTCTTCTCCCCTTGTTCAGGTTGAGCAATAAAGTACTCATTCAGCGAAAAAAGAAAGCGTGATGTTTAAAAGGACTGGACCAGAAGTCAGGAGAGAGAGAGAGAGAGAGAGAGAGAGAATCTATATATTAAAAAAAAAAAAACAATTGTATTATAATATTAATTACAACAACAATACAAGGACAGCAAATCAACCACTAAGGCACTAATTAAAACGAAAACAATGCGATAATAACAAAGTAATGATAACTATGTCAAGATAAGAACCGGACAAATATCCAATGGTCCATTCCTCCCTTCATAAGAATACAAACTCTGTATAAATATTTTATTGACAACAAAAAAGTGGTGAGATCAAATAAAAGAACAATGGCCTCAGGCCTCTAAAACGCTCTTAACCCTCAGAAGCATACATCCAGCGCACAGCAGCAACACAAGGCAGCACAACTGCATATAGCAAACAAATAGACAGATCATTATTATGCATGTCATCTATGCATAAAATAAACATATACATAATATGTAAATCAAAAGGTAATGAATAGATAAATAAATGAGAGAGAGAGAGAGAGAGAGAGAGAGAGAGAGAGAGAGAAGGCTTACCATCCCTTCCAAAACCCGTCACCCCTAGACTTGGTTTCCACCGGAGGAGGAGGATTTTGAGAGTATCCGGAGCCATCTTTTGTAGGATAACCAGCCGGTGGTGCAGCTACATAATAAGTTGGCGCGGTTGAAGGCGGAGGATATGCAACTGAAATTTTTTTTTAAACCACTCCATGTAATCAATACTTAATTCAACAAAAATACACATGAATTATTTGAATAAATATAGCAAGTGATCGGATGCATCTTGCCTGCAAGTGCAAGATTACAATATTTTCCATGAGTACATGATTATGACCATAATGTTTTGAAATCATAAACAACATTAAAATTTTAATGTGGACTGGAAAACTGAAGATGGGGAAGGCCCCAAAAATAAAATCATTACAAAAAGGAGTCCAGGCAATAAGGGCATGGGTAGCACAGTTGGCTTTTCTTAATCTTAATATTGCAATTGCAGGTTATAAAAATCAAATTATTTTTTCCATAAAAAAATATTCAAATTATTTTTCTTCTTGCAGATGAATATTGAAATAATTTCTTCCCCCTAACGAACACCTGAACAATTTTCCTGAGTGTCAGTGTGTGGCAGAAAATTCAAAGATTGTTTACAAACATCAACATAACTTGTGGTGAAAAATGAAATACATGAGCAATAACTAATAAAACATGGTATCTAGTAGTTACCTGCAGGCTCACTTGAACTCATCTTTGAACAAAGCTCTCTTAAGAAACAAAAGAAAGGTATGTGTAGATATTGATAAAACAAAGTAGGAGAAATGATAGAAGGAAAAGAATGAGAGAATCTAGGTATGGGTTGATGGAGGGCTTTCTATATATATTTATAAGGAGGGGGCTTTGGGTTGGGTGGAGTTATTGTTTCTTAGGAATAAGCGCGGGCGGCTACACGGACACCGCGTTGGGGAAGAGTAGAATATTTAAGTCAAAGACTACTTGGCGAAAGGCAAATAAGCAATGTAAATCAATGGAAGCAAGAAGAATGCAAGGCTGCAGGCTATATTATTATTATTATTATTATTATTATATTGCTTGTCTTCAAGAGCCGGTCTTATCTGGAGAACCTACTTTTGATTGCAACACCTGCCCCATATATGTCTTTTTATATGTCATATTTTTCAGCTTACACGTCACGTAACCATATAATAATAATAGTATAAAGATAATGTATTTAATGCTTCTCAATTACGTATCTCGCGCGTGGCAGGTATTCTTTTTTTTTTTTTTTTTTCCTTCTTCTAAGTTCTAACGTATTCAGACATAAAATTAATGGAGGTCCCCCTAACCCTAACCCTAAGTCCCCTATTCTTTAAAGGCAGGAAATGGGAAAGAAAGGAAATTGTGGATTGAGGCTGCCATTCAATTCAACAAAATCTTAAGACTTCTTTCTTCAATTATTGTTTATGGGAACCGGGTCAGAATTGACGAAGCTGATTTGTTGGCCCACCCCCACATTACAATAACCTAATTTTTAATTAGATTCAATATATAACAGCCTTTTCCACTATGTGTTAATCCACCTAGTAATTTGGCTAACCAAATTTGATATTAAACCCTCTTAGAAGCTACCTCTCAAATCTGTATATAATTATCTTCAAAAAAAAAAAAAAATCTGTATATAATTAATAGTAAACAAGATGATGATGATGTTTTAAAATGTTACCGACTTCCTATATATAGCCTACAGCTTATTGATCAATTTATATTCCCTGCATTGTTCCACTCAATAACCGGTGGTGGAAAAACATACGTATGCTTGAAGATTTTTTTTTTTTTTTTTTTTTTTGCTGAATAAAAAAATAAAAAAATCTTCAAGCATACGTATGCTTGAAGATATTTCGCTTGGAGTTGGAACAAGAAATAACTCACAAGGTTTAACCCCAAAATAATAGGTCAGAGATGTGAACCAAGCTATTTATGAACCTTCTAAGTTCTAACCCAAGCTAAGAAACAGCTTACCTTATTTATGATGACTTATTTAACAAACCAACCAAACTCAAACATTATAATGTGTCTGTACATAAACTATATGAGACTCCATTTAAGTATATATAATATTAAAAGTATGTTTACATGTATATAAACATATTTATACGTATTTGAAATTAGATTATATAAATTTATATGAAATCAAATTATTTGAACACAAACTAGTTTGGTGTTGAGCTCGACCTCAACTCGTTTACGGTCCCATTAATTTCATCCTGGATGTAAAAAAAAATGCATTCCAACTTCTGCCAAGGGATTGTGCTGTGCAGACGTGTACATATTAGTGGAAATCATTTGGAGGGGGGGTGTTTGGTACATGTGTTTAAAAACATGTGTTTTGTTATTTGAAAACATGTGTGGAAATACGTGTGGGTGAAAAATTATATAGAAATGCATGTAATGTTGTTTAAAAATTAAAAATGTGTGTTTGAGTAAGTGTACCAAACACCCCCTTGAGTTGTTGAATATCATTTATATAGAAAGATTGCCAAAATAGATCATTGATCAATTCATCTCCTAAAATAAGTTTCTAATAGTAGAAAATTTTAACCTACCCTCCAGAATTGTATGCCAACCATAATCTTATCAGCTTCAATGCAAAATTACCCTACACAAGTACATGAATGATACCATCTTTTAACACTATTTCATATCATGCCCAAATCTGATGACATACATATGACAATGAGAGAAGGGAGTGAATTGTAGAGCACAATATAACAAGAAAACATTAGATGCGCGAACTGAAGAATGTCCTCTAGTGGCAACTATGATTATGCATAATTTGCACCTACGTATGTTTCACTCTTGCCCTCTTCTTCCTCAATAAAAGTGAATTCTTTAAATCCACAAGACTGCAACAGTAAACCTTAAATGTATACCTATTATAAGACAAGAAGGCATCGCCTATGGTTCCGGCAACGTTATTTCGAACCTTCCTAACACAAACCTGCAATTACAACTTGGTAAGTTTACAAATAGATTCCCATGTGTAATAACAAAAACAATGATGCTTGTACTTGATCAATTGGCCCAGCCGCTGGATCCTGATTACGATGAATAAACAATCCCATTGTCACATTTGTTTATAAAGTGCGCACTTCCACCTATATCATACATATTAGGAGGACCACCAACCCGTTACTGCAACTGTGAAACAAGGGAAGAATTTCGAAAGAAAGAGAAACTCCGGAACAAACTACAGGTCATGGTAGTCAACCTGTCACGCCCCAAACCCAAAAGGGGTCCAAGGCATGAAAAGCCGAGCCTTCAAGAGGATTTTTTTTTTTTTTTTTTTTTCATTTGATAAAGTAAATAAACATGTTGATCTCTCCACAATATAAGTCAGAGCTTTATAACACATTTACAAACAATACAAACTACAAATCACATGTCTCCAAATATACATAAAAATCCAAAGCTCCAAATAAATAAACACAAAGTCATGATCCTCTTAAAAATACATGACCTCAACAGAAAATCTAGGCTTACCATACCCAAGGCTAACAAACCTCAAGAGCCCAACCTTTAGTAGAATTAGCTATAGCCTCGATAAATTTAGTAAGTTAAGTCACAACGATTTATAGCACAAATCTCCCACTTAGCATAGTTTTCCAATCACCACCAATAAACTAAGCTCCATGCCCAACGCATAGCTAATTTATCTGTAAAACTATTGGAGACTGGGATGAGCTAAAGCCCAGTAAGTAGCATAATTAATATGGGTGGGGGAAATGCAAGTTGAATGATAATGAGCACTTTACAAAACATGCTATAATTTGGGAATTTCCATTTAAATTCTGTAAAATAAATTTCCTTAACAACACGACAAGAATGATAGACATAATGTAGCATCAAGCTTCCCAAAATAACTATAAAACTACATGTCATTCACTGTGAGTAATAAAAGTTTCCAATACAATTTCAAAACCAGAAAACCTTATCCAAAGCCACATGACAAGGTGCCACAAAGACGGAAATATCACCAAGACATACCGCCATAGACAAGTCAGAAGCCAAACACAATTGCATGATACGTACCTCTTTTGGCATGTGATCTATCGGCTCATGGGCATCAACCTCACCCACACCCTTAAGGATTTACCTCTCCACCCCATGGGGAGCAAGGGATAACGCGTCATATAGTACCTCTTTTGCATGTGGTCTTTTGGCCCTGCCTAGCCTCATCCACACACTCAAGGATTTACCTCTTCCCCCCATGGGCAGCAGGGAATGACGCGTCATGCAGTACCCCTTTTACATGTGGTCTTTTAGCCCTATGGGCAACGGCCTCACCCACACACTCAAGGATTTACCCACATCATGCAAAGTGAGAGCCTCCAGCCTAGCTTGTCGTCACAAAGACGAGTCGGAGAAGGGCAATCACTCATTCTTAAAACCAGCATTCTTAAGACCAAAGAGCCGGGAGGAAGGGGGGGCTTTCCGTTCCTAGTTCTCATGTAGCTGGATCCTCCAGAACCACAAAAATCCTTAGTTAGAATGGGATTCCAACTCAGCATCCCTTTTTGAGATTTTGAGAAGTGTTGCTCTTTGGAGAGCACAATACGATGAAAATCACACATCACAAAGACAAGGTAATCACACATTACACAAACGTCACCGCAAAGATGGGGTAATTACCAATATCATAACACAAGGGCAAACCCACATCAAAAGCTCACAAGTTAAATGTATTCAACATACAAAGTTTTGAGAAGTGTTGCTCTTTGGAGAGCACAATACGATGAAAATCACACGTCACAAAGACAAGGTAATCACACGTCACACAAACGTCGCCACAAAGATGGGATAATCACCAATATCATAGCACAAGGGCAAACCCACATCAAAAGCTCACAAGTTAAATGTATTCAATATACATAGTTTACTTCCAAGTAATTTCATAAAATATTTCAATAACTAAATATCTACAATATTCTCAAAGTCCTCAAAACCATTTCTTGTCAAGAATGTTTTGCATCAATTTCTCAAATAATACAAGTTAAGATAAAGATTCTTTAGTATTTCAAATAATACCATAAATCCATGAAACCCATTATCAAAGAATTCAAAGATGTTTTTCTTTTCCATGCCAAATGTTCATTCATTTCCCCACATGCAATATTAAACATGATGTGCTTTTCCTATACAATCATCTATAGTAGGGTCACAACACAACACTTTTTAAGAAAACATAGTTCCACAAATAATTTTCCAAAATGTGTTCAACACAAAAACAAAGTTTCACATTATGTGAGTATGTTTCTAAAAAAAATCTTATTAAGAAGCCACTTACATCAGCAGTCCAATCCAAGTTTACCTCAACTGGGCATCGCATTCAACCAATCAAGTTACTAAGTCCATCACCAAGTACCTTGGAACCTAGAAACACAAGTATCAAGCCTATTAATACAAGGCCTACTGCAAATTACACTATCATATTTGTCTCCATATATAGAAAAAGATCCCCTCAAAAATCAAACCTAAGGCCCTAAAGCCTGATTTGACCATCCTAAGACAATTACCCCTACCCAAACGGGAACCAAGCAAACATACAAGAAACTCATAAGGCTATAACACAACCAAAACCTTTTATTTACCTACCACAACCACAAGTCAAGCAAATGCAACCTCATAACTCATTGAGGTCATCCATCAAACACTTGACAAGCCTACATCATTTAAATAATTCTATAGTTACATTTTCATCTACTATCTACATAGCTACACTCATTTTTGCATGTCACAAAACCACTCAAAGATGTAAAGAAACCCACTTTTTAAATCAACTAAATTTTTTAATTTAAAAATTCACAATCACAAGAACAACAAAAACCATATGGTTGTTCAATAAGACCCAACCCTCAAATTTAGTTTTCAAAACCTCCTTGCCATCCATCAAAATAAATGGCTAAGCATCAAACTAATTTTATGAAAATATCACACAAAAACCAAACCCATAGATGCTATGAATTAAAACTCACAACCCATAACTTGAGATTTTCGGCCATCCATCCAAGACCACCTTCCATGTTAAATTAAACAAAACTCAAAGTAGTACTATTAACGAAAAATCACTTGGATCCACCATTACTAACAAACATGCATATTTAAACTAAACTATCAAAAAGAACATGAAAATTACCTTTTTTTATTTATTTATGATGGCCAAGTATACAGGGGAAAATCTAGAGCCTTCATATGAGATTGCAAGGAAGAAACCACCAAGAGAGAAAGGTGGAGATGGCTATGGAGTGTGTCAATTACTAAAGGAGGAAGAGAAAGAGAGAATTAAGAGATGGAGAAAGAAGAATAAGATGAGAGGTGGAGGGGTCTACTGTATGGTGATAAGAGAGGGGGGGGGGTGTGCTGTGGAACAATGTGGACCACTAGTCCACTCAAAATATCTTAAGGGGAAAAATTTACAAAAATATCCTCAAAATATATTGCCAAACTTTTTTCTTTTTTCTTTTTCTTTTTCTTTTTTTTTTTTTTTTTGGGGGGGTGTTACACAACCTGTCTAGGATGTGCTACAAACCAAACATGACAAGAGTGATGTTGAGCCAAGCGTTTGATTTTGGTAAGCATCTGACTCACATACTGTCTCAATCCAGCAAAATATACACTTACTCCTTGTGTGTTTGGTTGTGTTGCTTTTGTTCATGTCCTTGATCCTGGTCAAGATTAACTGTCTCCTCAATCTCGTAAGTGTATTTTCCTTGGATACTCACATACTCAAAAAGGTTACCGTTGTTATACTTCTGAATTTCGTCACTATTTTGTGAGTGCTGATGTTTTCTTTTCTTTTTTTTGAGTCAACCCCATTCTTTTCATCACCTGGCTAATGTATGCAACTCCAATCGTGAGGGGGGGGGGGGGGGGGGGGGGTGGTTTAAAAAAAAACATTACAAAATTAAAACCACCATTGACAATCCAAACATATTTTAAACAAAAAAAAAATTTAATTTTTTT
>JAOXJQ010000107.1:37514717-37531111 GCA_025762765.1 Quercus bicolor | reverse complement strand
TACTCCATAACCCCGTCAGTTCTAGCTGACGATTTGTGGAGTTGGATTTGTATTTCTTTTATTATTATTATTATTATAGTTAAAGGGGTATTTATTGATTGATTCCTTGAGCAGCCATTAATAAATGTCAGAACACATGGCTCAAGCCAATTGGCCTCATTTATGGACAAGGGTGTTGCTTCGTCTTCCGTGCATTTTTTATCCTATATATACCTCTCTTCCTTCCTCATTTTCTCTTATTTCATCATTGTTGATTATCAGAGAGAACTCGTCATTTCAAGAACTTTGCTCACGTCATTGTGCCTCTGTTACCGTCCTTTTGCTAAGACTATCACCTTCCAGGAAACTATCTACTTTACTTGGTAAGTCACATTTTCCTTCTTTTTTATTTTTGTCTCTCATAGTTAATTGTTTAACTTTTTTAGAGAGGTTGTCAGCTTAGGTTCTTAGAATACCTCCGTCACTTGTAGGAAAATAGATGTTTAGAGAAATGATGAGTGAGCAATCATTAGTTCATGAGGGAGCAAGCTACGACGAGGTCTTCCAGTCAGGTCACGAGCCCGATGAGGGCCTTTCATGGTTGTCAAAGAAGGAAGCGTCAGCTCACTCCCTTGATGAGGAAGTGGGAAGTTATGTGGGGGAAGGTGGAGAAAAGGAGGTAGATAAGGGTGAGGATGAAAGTGATGAAGGAGGAGAAAAGGGAGAAGGCGACGAGGACGAGGGTAACGCTGACGAGAGAACCACTGAAGTTAGAAGATCAGGAAGTCCTAGACATACTCGTCCATTTATCCTACCCAACATGTGGACCATTAATAACTTCTTATCGAAGATGACGACTAATATTTTTAAGAATATAAAGGACCGTTACCAAATCCCTAACCATATACCAATCCGTCTCCTTGGGAAATTCAAGAAGTACTTCTTAGGGAAGACTATGGACGTCGGTATGTATGACGCTGAGTTCGTAGCGGGGCTAAGGCTGCCACTAACGACGTTACACCATCAGCTAGCTAATTTTCTTGGACTATCCATCAACCAGATCGCTCCTAATGCCTAGAGGATCTTTATAGGCGCTGAGATTTTGTGGGGTCGTCTGAGCGGGGGGAACGGTTAGCTTTCACTAGACGAGTTCTTTTACTGCTACAGACCTCAACACATCGTCTCGTCCCAGGGGATATACTATTTTGCTGCACGGAAGAAGGCTTTAAGGCTCGTGTCTGACATGCATGATTCTAACTGGAACTGGAAGGGTAGATACTTCTTCGTTCAATGGACGAATTGGGTATGTCCTCCAGAGGAGTGGAATACAATGCCCCATGGTTTTGACAATACTTGGGGCATTGTCAAGGATTCAGGTTTAGTGCTGTCAGTTTTTGCTCTAACCTTTTAATTTACTTGTCAAGTGTTCTAATGTCGTCGCGTTCCCTTTTTCAGCTAGTGTTCGTCTAATCATAACTGACGAGCAGGAGGCCTTCATTCGTTGGGCCCTTGACATCCCATTTGAGTAGCAAAAGTGTAGGGATTTGATTACCCTAGATACACTACACGCATACTGTGGTGGTCTAGAGCCAACCCCAGCAGCTCGCAGACTAAATACTTATTCCCGTCGTTGTAAGTATTTTTAATTTTCTCCCGTCGTCTTTCTTTATGTTGTCACTTGATCTAAAGCTCATCACTTGTCCTTTGCAGAAATGGAGGCCACTAGGCAGAGAGCACTAGTAAAGGTAGCTGCTGCTCGAAGAAAAGAAGAGGAAAAGTTAAAGGAGAAGGAGGGGGCATCGTTGTTAGCCCCTTAGGCTGTCGGTGAGGGGGCACCTAAGAGGAAGGCTGACGGGAAGCATGACCGCTCAACCAAAAAGGTGTCCGTCACTTCTGGGGAAAAGCTTCCCAAAAAGCCGTCACCTCTTAAGCCGAAACACGGGGTAAGCAAGGGACTAATGACGACGTCAGGCCCCATCATCCAGGAACCTGACCGTCGTCTTCTTACTCACAAGGATTACACCATTGAGATGAAGGAGTCCATCATCAATGATAAGGATGTGGACCTTGTGCTGAGCAAGCGACGGAGGAGCTGGGGGCATCAAGCCTCTTTGACCTTGCTCGGGTACGTTCCTTCCTTTCTTTTTCTATTTATTCATTTTTATGCTTAATAGCTGAAGGTTGTTTTGTCTTGTAGGCATTGGTTCGTATGAAAGCTTTACAAGATAAGGGCGTCACCACAGAAAGGGTGATTACCCGTCTGCATAAGCACATAAAGATCCTGACCAATGAACAAAAGCAATATAAGGGTGCCATTCATACCCTCAATCAGGAGGTGAATGATCTGAGGGAGAAACTTAAGGAGGAGGGCTGTCAGAAAAAGAAAGAACAAGAAGCTAAGGCGACGGTGGAAAAGGAGTTGACGACTCTTTGGGCTAATTGGAGACGGCCAAGGCTGACGTTATAGTGGAGTTTAAGACTACACAATCTTTTATAGACTCTTGCACCGGCTATTACGGTAACGAGTTTGAGGACTGCCTAAAGCAAGTTAAGTCCCTCTACCCCCACTTGGATTTATCCAAGGTCACTATGGATGATCCCCTGCCATCAACACTTGTAGGCGACACTATTTTTGAAGAAACTGATGACTCCACCAAGTCAGAGGAGGTTTCAAAAGTTATCCGTCCACTTGTTGATCTTTTCCTTGTGGGATGAACTCGTCCACTTGTTGATTAATTATGTATCCGTCCACTTTTGGACTCGATAAACACGTAAAATAAACATGTAGAAAAAGATAAATAAGCTAGACATCTTTGAATAAACTCCTCTTATTATGATAAATGCATGTAGAAAAATTGTTCTTTAAGAAAAAAGACCGGCCCTTTGGGCTAAAAAAGTACTGTAGAAGAATTAACTAAAATAAATTGGAAAATTAGGAGTGTTACTTTTCATGCTATCATATCTACAGGTAATATTTTCGGAGATGCTCGATGTTCCATGGATGATGCAACTTCTGTCCGTCTAGCGTCTCTAGGTGATAGGTGACTTTCCTCTACCATGACGTGATTTTGTAGGGTCCCTCCCAGTTAGGGCCAAGCTTTCCTTGGGCAGGGTCTTTGGCGGTGTCCATTACCTTCCTTAAGATGAGGTCTCCAACCTTGAAGTCACGATATTTAACTCAAGAGTTGTAGTATTTAGCCATGAGGTCCTGGTATCGTGCGAGTCTCTATTCAGTTGTTGCCCTGACTTCATATAGTAGATCTAGCTATAGACGCATAGTCTCATCGTTCTTTCTTTTATCATGATTACCCACTCTATAACTTGTGAGTCCGACTTCTGCTGGGATGACTGTCTCGCTTCTATAAGCTAATCGAAATGGTGTTTCCCCTGTAGGCATCCTTGTTGTCGTCCTATATACCCATAGTACGCTTGGCAGCTCTTTTGGCCACACATCCTTTACCCCCTCGAGCCAAGTCTTGATAATTTTAAGTAAAGATCAGTTCATGACCTTAACTTGCCTGTTGCATTGTGGGTGGGTGGAGGAGGAGTAGTGGTTCTTGATTCCCAACTGTGAGCAAAAATCTCTAAAGGAGTTGTTGTAGAACTGCTTCCCATTATTCAAGACCAAGACTCTAGGGATCTCATACCTACAGATGATGTTTCTCCAAACGAAGCTTCTCACATTCTTCTCCATAATGGTAGCCAGGGCTTCTGCTTCTACCCATTTAGTAAAATAGTCTATACTGACTACAAGGAACTTCAGTTGCTGCATTACTATTAGGAATAGACCCATGATGTCGAGTCCCCATTGAGCAAATGGCCACGGGGCTATTATTAGGGTCAATTCTTCCGTCGGCTATCTAATGACGTTGCTAAACCTTTGACATTTGTCACATGTTCAGACATAAGTTTGGGCATCCTTCTACATAGAAGGCTAGTAGTATCCAGCTCTAATCAAATTGTGAACCAATGACCGCGATCCTGAATGCTTGCCACAAATCCCTTCGTGTACTTCTCTCATGACATAGTCTGCTTCTTCGGGGCTTGAACACCTTAGGTACAACCGGGAGAAGCCTCTCTTGTACAAGACATCCCTTATCATAACGAATCATGCCGCTTGGACCTTCAGCTTCCTTATCGTCAGGTAATGCGCCGTTTTTCAAGTAGGAGATTAATGGCGTGGTCCAGTTAGCTTCAGAGTTAATCTTTGGTATATCGACAATATCTATTAATGGTGAAAACTGAACAAAAGATGGTACCTTGCTGGAGATGATCATGTGTTTTGCTGATGCAGCTTTGGCAAGACGGTCGACTTGCTCATTTTCTCCTTTGGGGATTTAAACAACCTTGGCCTTTAAGTCGTCTACCCTTCTCTTTACTTGCTCCAAGTACTTCTTCATCCTTTTTCCCTTATATTCGTAATCCCCGTTTACTTGGTTGGTGATGACTTAAGAGTCGCAATGAATAACCACGCTTGCGGCCCCTGTCGGTTTATTGAGATCTAGTCCTGTCACTAAAGTTTCATACTCTGCTTCATTGTTGGTAGTAGGAAAGCCGAGACAAACCATACATTCAATTTTTTCCCCCTCCGGAGAACAAAGCACAATACCTGCCCCTCCAACTTACCAGTTGGACGATCCGTAGGTATGTACACTCCACCGAGGATACTCTTCTACCTCCTGGCTCTCTTTGTTAGTTAACTCCGCAATGAAGTCAACGATTACCTACCCCTTAATAGAACTACGTGGTTGATACTGTATGTCAAAATCACTCAACTCTATTGCCCATAGTGCTACTCGTCCCGTAGCATCAGGATTACTCATTGCTTTTCGTAAGGGCTTGTCAGTGAGGACGATCACTGTGTGGGCTTTGAAGTACAGCTTGAGCTTGTGGGCCGTTGTAACCAAAGTGAAGGTGAGCTTCTCCATTGGTAGGTACCTCTCTTCTGCCTCACGAAGCGCCCGGTTGGCATAGTATATGGGATTTCGCACCTTGTTTTCTTCTTTGATTAAGGCAGTGCTAATGGTAGTCGGTGATACAGCCAAATCGAGGAATAATTCTTCCCCTGGCTTTGATGGACTCAGTAATAATGGGGAAGAGAGGTAAGCCTTCAAGTCCTCGAATGCTTGTTGAAATTCAGCCGTCTATTCAAAAGATTTCCTCAACATGTGGAAGAAAGGTAAACACTTATTCGTCGCTCTGGACACGAACCTATTAAGCGTGGCTATCTTGCCGTTGAGGCTTTGTACTTCTTTCACGTTCTTAGGGGATGCCATTCTATTATGGCTCAGATCTTGTTCAAGTTAGCCTCAATGCCTCTTTGGGACACGATGAACCCTAGGAATTTTCCTACCGTCATACTTGCCTGGATTAAGCTTCATGTTGTAGGAACGAAGGGTGTCAAATGTTTCCCTAAAATCCTCCGAGTGATCGTCCTTCCTTCAGCTTTTCACCAGCATGTCATCAACATAAACCTGGACATTTTTTCCTAATCTGCTGTGCGAACATCTTGTTCATGAACTTCTAATATGTCATGCCCACGTTTTTAAGGCCGAATGACATTACTTTATAGCAGAAGAGGCCCTAGTTAGTAACGAACAAAGTCTTCTCCTAATCCGCTTTGTCCATTTTGATTTGGTTGTAACCCAAAAAAGCGTCAATGAAACTTAATAATTGGTGTTGAGCAATAGAGTCAACTAGGACGTCGACTCGCGGGAAGGGGTAGTTATCTTTAGGGCATGCTTTGTTCAGGTCTGTGAAGTTTACGCACATCCTCCATTTCCTACTAGCTTTCTTAACAATTACCATGTTTGCTAGCTAGTCAGGGTAGTAGACTTCCCTAATGAAGTTCGCCTCTTGTAGCTTATGAACTTCCTCCGTAATAGCTTGGTCTCGTTCTGGGGCAAATACTCGCTTCTTCTGACGGATGGGTGGAAAAGAAGGCAAAAAATTCAACCTGTGCATCATAACCGAAGGGTTTATTCCCGACATGTCTTCATGGCTCTAAGCGAATACATCCCGGATATCTTTGAGGAAAGTTGTAAGTGCTTGGCAGACCATCAGGCTAGTGAGGGTATTGATCTTGGTCATTCGATCAAGCTTGGAGTTGTCAAGAAGTATCTCTTCAAGCCTTTCAAAGGGCTCTGTCACTATCCGTTGTTCTTTTATGTTCATGGCCTAGAGGTGGTCGTCCATCTCCATCATAGTTATGTAGCATTAGCATGTGGCCACCTAATTTTTGTGCAGCTCTCTTATTCCATAATCGGTAGGAAATTTGATCATTAAGTGATAGGTCGAGGTTACAGCCTTCCATGATTTGAAGGTAAGTCGTCCTAGGATGGCATTGTAAGCAGACGAGCAGTCGGCCATAAGGAATGTTACGTCCTTAGTGATCTGCTGAGGATTGTCGCCCACCGTCATGGATAATGTGATTGCACCAAAGGGGAACACCCTAGTTTCTCCAAAACCAAAGAGCGGAGTGTTCGTCGAAACCAATCGCTTTCTATCAATCCTCATCTATTAGAATGCTGGATAATAAAGGATGTCAGTTGAGCTACCATTGTTAGCCAGAATCTGGTGCATGTTGTAATCCCCTACACGTATGCTGACAATAAATGCATCATCATGTGGGTGGTGAAGATGTCAAGCATCTTCTTCTGAGAATTCGATAATGGGGTTGTAAATCCCCGCCATCTTTGGTATGGAACTCGTCAGCTAGACATTATGAACCATCCTAAGGTAAGTCTTTCGAGCCTTTTTAGACAACCCAGTAGTCGTTGTGCCCCCTACAATCATTCTTATATCTCCTATGGGTGGCTTGGGATGCTCATTCTCCCACCAGAGAGCCTATTCTTGAGGTGGATCCGCTCTCTCCTTGTTGACGAACTTCTGCAGCTTTCCTTGCCTGATAAGGTTTCAATTTGTTGCTTCAAGTCATAGCAGTCAACAGTGTTATGGTCGTGATCATGGTGGAAGCGACAGTACTTATCTCTAGACCTCTTAATAGGATCTCCCTTCAACTTGTCGGAAAAGGTCAAGGCTCCTTCGTCCTTAATTTGCATCAAGACTTGTCGATCGGAGCAATAAGCAAGGTGAAGCTTGTGAACTTCCTTGCAGGGGGCTTGGAGCATTTGTCCTCCTGCCATTCTGCAATTCTAGCCGTCTTCTGCCCCCTGTTTGACCATATGTCTTCCTGTCTTTCCCTTTTCTTGGGCTTCTCTTCTCGGGTCAATAATGCGCCTTCCGCATTTATATACTTGGTCACCCTGTAAAGCACATATGATATAGTCTTTGGGTTGTTCTTATACAGAGAAAATAGGAACTTACCCTTCCGTAGCCCATTAGTGAATGCCACCACGAGTATCTTGTCGTCTGTTTCGTCGATTGAGAGGGTCTCCTTGTTAAATCGGGTTATGTAAGATCTTGGTGTCTCTTCCTCCTGTTGCTTAATGTTCATCAGGCATGCAGTGGACTTTTTATGCTTGTGCCCCCCAATGAAGTGTGAGGCGATATGGGCACTTAACTCCTTGAAGGTACTAATGGAGTTAGGCATCAGCCTGCTAAACCAGATCCTTGCGGGTCCCTTTAGCGTGGTGGGGAAGGCTCTGCACATAATCTCGTCTAACACCCCTTAAAGGTGCGTCAAGGTCTTGAAAGACTCCAAGTGATCTAAGGAGTCCTTGGATCCGTCATAATTTTCCACCTGCGGTATACGGAACTTCAGTGAAAGGGGGAATGAAGTGACAAATGCTGTAAATGGCGAGTCAATTCGATGGGCCAAGTCGTCGAGGTCGCTAAACACCCATCCTCTAAGGATGTTCATCATAAATTCCATCCGTTCTTTTATCATCTGCATCTTGGCAACTAAGTGAGGTGGAACCGTATCGGTGATGGATAGTTGGCTCGTATCCTGTCGTTCTAGTCTGCTTGGGGTGTTGCTATCTTCCGACCCTTCTTGGTTCCTCCTCTCAACGCTGGTGATTTCTTGATCTTCCTCCTGAGTATTAAGGTCTGCATTCTTTTGGCACAACTATTCTTCCAGGTCATGGTTTTGTTTGGTGAGGCGCTCCACGGCAGCGGCGAGAGTTTGAACCTGTCTCTCGAGGGCGGTTGCACGTGGTTCATCTCCTTGAGCGTCGTTGATGGTCACCATCAAGCAAGTGAGCACCATGCAACTCTTTGTCTGAGAAGCGATAGTATGGCTTACAAGTTGCAATTCCCCACAGACGACGCCAACTAATGATGCCGAAAATCGTCAGTAAGTCGCACAATACTCACATGCTCAATGTAAGACCTGCGAAACAAAGACAAAGAAAACCCTAGGAGAGTACTGGTGCGATACCGGCTAAAGACCCTCCGAAAGTTAAGTCAGAAAACTTTTCACAACTCTAGAGTGCTAGAACTAAAGTAAATTATGCGTACCTTGGTTTGTGAGAGTTTTGGGGTTTTTATAGTAGCGTAGGGTTGACACTAGTTCCTTGGCTAAGAAAATGTTTCCTTGTGGGAGAGAACCTCCTTAATTCACGTATCTTGTGAAATCCTTTCCTTGTAGGAGTCTTCTTGATTAGGGTTAAACGTGGGACACAAGATATTTCCTTATACACTTATGCGTGTAGATCAAGAAAAAATCATGCTGAACCTATCAGCTTCATCCCGTCAACTTCTCCTTCCATCAATACCTTAAGGTCATCTCTATTCCATACACTGACGACTTTCAGGCGAACCGTCAATCTTGAGATGGATTGCCAGTCTTTTGGAGTCGTTTACAGGCATGTAAGCAAAGTCATCAACTACTATAAGTTCGTCGACTTTACTTTAAGAATTCTACTTATCACTATATATATATATATATATATATATATATAACAATATTGTTTTCTTCTACCTAACTAATTAAATTTTGTGCCCTTTTTTTCAATATCATTTTTAAAAAAAATTTATGCATTTTTGCTTACTACTCCAACTAAAAAATAATGGTTTTTTTTCTTGAAACTTATCCAGGAGTTATTCTCATGCATCACATAGGTTAGCAACTAGTGTGTGTGTGTCCATATATATATGGTACACTAATATTGATTTGTATCGAAATATTTTCTCTCTCACTAGCTTAGGAATTAATACTTCTTAGTTGCCTTATGAAAGTTATGATAGGAAAAATACATTTGAAATATGGATCTCTATATTTATTTAGACTATTTTAGTTAATTTTTTCTATTTTTACTAATTATATATATATATATATATATAAATAATTATTAAATTAATTATAACATCATCATGGTCGATCTCGGTCCGACCTCAAAAACCTTAAATATCTCCCTTTTATGGTTCTTTAACCAATGCGGGTCTAAAAACCATAGTTATGGGCTCATTTTGCTTTAGTGACTATGATGAAGGGTAGTCTAGTAGCCTATTATTAGTGGTTAGAATGAAAAAAATACAGAATCCAGTTCTTGTAATCATTTTCTCAGTGGTAACAGAATGCCATTACCAATAACAGAGCTATTAGAGCATAGGCTCAATTATCTTTGATTTCTTGACAAGATATTCTTCTCTATACCCTAAATCTCTCTTTCTTCTTGAATCTGAAAGTTTAAAGCAGCATGAAATTCTGTCAAATATTTTATATAATACATTCAATAAGAAGATGAATTAGTTTCAAAAATGTCTATCTGATTAAGTATCTAATTCATAAGTCATGAGTTAAATGGAAAAACCCTAGCAGATAGTAATAGTTTCCACTTCCCACAAGATTGATGGACCATAAACTAAGATCATAATTTAGAGACCATATAGTAAATGACTATGAAGTCAAATTTGACAACGAATTAGCTTACCCTGTTCTCCACAGAGTAAAGTGCAAATTCCCAACCAGCATTCGCATTAAGATTGCACAAGAGAGCAATCACACACTTGTTCCAAAGATGAAATACACATTAAGTACTAGTATTGATCTTTAAGATGGACTATCTCAATTGGACGGATGAATTTTGGTCAACTTTTTTATTAGCCCCACTTAGGGTTGGTTGATGCTGGTCCAATTTCTATTCCTTTTTGCTTTCCCCTATAGACTCTGTCTTTGTCTCTGTCTCTCTCCTCTGTCAATCTTTCTTCCTCAGTTTTCAAACAAAAAGCAGTTTCTCTTCCACAATTTTCAAACAAACAACAATCTCTCTTTCACAATTTTCAAACAAACAGACTAGAAGCAAATGCAGATGTGCAAAAAAATCCCTCCCAATCTCTCCCCCACTCATTTCTCTCTCTGCCTCTAACTCTTTCTTCCCTAAATAAATAGATCTAGTAGACTATGGACTCCAGATCTTCCCACCCAAGAAAGTGGGGGGGGGGGGGGAAGGGCCCTCCAGGAAGATCTAGTGAGAGATTTGACCAATATTTTGTGATTTTTTTTGGGATTGTCGAACCTATGTCTGGTTTTAAAAACCAACAATTTGACCATGGTTCAATAGGTTCACTGAAAAAATAGAATCTCCAGATTTGACGGTTTAAAAAACCTGACCGATTGCTGATTTCTACCATGATATAATCTTTAAAATTTTTGAATTTGAAATGATATCTGAAATCAATAGATTTCAAATCAAGACATTTCAAATTTATTGATTTAAAATTCAAAGCCAAGTTTAAATGAGTTAGAGATATATTAGACATATTAGCCTAATGTAATACGCCCAAGCCCACTCCTACTTGTACTAGTAGTCTAAGATTTTGTCGCCTATATATCCTCATGTTAGGGTTCATTGTAACACATGTTGTTATATTATACTCTTACATAATAAAGATGTAGCCCTTAAGGGATTCCTTCATGGACGTAGGCCGACAAAGCTAAACCACGTAACTCTCGTGTTCTCGATGTTCCTATTCTATACTTCCCATTTTGAATCATTTCTAGCATATATAACATAGTTTAACACATCACTTTGCTAATATATTTAACATGGTATCAAAGTAAAATTTCATTCTTGGCATTAAATAACTATCTCTATACAGCAAAGAAGTTTCCCAAGTGCACAACACAGATCCACCACAGTGCTGCTTCTTTCCCACAAATCTAGACTCCACGGCATCACACAGCTCCCCCAGAACCATCGTTGCTGTCTCATCGCCAAGTCTTTAATCTCTCAAGCATGTCGCGCCTCCCTTTTCAAATTCCTGCAAATCCAACTTTCGCATGATGAAACCAACCACACAGGAGTGCTCCACGGCCTCTCCAATGAAAACCTAAGAACCTGGTCTCCAATGGCAATAGCATGTGCCCCCATGTGCGGTCAATGCTCCGATTCTTACTCCACGTGCCGCCAAGGATTCTTGACCCACAGATCGGATTTTGGACACACGCCACCATGAATGCCTTGTATCCGCCACTCTATGAAACCCAAGAATCTGGAACACATACAACCCTACACACACTCTCACGTGCCACTTGGAAGTTCATACATGCGTCATCACTGTCACGCGTCATCCACACGCCAAAGAACTACGTTAGCCTTCTCTTGACGTCATCCATGACATCATTTGTTGACGTCAGCAAGAGCCAGCTAAGCCCTAGCCATGTCACTACCATGCAAGCCTCGCCACGTCAAAAAGCCAGCACCACATCATCATTGATTCTGCTGACCTGGACTGACCCGACTTAGATTTCTTGGATCTAACTCGTAGATCGTGGCTAGTGCTTGACCATTGACTTTGACTCAATTGTTGACTTTGACTTTTTGCGTTGATCTTTGATCAAAAGTTAAAATTTCTAAAATGGCCTATCTTGCTCAGTTTTTTGTGTAGATTCTGATTTTAGACTTCGTTTCTTCATTTGAAACTCCAAAATTGATCAATTGGTACATTCTTCAATGTGGTTTCTTCAAAAGCATTCTTCAAGGCATCTTTAAGGGATCTTCTCATACTTATCCAACCTCAAACCTTCATTGAACTTCTATATTGAGTTTGAGGGAGAGTGTTAGAGATATATTAGACATATTAGCCCAATGTAATAGGTTTAAGCCAACTACTACTTGTATTAGTAGTTTAAGATTTAGTCGCCTATATATACTCATGTTAGGGTTCATTGTAATACAGATTATTGTACTACAATCTTATATAATAAAAATGTAGTCCTTATGGGATTCCTTTATGGATGTTAGCTAACAAGGCTGAACTATGTAACCCTCGTATTCTCGATATTCCTATTTTATGTTTCACCTTCCGCATCCATTTTAACATATACAACATAATATAACACATTGCATTGTTAATATATTTAACAAAATGCAAGTTTCCAAACATAGCCTTATTGAATTTATTGTGAAAGTTTGTGTTAAAATTGGTGGAATATATAAAGGCAAGCTTAAGAAAATCTAGATATATCTTATAGGTTTACAAAAGTTGAGCCATCGATGACATAATGCGCGTATTTTGTCCTGTTCCATTGATGGCTGGGAGAAGCCCACGGTACCACAACCACAAACTACGACAACTTCAAAATTAAGTTATGCTTTTTATGAAAAGCATGTAAAACACGTGCACATATGCTTGCATTTTTTTTATTTTTTATTTGTTTCTGGGCCACGCATGCTTGTGCATTTCTCTTTTTAGAAGAAAAGTGTATGGCTGTGTATGCTTGTGCATTTCTCTCGCAATCGGACAACTCGCACGTTTTATGGTATACGACATGCGTTCACATCTCACTTTTGTCTCTTTTATGTCGACAATGCTGTTTTTTTTTTTTTTTTTTTTTTATGGGGTGTCGGCAATGCTGTTAAATCTTTTGTTAACAGGACTTGCCATATTTTTGTGTCTTTGTTTCAGTCCGAATATACATTTATGGTCAATTTCAACTTTAGTTAGTTAACAGAGTAGATATCATTCTTATAATCATAAGGCTTTTGATTTTTGACAATAGATTAGTTAAATCTTCAAATAATTCTTTTTATTTTGGAAAATAATTCAGGTACTATCAATTTTAATTAAAAATTAAATATTATATTGTTAATATCGTACTTTATCAACCTTGATTTATGTGCAAGATCTCAAGAAATTTTTTTAAAAAAAAAATCATATTTTTACTAAAAGATAGTGAAAATGTCTAAATCATCATGGTTATCCAAAGTGCTCAAAATGTTTGTTCAAGTCAAAAAGACCACACCATCCCTAGTGGACCAAGAGTTGATTGGAGGTTAAATTTAATCAAAACTTCACAAGTACACATTTTTTTTTCATGTTTTTATATCAAATCTAATGTTTTAAGAACTTTTTGTCAATTTTGACCAAATTTGACTTAGATTAACTCTTAGAAGCTTGACCGAGAGTAGACCATCTAATCAGGATAAGCCCAGGCTCATATTGAAAAATAATAATTTTCCTTCAAAATTTTAAAAACTTTTCTCCCCATATCGAATAAACTTTGTTTAATTTCTCATCTCACATTCAATTAAAAGTAGAACAAAATATTAAAGAAAATGTTTCACATAATGGAATCACGTGTAGAACAAAATATTTTGGCTCTCACGTTTTCAAACCCCAAATGAAAGGAAGAAATAAATGCAGCTTGTATTTGAACGCAGCTTTTGTTGGAGTCTCATCCATTTACCAATTAGTTTACAAAGTAGAACAAAATATTAAAGAAAATGTTTCACATAATGGAATCACATTTTGTATTAATTAAGAAACATACCTTTGGACTAATAATCCTGCACTCGAAATGTGTGGTGAATTTGAGTTTGTTGAATGCTTATAGAGATTTTTTTTTTTTTTTTGGTTCGAAATGCCAATAGGGATTTATCTGTTTTTGATGAATGTTGATATTCATTTTCGTGACACTTTTTTTACAAACTCAATTAAACTAAGCTCGACTTCCTTGTGAGCTCAATTCATGTATTATATTTTATTTTATTCTTTTAAGCATAGTCCAAGCCCATGCGACATATTGAAAAAATTGAGAGAGTGAGGTTTAGAGGGTTTGTGTCAGTTTCTTTTGAACCTTTTGCATGAATCTAGGTCATGCATGCTAGCAAGTGAGCAAAAGACACTGGTAGCACCTCAAGCTCATGGAGGAGGTCTTGTACCCTAAATTTCCATCCCAAAAGAGTTTTTATGCTCTAGCTGATAGTGGCCCAACTTTTCTACTCAACAGTTTTTCTGCCTAAAACATGTAACTGGCCCTAAATTGCTAGCATTGTCTACTACATCAACTAAATGCAGCCTCCAAGGGCCTGCCATCTTTAGGAAATATCAGCCCATGAATTTAGACCATTTCATTTCCCAAATTATGCAAAAAGCAAGCCAACCCTGTTACCCAATTAGAGCAAATCTAATCATAATCTCTTTGATTGAAACCTTAGGGTTCAAAGTCTCTTTTATTGACCAAAACCCAGTCACTTAGAACACTTCAAACTCAATACAAAAGGCCTCAATCAAATTCAAAAGCAACCACATTTTAAACAATACAAGAGTTTCTCTTCAACTTTAGAGCAAAAGTCCATTCAACCAACCAACACCTCATAATTTTAAAGTTTGGGGATGGAGATATAAGTACTGGGAAACCTTCCCTCTTTTCCTCACAATTTCTTTCAATTTCCTCTTCTCGATGATTGTGGGTCAAAGTTTTGGACTTGTGCACTTTTTTTGCATTTTCTTGTATTTCTATGGCATTTTGAATTCTCTCTTGTTAAAGCACCATTAGCCTTTTGTTCATTATATATTTAGAAATTTGGATTTGATTCTCCACAAATAAATATTTCTAAAGAACCTAAGGGGAGATTTGGGCTAATCTTGCATTTTTAGCCCTTGTCGCAAAACGTCCCCGACAATGAATAAAAGAGAAGGTAAAAGAAGCAAGAAGAGAAAATAGAGTGTGTAAGTTAAAATTTCAAAAAGGATAAGAGATGAGGAGGTTGTAAACTATGAGAATGTGGATTTAGTGGGGAGTTTTAAATTGTGAGATTTCATTTTACAAATTTATCCCCCTTAATTAAAACCTATAGGCGATATTTAGGATATTCAAGATTCAAAAAAAAAAAAAAAAGTGTTCATTGCTTAAAAGCTCCTTAAATAGTAGCAAAGACTAAAGAGTATAAATATAAATATAAATATAGATATAGATATAGATAGTGGACTCCAGTTAGTTCAACTGGTAAAGTCTCTAATGGTGGAACAAGAGATTTGAGGTTCATCCCCGCATATACCAAAAACTTATTGGTGTTATCAAAAGTGAACGTCATTGTTGAAACTATCTCAAAAAATATAAAGATATAGACAACTCAAATGCGTATAAAGGAATGAAATCAATAAGAGTTAAGAGTCATAATCTTCTCATTGATCGAATCGATCCCTTTGCTTCTGTCACTGGCATGACTCACAAAATAGAAAATAGCATTTTCTTTTTGGTGTCTAAAGGTAATTTAAAACTCATTCTTCTGTGTCAGTGCCAGTGCGTCTAATTTAATTTTCAAAAAGATAATAAAGAAACTTCTTTCTATTGCATCCAAAAGGGAACCAGAAAGTGCAAAGTAGACATAAAATATAGCCTCTACGGCTGAGTGAATACTTATTAGGACCCATTCACCTAAAGATTGATTACGCAGGAAGTTATTATTGCAAATAAGTGGATGATCAAATAGGCAACTTAAAAGTTGAAGAATGTGTTGGAAGAAAAGCTCCCATGCCTCAATCAGAAACTTATGGGCCGGTGCCGCTTAGCCTAACTTACACCTTTTTTCCTTTGGATAGAACTTTACACCTTGTTTTTAAATTTTAATTACACCCTTTTGTACAGCATTTGTACTCCTTTACATTTAATGCATCTCTAGAGGGATTAGTGGGCCTTTTTGACAAATAGCATAATTTAATGAAAAATTCGTGAGAAACACATCTGGCCAAATTTATTTAGTTATATAATATTAAGCTTGTTAAACTCGAATTTTAAGTATTATGAACTTTTATGACAATTTGTTCAAATATTTGGAAGTTGAATTTGGTAATCTCGAATTTCATTTGGAGCTTGAGTTTGACAAACTTGAGTTTCAAAAAAATGTTATATAATTAAGTTAGTTTGACAGAATATTCATTTTTCGATAAAATTATCCTAAAATTATGCTTGGGCAAAATTACACGTAACTAGTGAGTAAATTTCTGAAGCAATAAAAGTTCTAGAATTTTATTCCCACCCTTTTACGTAACATTTTGTTGAGAAAAGACTGGCCATGTTGGCTTATAACGTATTTCAGCACGTGTTGGGGCACATGCTTAGTTGACTCTCTCTCTCTCTTCTATATATTGGGATTTGGTTAGAGGGCTTGAATGCGTACAAAAAACCACATATACAGAATAGAAGTTGAGTTTGATTTGTCATAGGAGGGGAATAAGAGATGGGTAATATGAAGTGCACAAAGAAAGCAAAGATGATTTTGGTT